>CM038142.1:536460152-536760243 GCA_021437245.1 Aegilops speltoides
GTTCCCTTTCTTTCCTTTGCCCTTTCTTGAAACTAGTGATCTTGTCAACCATCAACACTTGATGCTCTTTCTTGATTTCTACCTTCGTTGATTTCAACATCACGAAGAGCTCGGGAATCATTTTCATCATCCCTTGCATACTATAGTTCATCACGAAGTTCTACTAACTTGGTGATGGTGACTAGAGAATTCATGTCAATCACTATCTTATCGGAAGATTAACTCCCACTTGATTCAAGCGATTGAAGTACCTGCATAATCTGAGTACATGCTCACTAGTTGAGCGATTCTCCTCCATCTTTTAGCTATAGAACTTGTTGGAGACTTTCATATCTCTCAACTCGGTATTTGCTTGAAATATTAACTTCAATTCCTCGAACATCTCATATGGTCCATGATGTTCAAAACATCTTTGAAGTCCCGATTCTAAGCCATAAAGCATGGTGCACTAAACTATCAAGTAGTCATCATATTGAGCTAGCCAAACGCTCATAACGCCTCGCATCCGCTCCCGCAATAGGTCCGCTACCTAGCGTGCATTAAGGACATAATTCTTCAGGCAGAATGAGGATAAACCTCAGATCACGGATCAAATCCGCATCATTGCTACTAACATTTTTCAACACAATTTTCTCTAGGAACATATCAAAATAAACATATGAAAACAACAACGCAAGCTATTGATCTTACAACATAATTTGCAAAATACTACCAGGACTAAGTTCATGATAAATTTAAGTTCAATTAATCATATTACTTAAGAACTCCCACTTAGAAAGACATCTCTCCAGTCATCCAAGTGATCACGTGATCCAAATCAACTAAACCATAACCGATCATCACGTGAAATGGAGTAGTTTTCAATGGTGAACATCTTATGTTGATCATATCTACTATATGATTCACGCCGACCTTCGGTCTCCGTGTTCCGAGGCCATATCTGCATATGCTAGGCTCGCAAGTATAACCCGAGTATTCTGCGTGCAAAACTGGCTTGCACCCGTTGTAGATGGACGAGAGCTTATCACACCCGATCATCACGCGGGTGTCCGGGCACGATTTAACTTGGGCAACGGTGCATACTGGGAGAACACTTCTTGATTATTTAGTGAGAGATCATCTTATAATGCTACCATCAATCAAAGCAAGATAAGATGCATAAAAGGATAAACATCACATGCAAATCAATATAAGTGATATGATATGGTCATCATCATCTTGTGCTTCATGATCTCCATCTTGCAAAGCACCACCATGATCACCATCTTCATCGGTAGCGACACCTTGATCTCCATCGTAGCATCGTTGTCGTCTCGCCAAACTTATGCTTCTACGACTATCTCTACCGCTTAGTGATAAAGTAAAGCATTACAGGGCGATTGCATTGCATACAATAAAGCGACAACCATATGGCTCCTGCCAGTTGCCGATAACTTTGGTTACAAAACATGATCATCTCATACAATAAAATATAGCATCACGTCTTGACCATATCACATCACAACATGCCCTGCAAAAACAAGTTAGACGTCCTCTACTTTGTTGTTGCAAATTTTACGTGGCTGCTACGGGCTTAAGCAAGATCCAGTCTCACCTACGCATCAAAACCACAACGATATTTCACAAATAGACTCGCTTTAACCTTCTCAAGGACCGGCGTAGCCACACTCGGTTCAACTAAAGTGAGAGAGACAGCACCCACCAATCACCTTTAAGCAACGAGTGCTCGTAGCGGTGAAACCAGTCTCGCGTAAGCGTACGCGTAATGTCGGTCCGGGCCGCTTCATCTCACAATACCGCTGAACCAAAGTATGACATGCTGGTAGGTAGTATGACTTGTATCGCCCACAACTCACTTGTGTTCTACTCGTGCAAAACATCAAACCATAAAACCTAGGCTCGATGCCATCGTTGGGGAACGAGTAATTTCAAAAATTTCCTACGCACACGCAAGATCATGGTGATGAATAGCAACGAGAGGGAGAGTGTTGTCCACATACCCTTGTAGACCCGGCGAAGCGATCACAACGTAGAGGAAGTAGTCGACGTTCTCCTCGCGATCCGACCGATCCCGGCGCCATTACTCCGGCGCCCCGAGTTCTTGACACACGACAGCTCGATGACGCCCCTCAGACTCCGATCCAGCCGAGTGTCGAGGAGAGTTTCACAAGACGACGGCGTGGTGGCGATCTTGATGTTTCACCGGCGCAGGCTTCGCTTAAGCTTCAGCGACAGTATGATCGAGGTGGAATATGGTGGAGGGGGCACCGCACACGGCTAAGGAACGATCTTTAGATCAAACTTGTGTGTTCTAGGGTGCCCCCTGCCCCGTGATATAAAGGAGCAAGGGGAGGGGCTGGCGGGGGGTGGCGCCACAGGAGTCCTACTCCCTCCGAGTAGGATTCCCCCAATCCTAGTTGGACTAGGATTCCTGAGGGGGGAAAGAGAGAGAGGGGGGCCCCCTTTCCTAGTCCTAGTAGGACTAGGGAAGGGGAGGTGCGCCCACCTAGGGCTGGCCCTTCTCCTTTCCACTAAGGCCCACTATGGCCCATTTACCTCCCGGTGGTTCCGTAACCTCCCTACTCGAGAATTCCTGTTTTCCCGAACCATTCCAACTCCAAACATAGGCTTCCAATATATCAATCTTTATGTCTCGACCATTTCGAGACTCCTCGTCATGTCCGTGATCACATCCGGACTCAACTTCTTCGGTACATCAAAATACATAAACTCATAATAACCGCCATCGAAACCTTAAGCGCATGGACCCTACGGTTCGAGAACAATGTAGACATGACCTAGAACTATTCACGGTCAATAACCAACAGCGGGACCTGGATGCCCATATTGGTTCCTACATATTCTACGAAGATCTTTATCGGTCGACCGCATAACAACATACGTTGTTCCCTTTGTCATCGGTATGTTACTTGCCCGAGATTCGATCGTCGGTATCCAATACCTAGTTCAATCTCGCTACCGCAAGTCTCTTTACTCGTTCCGTAATACATCATCTCACAACTAACTCATTAGTTGTAGTGCTTGCAAGGCTTCAATGATGTGCATTACCGAGAGGGCCCAGAGATACCTCTCCGACAATCGGAGTGACAAAACCTAATCTCAAATACGCCAACCCAACATCTCGCCTTTGGAGACACCTGTAGTACTCCTTTATAATCACCCAGCTTCGTTGTGACGCTTGGTAGCACCAAAGTGTTCCTCCGTAAACGGAGTTGCATAATCTCATAGTTACAGAACATGTATATGTCATGGATAAAAGCGTAGCAACATACTAAACGATCGTGTGCTAAGCTAATGGAATGGGTCATGTCAATCGATCATTCTACTAATGATGTGACCTTGTTAATCAAATAACAACTCTTTGTTCATGGTCGGAAACATAACCATCTTTGATTAACAAGCTAGTCTAGTAGAGGCATACTAGTGACATATTGTTTTGTCTATGCATTCACACATGTATCATGTTTCCGGTTAATACAATTCTAGCATGAATGATAAACATTTATCATGAAATAAGGAAATAAATAATAACTTTATTATTGCCTCTAGGGCATATTTCCTTCACTTTCCTTCTCTCCTCCCCCCTCTTCCTTCCTTCTCCTACTCCGAATAGGAAAGGGGGGGGGGCAAACCTACTTGTAGTAGGATTGCCCCCCCTAGGGGGCGCCACCCCTTGGGCCGGCCTCCTCCTCCCTCCCTCCTTTATATACGGGGGTAGGAGGGCACCCTAGACACAAGTTGATCATTGAGATCGTTCCTTAGCCGTGTGCGGTGCCCCCCTCCACGATATTACACCTCGGTCATATTGTAGCGGTGCTTAGGCGAAGCCCTGCGACAGGAGAACATCAAGATCGTCACCACGTCGTCGTGTTGACGGAACTCCTCCAGCGCCTCTGCTGGATCGGAGATCGGGCGCCATCGAACAGACGTGTGTCAAGAACTCGGAGGTGCCGAGTAACGGTGCTTGGATCGGTTGGACCGGGAGGACGACGACTACTTCCTCTACGTTGCGCCAACGCTCGCTTCGCTCACGAGGGTACGTAGACATCACTCCCCTCTCGTTGCTATGCATCACCATGATCTGTGCGTAGAATTTTTTTGAAATTACTACGTTCCCCAACATCGTCGTCCATAGCGTCGATGTCGTCGGAGTCGTAGTCTAGCATGTCGGTTAGATCGTCGACAGTGGTTACAAAGTGAGTGGTGGGTGGGCTCTGAATTTCTTCATCGTCCGCATCCCAACCATCCTGGCCATAGTCCGGCCAGGGCTCTCCTGATAACGAGAGATGCTTTAGTGAATTCAGGATATCGCCAAAAGGTGAGTATTGGAAGATGTCCGCGGTGGTGAATTCCATAACCGGCGCCCAATCCGAATCGATTGGTAGGGGTGCGGGAGGTTCGGAGTCCGGCAAGGAATCCGGCACCTCGGAATCACAAGTTTCGCGGGGGACAAGATTAATGTTCGGCCATCGCCGAGGAAGTTGAAGCCCCGAGGCGGCGCTTATCCACCGATCCTCGATCTGGGCTATCGGCTCGGACGATGGCGAAGCGGATTCATGTGCGCCACCAAGGCACTTTCGGCGGCAGAGCTAGATCATGCCCATCGCAACAGTGCGGCGCGCTTGGCTGTAGCTCAAGTCCGTCGAAGATCAAGTCTCCGCGGACATCGGCCGTGAAGTTTAGGCTTCCGAATCTCACCTGATGGCCAGGGGCGTAGCTTTCGATCTGCTCCAGATGGCCAAGCGAATTAGCCCGCAGTGCGAAGCCGCCGAATACGAAGATCTGTCCGGGGAGAAAAGTCTCACCCTGGACAGCGTTGTTGGTTGAAGATGTCATCAAGCCTATCGGTGACGACACAGAGGAACTCTCAATGAAAGCACCAATGTCGGTGTCAAAACCGGTGGATCTCGGGTAGGGGGTCCCTGAAGGAAATATGCCCTAGAGGCAATAATAAATTTATTATTTATTTCCTCATATCATGATAAATGTTTATTATTCATGCTAGAATTGTATTAACCGGAAACATGATACATGTGTGAATACATAGACAAACATATAGTCACTAGTATGCCTCTACTTGACTAGCTCATTAATCAAAGATGGTTATGTTTCCTAACCATAGACATGTGTTGTCATTTGATTAATGGGATCACATCATTAGGAGAATGATGTGATTGACATGACCCATCCCGTTAGCTTAGCACTTGATCGCTTAGTATTCTCGCTATCGCTTCTTCATGACTTATACATGTTCCTGTGACTATGAGAATCGTGTAACTCCTGCTTACGGAGGAACACTTTGGTACTACCAAACGCCACAACGAATCGGGTGATTATAAAGGAGTACTACAGTGTTTCCAAGGTACATGTTGAGTTGGCATAATTCGAGATTAGGATTTGTCACTCCGATTGCTCGGAGAGGTATCTCTGGCCCTCTCGGTAATACTCATCACCTAAGCCTTGCAAGCATGTAACTAATGAGTTAGTTATGAGATGACGATTATGGAACGAGTAAAGAGACTTACTGTAACGAGATTGAACTAGGTATTGATACCGACGATCAAATCTCGGGTAAGTAACATACCGATGACAAAGGAACAACGATGTTGTTATGCGGTTTGACCGATAAAGATCTTCAGAGAATATGTAGGAACCAATATGGACATCCGTGTCCCGCTATTAGTTATTGACCGAGACATGTCTCGGTCATGTCTACATTGTTCTCGAACCGTAGGGTCCGCACGCTTAAGGTTTCGATGACGATGCTTATATTATGAGTTTATGTATTTTGATGTACCAAGGTTGTTCGAGTCCCTGATGTGATCACGGACATGACGAGGAGTCTCAAATGGTCGAGACATAAAGATTGATATATTGGACGGATATATTTGGACACCGAAAAGGTTCCGGAGAGTTTGGGAATATACCGAGTTCGGAGGTTACCGAACCCCGGTAAGTATATGGGCCTTATTGGGCCCAAGTGGGAGGAAGGGAGAAGGAGCAAGGAGGGGCGCCCCCAAGCCCAATCCGAATTGGGAGGGGGCCGCCCCCCCTTTCCTTTCTCCTTCCCCCTCTTCCTTCCTACTACTAGTACTCCTTCCTTCCCCCTCCAACATGGATTAGGAAAAAGAGGGGAAACCTACTTGGAGTAGGTTTCCTCCTCCTATGGCGCCCCCCTTGGGCTGGCCACCTCCTCCCTCCCTCCTTTATATACGGGGGTAGGGGGGCACCCTAGAGCACACAAGTTGATCATTGATCGTTCCTTAGCCGTGTGTGGTGCCCCTCCACGATATTACACCTCGGTCATATTGTAGTGGTGCTTAGGCGAAGCCTGCGACAGAGAACATCAAGATCGCCACCACGCCGTCAGGTCGACGGAACTCCCCTCGAGCCTCTCATCGGATTGGAGATCGAGGGTGCGCCATCGAGCTGTACGCTGTGTCAAGAACTCGGAGGTGCCGAGTAACGATGCTTGGATCGGTCGGATCGGGAGGACGACGACTACTTCCTCTACGCAGTGTCAACGCTTCCGCTTCGGGTTCACGAGGGTACGACAACACTCTCCCCTCGTTGCTATATCATCACCATGATCTTGCGTGTGCGTAGGAAAATTTTGAAATTACTACGCTCCCCAACAAAGGGTATCGAGCCAGGTTTTATGCGTTGATGTTATATGCACGAGTAGAACACAAATGAGTTGTGGACGATATAAGTCATACCGCCTACCAAAGATGTCATACTTTGGTTCAGCGGTATTGTTGGATGAAGCGGCCCGGACCGACATTACGCCAGACGCTTACGCGAGACTGGTTTTACCGCCGTGCTTTGCACACATGTGACTAGCGGTGTTAGTTTCTCCAACTTTAGTTGAACTGAGTGTGGCTACGCCCGTCCTTGTGAAGGTTAAAACGAGTCTATTTGACAAACTATCATTGTGGTTTTGATGCGTAGGTAAGAACGGTTCTTGCTAAAGCCCGTAGCAGCCACGTAAAATTTGCAACAACAAAGTAGAGGACGCCTAACTTGTTTTTGCAGGCATGTTGTGATGTGATATGGCCAAGACGTGATGCTATATTTTATTGTATGAGATGATCATGTTTTGTAATCGGTTATCGGCAATCGGCTGGAGCCATATGGTTGTCGCTTATTGTATGAAATGCAAACACCTCAGTAATTGCTTTACTTTATCACTAAGCGGTAGCGATAGTCGAGAAGCAATAGATGGCGAGACGACAACGATACTACGATGGAGATCAAGGTGTCGCGCCGGTGACGATGGTGATCACGACGGTGCTTCGGAGATGGAGATCACAAGCACAAGGTGATGATGGCCATATCATATCACTTATATTGATTGCATGTGATGTTTATCCTTTATGCATCTTATCTTGCTTTGATTGACGGTAGCATTTTAAGATGATCTCTCACTAATTATCAAGAAGTGTTCTCCCGAGTATGCACCGCTATGAAAGTTCTTCGTGCTTTGACACCACGTGATTATCGGGTGTGATAGGCTCTACGCTCAAATACAACGGTGCAAAACAGTTGCACACGCCGAATACTCAGTTATACTTGACGAGCCTAGCATATACAGATATGGCCTCGAACACGGAGACCGAAAGGTCGAGCGTGAATCATATAGTAGATATGATCAACATAGAGATGTTCACCATTGAAACTACTCCATCTCACGTGATGATCGGACATGGTTTAGTTGATTTGGATCACGTGATCACTTAGATGACTAGAGAGATGTCTGCTAAGTGGGAGTTCTTTAGTAATATGATTAATTGAACTTAAATTTATCATGAACTTAGTACCGATAGTATTTTGCTTGTCTATGTTTGTTTGTAGATAGATGCCTCGTCTTTGTTGTTCCGTTAAATTTTAATGCGCTCCTTGAGAAAGAAAAGTTGAAAGATGATGGTAGCAATTACACGGATCGGGTCCGTAATCTCGAGGATTATCCTCATTGCTGCACGTAAGAGTTACGCCCCGAAGCACCGCTGGTGCCAGCCCGTTGCCGATGTAACCGACGACGTTAAGAACGTCTCGCGAGCAAAGTGATGACTACTCTATAGTTCAAGCAGCCATGCTTTACGGCTTAGAACCGGGTCTTCAACGACGTTTTGAACGCTCATGGAGCATATGAGATGTTCCAGAGTTGAAGTTAATATTTCAAGCAAATGCCCGGATTGAGAGATATGAAGTCTCCAATAAGTTCTATACTGCAAGATGGAGGAGAACAGTTACTCGGTGAGCATATACTCAAAATGTCCGGGTATAATAATCACTTGATTCAACCGGGAGTTAATCTTCCGATGATAGCGTCATTGATGTAATTCTCCAATCATCGCCACCAAGCTACAAGAGCTTTGTGATGAACTATAATATGCAAGGGATGAACAAGACTATTCCCGAGCTCTTCGCGATGCTTTGAAAGTCATGGAGGTAGAAATCAAGAAGGAGCATCAAGTGTTGATGGTCAACAAGACCACTAGTTTCAAGAAGAAGGGCAAAGGGAAAAAGAAGGAACTTCAAAAGAACAAAGAAACAAGTTGCTGCTCAAGAGAAGAAACCCAAGTCTGGACCTAAGCTCAAATCGAGTGCTTCTACCGCAAGCGATCGACATCGAAGCGGAACTGCCCCAACTATTTGGCGGATAAGAAGGATGGCAAAGTGAACAAGGGTATATGTGATATACATGTTATTGATGTGTACCTTACTAATGCTCGCAGAGCACTGGGTATTTGATATCGGTTCTGTTGCTAACATTTGCAACTCGAAACAGGGACTACGGATTAAGCGAAGATTAGCTAAGGACGAGGTGACGATGCGCGTTCGAAATGGTTCCAAAGTCGATGTGATCGCGGTCGGCACGCTACCTCTACCATCGGGATTAGTTTTAGACCTGAATAATTGTTATTTGGTGCCTGCGTTGAGCATGAACATTATATCTGAATCTTGTTTGATGCGAGACGGTTATTCATTTAAATCAGAGAATAATGGTTGTTCTATTTATATGAGTAATATCTTTTATGGTCATGCACCCTTGAAGAGTGGTCTATTTTTATTGAATCTCGATAGTAGTGATACACATATTCATAATGTTGAAACCAAAAGATGCAGAGTTGATAATGATAGTGCAACATATTTGTGGCAATCGCCGCTTAGGTCATATCGGTGTAAAACGCATGAAGAAACTCCATACCGATGGACTTCGGAATCACTTGATTATGAATCACTTGGTACTTGCGAACCGTGCCTCATGGGCAAGATGACCAAAACACCGCTCTCGGATCTATGGAGAGAGCAACAGATTTGTTGGAAATCATACATACGTATGTATGTGGCCGATGAATGTTGAGGCTCGTGGCGGATATCGTTATTTTCTCACCTTCACAGATGATTTGAGCAGATATGGGTATATCTACTTGATGAAGCACAAGTCTGAAACATTTGAAAAGTTCAAAGTATTTTAGAGTGAAGTAGAATATCATCGTAACAAGAAATAAAGTTTCTACGATCTGATCGTGGAGGAGAATATTTGAGTTACAAGTTTGGTTTACATTTGAAATAATGCAGAATAGTTTCGCAACTCACGCCACCTGGAACACCACAACAAAATGGTGTGTCCGAACGTCGTAATCGTACTTTACTTGATATGGTACGATCTATGATGTCTCTTACCGATTTATCGCTATCGTTTTGGGGTTATGCTTTAGAGACGGCCGCATTCACGTTAAATAGGGCACCATCAAAATCCATTGAGACGACGCCTTATGAACTATGGTTTGGCAAGAAACCAAAGTTGTCGTTTCTTAAAGTTTGGGGCTGCGATGCTTATGTGAAGAAACTTCAACCGATAAGCTCGAACCCAAATCGAGAAATGTGTCTTCATAGGATACCCAAAGGAGACTATTGGGTACACCTTCTATCACAGATCTAAGGGCAAGATTTTCGTTGCTAAATCGGATCCTTTCTAGAGAAGGAGTTTCTCTCGAAAGAAGTGAGTGGGAGGAAAGTAGAACTTGATGAGATAATCAGATCTACTCCCTTATTGAAGGTAGTTCATCACAAGAACCGTTTCTGTGACAACTACACCAATTAGTGAGGAAGCTAATGATATTGATCATGAAACTTCAAATCAAGTTTCTATCGAACCTCGTGGTCTGCCAGAGTAAGATCCGCACTGAGTGGTACGGTAATCCTATTCGAAGTCATGTTACTTGACCATGATGAACGTCACGAACTATGAGGAAGCGATGATGAGCCCAGATTCCGCAAAATGGCTAGAGGCCATGAAATCTGAGATGGGATCCATGTATGAAAACAAAGTATGGACTTTGGTTGACTTGCCGATGATCGACAAGCCATTGAGAATAAATGGATCTTTAAGAAGAAGACCGACGATGGTAATGTTATCGTCTACAAAGCTCGACTTGTTGCGAAAGGTTTTCGACAAGTTCAAGGGGTTGACTACGATGAGACTTTCTCACCCATAGCGATGCTTAAGTCTGTCCGAATCATGTTAGCTATTGCTGCATTTCATGATTATGAAATTTGGCAAATGGATGTCAAGACTGCATTCTTGAATGGATTTCTAGAAGAAGAGTTGTATATGATGCAGATGAAGGTTTTGTTGATCCAAAAGGTGCTAACAAAGTGTGCAAGCTCCAGCGCTCCATTTATGGACTGGTGCAAGCATCTCGAGTTGGAATAAACGCTTTGACAAAGTGATCAAAGATATGGTTTTATATGCACTTTTGGAGAAGCCTCAGATTTACAAGAAAGTGAGTGGGAGCTCTATAGCATTTCTAGTTTTATATGTTGATGACATATTATTAATTGGAAATGATATAGAATTTCTGGATAGCATAAAGGGATACTTGAATAAAAGTTTTTCAATGAAAGACCTCGTGAAGCTGCTTACATATTGGGCATCAAGATCTATAGAGATAGATCAAGACACTTAATAGGACTTTCACAAAGCACATACCTTGACAAAATTTTGAAAAAGTTCAAAATGGATCGAGCAAAGAAAGGATTCTTGCCTGTGCTACAAGGTGTGAAGTTGAGTCAAACTCAATGCCCGACCACAGCAGAAGATAGAGAGAAATGAAAGGTGTTCCTATGCTTCAGCCATAGGCTCTATCATGTATGCAATGTCTGTGTACCGCACTGACGATGCTTAGCAATAAGCTTGGCGGGTAGGTACCAAAGTAATCCAGAGTGGATCATCGACAACGGTCAAGAACATCTGAAATACCGAAAAGGACTAAGGATATGTTTCTCGATATGGAGGTGACAAAGAGCTAGTCGTAAATGGTTACGCCGATGTAAGCTTTGACACCGATCCGGACGATTCTAAATCGCAAATCGGATACGTGTTTATATTAAACGGTGGAGCTGTGAGTTGGTGCAGTTCTAAAGAAAGCGTCGTAGCGGGATCTACATGTGAAGCGGAGTACATAGCTGCTTCAAGCGAGAAATGAAGGAGTCTGGATGAAGGAGTTCATTTCCGATCTAGGTGTCATACCTAGTGCATCGGGACCAATGAAGATCTTCTGTGATAATATCGTGCAATTGCCTTGGCAAAGGAATCCAGATTTCACAAGAGGACCAAGCACATCAAGAGACGCTTCAATTCCATTCGGGACCAAGTCCAAGTGGGAGACATAGGGATTTGCAAGATACATACGGATCTGAATGTTGCGCACTGCTGACTAAGCCTCTCTCACGAGCAAAACATGATCAGCACCAAGACTCCATGGGTGTTAGAATCATTACTATGTAATCTAGATTATTGACTCTAGTGCAAGTGGGAGATCAAGGAAATATGCCCTAGAGGCAATAATAAAGTTATTATTTATTTCCTCATATCATGATAAATGTTTATTATTCATGCTAGAATTGTATTAACCGGAAGCATGATACATGTGTGAATACATAGACAAACATATAGTCACTAGTATGCCTCTACTTGACTAGCTCATTAATCAAAGATGGTTATGTTTCCTAACCATAGACATGTGTTGTCATTTGATTAAATGGGATCACATCATTAGGAGAATGATGTGATTGACATGACCCATCCCGTTAGCTTAGCACTTGATCGTTTAGTATTCTGCTATTGCTTCCTTCATGACTTATACATGTTCCTGTGACTATGAGAATCGTGTAACTCCCGTTTATCGGAGGAACACTTTGGGTACTACCAAACGTCACAACGTAACTGGGTGATTATAAAGGAGTACTACAGGTGTTTCCGAAGGTACATGTTGAGTTGGCATAATTCGAGATTAGGATTTGTCACTCCGATTGTCGGAGAGGTATCTCTGGGCCCTCTCGGTAATACTCATCACCAAAGCCTTGCAAGCATGTAACTAATGAGTTAGTTATGAGATGACGACATGAACGAGTAAAGAGACTTACCGTAATGAGATTGAACTAGGTATTGGATACCGACGATCAAATCTCGGGTAAGTAACATACCGATGACAAAGGAACAACGATGTTGTTATGCGGTTCGACCGATAAAGATCTTCGTAGAATATGTAGGAACCAATATGGACATCCAGGTCCCGCTATTGGTTATTGACCGAGACATGTCTCGGTCATGTCTACATTGTTCTCGAACCGTAGGGTCCGCACGCTTAAGGTTTCGATGATGCTTATATTATGAGTTTATGTATTTTGATGTATCAAGGTTGTTCGAGTCCCTGATGTGATCACGAACATGACGAGGAGTCTCAAATGGTCGAGACATAAAGATTGATATATTGGACGGATATATTTGGACACCGAAAATGTTCCGGAGAGTTTGGGAATATACCGAGTCCGGAGGTTACCGAACCCCCGGTAAGTATATGGGCCTTATTGGGCCCAAGTGGGAGGAAGGGAGAAGGAGCAAGGAGGGGCGCCCCCCAAGCCCAATCCGACTGGGGAGGGGGCCCCCCCTTTCCTTTCTCCTTCCCCTCTTCCTTCCTACTACTAGTACTCCTTCCTTCCCTCCAACATGGATTAAGAAAAGAGGGAAACCTACTTGGAGTAGGTTTCCTCCTCCTATGGCGCCCCCTTGGGCCGCCACCTCCTCCCTCCCTCCTTTATATACGGGGTAGGGGGCACCCTAGAGCACACAAGTTGATCATTGATCGCCTTAGCCGTGTGCGGTGCCCCCTCCACGATATTACACCTCGGTCATATTGTAGCGGTGCTTAGGCGAAGCCTGCGACAGAGAACATCAAGATCGCCACCACGCCGTCAGGTTGACGGAACTCCCCTCGAGCCTCTCATCGGATTGGAGATCGAGGGTGCGTCATCGAGCTGTACGCGTGTCAAGAACTCGGAGTTGCCGGAGTAACGATGCTTGGATCGGTCGGACCGGGAGGACGTACGACTACTTCCTCTACGTTGTGTCAACGCTTCCGCTTCGGTCTACGAGGGTACGTAGACAACACTCTCCCCTCGTTGCTATATCATCACCATGATCTTGCGTGTGCGTAGGAAAATTTTGAAATTACTACGTTCCCCAACAGTCCCGAACTGTGCGTCTAGGCGGATGGTAACAGGAGATGAGGGACACGATGTTTTACCCAGGTTCAGGCCCTCTCGATGGAGGTAAAACCCTACGTCCTGCTTGATTAATATTGATGATATGGGTAGTACAAGAGTGGATCTACCACGAGATCAAGGAGGCTAAACCCTAGAAGCTAGCCTATGGTATGATTGTTGTAATGTATGTTGTGTCCTACGGACTAATGCCCTCCGGTTTATATAGACACCGGAGGAGGCTAGGGTTACACAGAGTCGGTTACAATGGTAGGAGATCTACATATCCGTATCGCCAAGCTTGCCTTCCACGCCAAGGAAAGTCCCATCCGGTCACGGGACGGAGTCTTCAATCTTGTATCTTCGTAGTCTTGGAGTCCGGCGCACGATGATAGTCCGGCTGTCCGGACACCCCCTAGTCCAGGACTCCCTCAATGACCATAGTCGGCGCGATTTTCATTTGCAGTTGCTCCTTCAGACGTGCGCCGCCGACGTCGCTGGTCCCTTCAACCGCAACAAACTCCAAAACAATGCCCTAAAGAGGGACTACGACGCAAAAGCGCCGCCATCGCTCGATCCCAAGGAGATCTAGGGTTTCCCGTAGTCGCCTCGCTACCGTCAAGGGCCAGACAAGGGTAGAATCCCGCGGATCTGCCCAGCTGCCGACAAGTCGCACCCACCACCGTGCCGACGGCCGACCAGCAATCAATCCGGCCGCGCCGCCGCGAACCGATCTGGTCACGCCGCCGCCGTCCCTGGCGGCCGCAACGCACCAGATCGCAAGGCCTCCTGCCGCGGGGAATCGATGTCGTCGTGGCGCCGCCACCACTTGCCGTGGCGACCGCCCGCCGCCACGCCCGCCCGCGGCGCTGTCCGCGCCAGCCCACCCGAGCGAGAGGGCGAGTCCCCGCCGCCGCCGGTCGCGCCAGCCCACCTGAGCGAGAGGGCCCGAGTTCCCGCCGCCGCCGGCGACGGCTAGGCTTCGCCTGGACGCACCCTTGGGCGGCGGCGAGGGAGGAGGAGGAGGAGTGGGGGAGGTTCGGCGGCGATGGGACCTCCCGGTCGCCCACGCGGGGGGCGGCTCGGGAGGGAGACGTACCAGATGGCCAGTTGCCTTGACAGGGTGCCATGCAAGTGACGTTTAGATGACTGCATCGGTGCTCGAGGTCATGGACTAGATTATGGTGATGGCGCGCGCGTCGTCTCCAGTTGCGAGGCGTGATGCGACGAGTTTGCTGGATTAGGCCTTGTACAATGGGAGGTGCTTAGAGATGCTTAGAAAAATAAACCTGGTTTTCTGAAGCATCGGTGCCTATTTCTACAGGAGAGGCGCTTAGTTAAGCGTCAGCGTCTATCCTGTACAAATAAGCATCGATGCTTAAGAAAAGCCTGGTTTATTTCTCTAAGCACATCCCATTGTACAAGGTCTAAGATGGTGGTATCCGGCCGGCACAGGCTTAGGCAACAGCCTCTGGTGTTTTTTTTTTGCGATGGGTAAAATTTTTATTGATTACCCAAACTGAAAGTCTTGCTTACAGAGATCAGGCACAACGCCTGGACCGGAACCGAGCCACACAGCAGTGTGCTCTTCTATTCTACCAAAGTTTGCAAGAAAATGACTAACTTTATTTTGGTCGTGAGAGATATGAGCTAGTCTCACTTCTCTTCCTCCCCTCAAGAGGCGTCTGGTCTGGTCTATCAGCATAGCATAACGAGAACGGTCTACAGTGTTGCCTCTCAACATATTGATTCCGACTAGGCTGTCGGTCCACCGGGAGAGGCGTCCATTGGAGTGCTAGGTTTAGGCCCTCCATACACGCGGCCAGTTCCGCTTCAAGTGCATCCGCGCATCTCCGAAGTTGACGACAGGACGAGAAGATGATCGTGCCCGAGCTGTCCCGGAGCACCATGCCCGCCCCGGCCGAGTCCGTCGATGGGCAGAATGAGCCGTCGAGATTAAGTTGGCCCATCCTGCGCGGGGGGGAGCCGTCTGGCGAGAGACGGAGTGCTCGTCGGGACTTGTCTAGGCGTCACACCGGTGTGCAACGCCTCCACCGCTTGCTTGCCCTTCACCGGGTCAGCCTTCGGCCGATTCTGTGTGCCGATGATGGACTCCACGTAGCTCAACAGGAAACGACATGAAGCTTCGACCAGATGTTCTTATCGTGCGTGATTTCATTCCGAACGAACCAGCAACGCCATAGCAGCATCATCAGCTCCAGCCGCTCCCGGTCAGGTAGGTCACAGAGGCTTTGAACTAGCCACTCTGTCCCCGTCCTCCTGAATGCCTGCAGCCTCTGGTGTTTTGATTGGGCCGATGCAGCTTTGCATAATGAATCGTGTCTGGCTATTCCCTCAAAAAAAAACTTAGTAGATTATTTGCTGCTCCAACAAAGAACACGTGTGTGCCAAAAAGAAAAAGAACGTGTCGTACTTTTATGCGAAATTTAGAAAAACCCACTGGCTGCCAATCAGCTGGCATGTGGGGTCTGATGCCAAATCTTCGTGCTTGCAGGCTTGTGCATTGACACTTCATCTTGTTGTGACGAGTGAGAAATGCATGAGCGTCCGGGTTCCGGCAGTACCTACTACTGCGTGCAGTCGGCATCGCGCGTACGTATCCAGTGAATCGAAGCGTTGGAACGGAAGCGCGCGTACCTACTAAGTACTGCGGACTGCAGTTGGTTGAAATATTGCAGGTGACCGAGGGAATCGATCGGTCGGGTCGGGTCGGCAGGCCCGCCCGGTGACGCGAGCCGTCCGGCCGGCCGTTGAGACGCGGCCTGGCAACCCCTGGCCTTTTGGTGTGAACCGCCCCCGTGCGGGCTCAGCGCCGTGCGCCGGTGCACGCCTCACCGTGCGCCGGGGTGAGCCGGTGACGCCCACCCACGCGCTCATGCGTGCGGGGACGGAGAGGAGGAATCCCTGCGTGTATCTATCTGCTAATCTGTGGTGCGGTAGGAGGTGGCAGTTGGGGGCTCCGGCGCGGCCCGAAGCTCGTGCTCGGGCAGCAAGCCGGGCGCATCACCGCCACCACCTGCCCCGTTGAATCGTGTCCGTTCAACGTTGCATCAGCGTTTCTTTAGTTTTTTTTTTTTTTTGTATACACACACCGATCGGGTTGTCTCACGTGTTTTTCCTTTGTGTCCAGGCCTCGAGGCTGAGCACCCTTTTTTTTAGCAACCGAGGCTGAGCACCTTGTTACGGCCTGCTGAGCAGCCCAAAACCGTACGGTGGTATCAGGGCCTTTCGCCAGCCCATAGGTGGTGCGTGTGTACAGCCTTACCGCCCTCTTCCCGGCCCATGTTTCCCGTGCACGACTCAACGCCACCTACGTATGCACACGGGCCGAAGAGTCGGGAGACACGGAGCAGACAGCAGAGTGTCCCCCTGGGAGAATGTTTCCCTCTCGCTAGGGTTTAGGGTTTTCTCCGAGGCGACTCGCCGCCTACTGGAGTCTTGGCTGTCCCTGCCGTCGCCGATCAACCTCCACGGCTCGCCCTCGCCAATCTTGCCGCGCTAGGCGGGGGGGCGGGGGGGGAGGGACTGCCTGCGTGCGAGGGGCGCTCCTAGGGTTTCCCTGTTTTCCAACCCGATCTGCTATACATCGGGTGAGTTTCAGATATGGCGTCCGACGAAAACCCTAGCTCTGCCGGGGTCAGTGACGTTCAGAAGATGATGCAAGAGTTGGGGCTTAAGGAAGAGGATCTGGATGACTTGGTTATCGAGGAAGCTGACATCCCAGAGGACGCAGCTCGTTGGGTTGCGATTGCGAAGGTGAACTCTTACAAAACCTACAGCCAAACGTGGTTTTTCCGCAACATGAGATCCGCCTGGGACCTTGCCCAGGAGGTCAAATTCAAGCCTCTGGAAGAGAACCTCTATACTATTCAATTTTCTTGCCTGGGTGATTGGGAGAGGGTGATGCAAGAAGGCCCTTGGCACTTCAGGGGAGATGCTGTTATCATGAAGCCATACGATGGGGTGACGAAACTAACCACCATCAAGCTGGATACAATTGATATCTGGATCCAGATACATGACGTACCGGAATTGTTTGCCCATCTCATCGAACCGCTTGCTAGCAGGGTGGGAGAAGTTCTGTATGTTGAACCTCCATCACAGGACTTCGCTGGAAACTTTCATCGTGTTTGGGTCAGAATTGATGTAACGAAGCCCCTCAAGAATGCCGTGTCAATGGTAAGGGGAGGGAAACGCCAGATATATCGGGTGAAATATGAGAAATTGCCTGATTGGTGTGCAGTTTGTGGGATGCTGGGTCATCTTTTCAAGGAACATGGAACAGGCCTGCACCCACCCTCGGCCCTAGTATTCAAAGATTTGAGGGCGGAGTGGTACATGAGAACGGCCAGAGGACCAGGTGGTGGCCGTGGACGGCGTGGTGGCCGAAGAGGAGGACGCAATGGTGGAAGAGGGCGACACCCAGGAAATAATAGCTTCGAGGGGCATGGCCGGAAAAACCAGTCACAGGACAATGATCAGTTGGAATCGGCTCAGGACACAGATATGGAGCATGCCTCTCGTAAGAGGGCAAGTATCACAGGGCACCCCAGCAACGTTCTATCTTCCATGCAGGGGTCTGACCTGGGATCTGATCAGCTTGCCTTAGTGCCGGCGGGGAGTAGCTCAGTGGTAAGCCCGCCCCCGAAAAGGGACCCAAAGCGCACAAGAGTGGTAGCTGCGGGTCAGGAAGGTTTTAGTGTATCTGTTAAGAAGTTGGCGGACTCCCTCGAGGAGGATCGCCGGACCCAATGAGTGCCTTTTGTTGGAACTGTCGCGGAGTGGGTAAACCTGCGACAGTTCGAGAGATTCACGATTTTGCGATGAAGTTTACCCCTACCGTGTTGTGCATTGTTGAAACTCAGATAAGCGGAGCACGTGTAGAAGCTTTAGCTGGGACTTTTGGTTTTGACAATTCTTACGCAATAAACAGTCAAGGGAGGAGTGGAGGAATTGGCATGTTTTGGAATAACAGTTGTAATGTTGAAATTTTGGGAGACTCAGTGTACCACATTGATGCTAGGATTACGGAGACTGGTCAGGAACCCTGGCGCATTACTTGTGTGTATGGGGAGGCCCGGACGCATCTAAGGCACCAGACGTGGGATACACTAAAGGGAATAAGAACAATGAGCGACTTACCATGGCTCTGCTTTGGCGACTTCAATGAAGTGCTACTCCCAGAAGAGCATGATGGAACAGCGGATAGGAGTAACGCGCAAATCCAAGCTTTCCGTGATGCGGTTAACGTGTGCATGCTCATGGATCTTGGCTATTAGGGTCGGCCCTGGACTTTTGAGAAGAAGGTTTCAGGAGGGAACTATTGCAGGGTCCGTCTGGATAGGGCTTTGGCTTCTGCTAGTTGGACAGCTAGATTTCCACTAGCCACATTATATCATTTAGATGGATCTTCCTCGGATCATGGGCCGATACTGCTGAGGTTTGATGGTACTCAACATGACACAATGAAGAAGAAGATGTTCAGATATGAAACGATGTGGGAGTCACATGAGGCATGGACGGAGAAGATAACGGATAGTTGGAGTACTCTTGCACCAGGCTATGGAGTAGGAGATTTCCGGGATAAGCTTCTCAGAATTAGCAAGGACCTATCTGTGTGGGGTAGGGATACGTTTGGAAGTGTTCGGAAGGAAATGAGGCAAATAAAGGCCAAGCTAGAGCAGCTGCGAGGCGATCCAGTCCGAACTGGCCCGACACATGCCGAGCTGAAACTTAACGAGAGGCTAGTGGAGCTGCTTCACAGGGAGGAACTGATGTGGAGACAAAGATCTCGGTTGGAATGGCTTTCAGCGGGGGATAGAAATACCAGATTTTTTCACATGCGGGCTAGCTTGAGGCGCAAAAAGAATATGATACGAGCTTTGTCAACTTCCCTTGGTGTGGTGACACAGGATCCGGCTGAACTAAAGGAGATGGTCCAAGACTTCTATAAATCCTTATACACTTCTGAGGGAGTGAATGGGATGGAGGAGGTGCTTCGGCATGTCCCCCGCAAGGTCACGCCGGAGATGAATGATACACTAGAAGCACCCTATTCGAATGATGAAGTGAAGACGGCACTATTTCAGATGTTCCCGACCAAAGCGCCGGGGCCCGATGGCTTTCCAGCCCATTTTTACCAACGACATTGGGACCTATGTGGGGATGAAGTAACAGATGTGGTTTTGCGCATAATCAGAGGGGAGGAGAGCCCCGAGGGAGTCAATGACACTGTTTTAGTGTTGATACCGAAGGTTGCTTCTCCAACTCTCTTATCTCAGTTCAGGCCAATAAGCCTATGCAATGTGTTATATAAAATTGCATCAAAGGTTGTGGCTAACAGACTGAAGAAAATTTTGCCTGACATTATTTCTGAAGAACAGTCTGCTTTCATGCCTGGGAGACTCATCAGAGATAATATTATATGTGCCTACGAGTGCTTGCATTTCATGAAGAGGAATAAATCTAAGACAAACAGTCTATGTGCTTTGAAACTGGATATGATGAAAGCGTATGACAGGGTGGAGTGGACGTACCTACATGCGATCATGATAAAATTAGGGTTCTCTACAGCTTGGACTGAGATTGTGATGGGGATGGTAAAATCAGTGTCATTCTCAGTGCTTTTCAATGGAGAAAAATTGGAGCAATTTAAACCATCTAGAGGTATAAGGCAGGGAGATCCCATTTCCCCTTACTTATTCTTATTGGCAGCAGAGGGCCTTTCGTGCCTCTTAAAAAATAGTTCTCAGTCATCGGTGCTTGGCGGCGTGAAGGTAGCACCCACAGCTCCTGTGGTGAATCAGCTTCTGTTTGCGGATGACAGCCTGTTGCTTTTTAAGTCTAATGTGGAGGGAGCAAATGCGGTTTCAAACCTACTTCGTACTTATTGTGATGCATCTGGCCAAAGAATCAACACTGAAAAATCTTCAATATTTTTTAGCAAAGGTTGCCCGGAGGGGTTGAAGAATCAAGTAAAAAACATTCTTCAAGTGCAGAACGAGTCCCTTAGTGAAAAATATTTGGGGATGCCTACAGAAGTTGGTCAGTCAAAGAATGGCTCATTCCGTTATCTACGAGACAGGGTGTGGGAGAAAGTGAAGGGATGGATGCAGAAACTATTATCAGCAGCAGGTAAAGAGGTTCTGATAAAATCAGTTGCACAGGCCATTCCGGTTTTCTCTATGTCTTGCTTTCGACTCCCGTGGGGTCTATGTGATAGTGTGACGTCACTTATTCGGCAATTTTGGTGGGGCTCAAAGCAGGGGAGGACGAAACCTGCATGGGTATCTTGGGACGTCATGACAAACCCTAAAAATTTGGGGGGGGGGGCTTGGCTTTAAGGACATGGAAGTGCTTAATCTGGCCTTGCTTTCTAGACAGGCTTGGAGGTGCCTGACAGAACCGTTGTCCTTGAGTGCACGCATTCTAAAGGCAGCCTACTACCCAAACTCAACCATCTTCGAGGCAGAGCTGGGATCACACCCATCACAGATATGGAGAGCAATTGTTGATGGTCTACAAATACTGAAATTGGGAGCGATCAAGCGCATAGGAGATGGGCGCTCGACGAACATCTGGCAGCATAATTGGATCCCCAGAGTGGGTATGATGAGGCCGATTACATCCTTGATCCAGGACCCTCCAGAGATAGTTTCAGACTTAATTGATGCACCCACCGCTTCTTGGAGGGAGGAGTTGATTAGGCAAATCTTTGTTCCAATGGATGCCGAGGCTATACTGAGGATTCCCATTTGCACTCGTCAAGTGGATGATTTCTGGGCGTGGTCCGAAGATCCGAGAGGAGTCTTTTCTGTCCGGACATCATACAAAATGATATACCGCATCAAGAGTGGAAGAGAAGCATGGTTAGAAGAAGAAGAGCATAGCTCCAACCTCCGTGGTCTGATGTCAAGTTGGTCGGCCTTATGGAAGTTAAAGGTGCCGTCGAAGCTCAAGGTATTCACATGGAGGCTTGCCCAACACTCTCTACCAACAGGTGACTTGCTGCAGCACAGAAAGATGGCTACGACGGACATCTGCGGCGTGTGTGGCGCGCATGACAGTTGGCGTCATTCGCTCCTGGACTGCACCTTATCTAGGAGTATATGGGCTTTGTCGAAGGAGGAGATGGTGCAACATATGGCTATGAATCGAAACGACAACGCTAGAGATTGGCTTTTCTTCATGTTTGAGTCGCTGCCAGAGGACGAGCTTGTCACAATGATCGTCACCCTATGGGCGATCTGTGCTGCAAGGAGGAAGCTTATACATGAAGGAGTTTTCCAGACTCCCTTTGCAACTCATGGCTTCATTTTGAAGTATATTTCAGAGATACAGGTTTTGGAGAGGCCAGAGAAGGAGAAGAAGGCACCGGCCCCTAGACCGGCCCAGTGGATCCCTCCGTCCGGAAATCATATGAAGATCAATGTTGATGCGGCGGTGGCACGTCATGGTGGTTTCGGGACAGTCTTGGCTATATGCAGAGATGGTAGCAGGGAGTTCCAAGGAGCGGCAGCAATCCGGTTCAACAACGTTGATGATCCAGAGACTTTGGAGACGATGGCGATACGTGAAGCTCTAGCCCTAGCTGATGACTTGCTCTTCCCCCAGATTCAAGTGGCATCGGACTGTAAGGTGGCTGTCGAAGCAATCAAGAAAGGCACAAGTGCACAATATGGAGCTGTGGTGCATGAAATAATAGACCGTGCTACAATTTTTTCTTCTTGTTTGATTAATCATGAGTTTAGGACCTCGAATATTAAGGCTCACAAACTTGCAAAGCATGCTTTATCCCTGGGTTTTGGCCACCATGTCTGGTTAGGTCACCCCGGAAATCTAGATTTCGTCCCTGTAAACATTTGTGACGGGTGAATAAAAGCTTTGCGAGTTTGTCTCAAAAAAAAAAACCTACGTATGCACACTCTTGTCTTAAAAAAAACGTATGCACACTAGCCCCTAAAAAAAGATGTATGTGCACACTCCCCTACCAAATTTAGTTTTCTTTTTGAAGATCAATTTTAGTTTTTCAAAAGATAGCAACACACGTCGCAATCTACGTTCTCATAGAATTCGAATTCGTACCTCCCGCGGTACCGCGTCACGTAGGAAATCCAGAAACCTGCAGAGAAACACGCAAGCACGCATCTCGATCGATCGACACCGTCGACGCACCAGACCCAATCAATCCACGCCGCTCACGAGTCCACCACATCCGAACCGCCACGAGAAGAGTCAACTCCCCACGTCGCGCTCTCCCCTCCCGATCGGGACGTGCGTGCGTCGTTTCCTCCCGCAGCGGCCGGAAGGAAACTTCCCGAGGAGGGCCCGCCCGAACCTTGCGCGGTAAGGAACCGACTCCGACCACGTCTCCGCCGCCCCGCTCGCTCCCATATAAAACCCCCCTCCCTCCCCTGGTCGACGTCCTCACAATCTGATTTGAAAATCTTCCGGGCGCGCGTTGGCCGGCTCATCGATCGTGATCGAACCTTCCTCGACGTGCGCTACGTGCGAACTCGCGCCATGGCCGCCGCCGCCGCGCTGGGTGACCTTGATGATCTCGACTTCGACCTGGGTTTTATGGACGGGCTCGAGTGCTTCGACTTCGACTTCGACCTGCCGGACCTGGACCTCACCGAGTTCTGCCGCGGCGACGGCGAGTGCTTGCTGCCTGCCGTGGCCGACGAGGAGGGCGGTTTGGGTTTTGATTTGGGTTCTCGTGATGGTGATGGTGGCGAAGGGGGGAGGGAGGGCTCGCCGGACTCCGTGGTGACGGACGACGGCGCGCCGCCGTCGGAGTCGGCCGGGGATCGCGGCGACGGCGGGATGTCGGCCTACGCGAGCGAGCTGGAGAGGTTCCTCATGGAGGACGAGGATGGCGGGGACGACGGCGGGCCGGTTGATCCGAAGGAGCTTGCCGCCGACAACTACTACTTCGGTGATCTCGACGACGGTTACGCCGAGCCGGCGACTCCAGGGAAGGATCTCGTCCTCGACGACTACTTCTTCGGCGATCTCGTCTCGTACGACTACTTCTACGACCTTGCTGCTGCGGGCGACGGCTGGGTCGAGCCCGCGGCCGGCGCCAGCGTGTACGATGGTGCATCACCGGCGACGGAGGAGGAGGATGATGCTGCTGGCGAGTACGACGACGAAGCGACGTCGAGAAAGCGCGCAAGGTACGAATGAATTGAATCGAGTTTTCATTCATTCATTCCGTGCTAATTGCAAATTTAGATCTTTTATCTTCCTGGGCCATGGTAATTGGCATAAATGGAAAAATAACAACATGTACATAATTAGCAGTGCTATTAGCCAGATGGTGAAATTCCGTTTCACGAAAAAATGATGTAGAAATTGACTTCAAATTGTATATATCGACGTTTGATCTTTCTCTTTCTGAAAGTGCTTGATCATCTTTTCTCATGTGCGCTGCGTATATTGCACTATTGTTACTTAAGTTTACTCTGGTTTCCCTTTCTTTACATACTCCTACATGAGAAGGATTATTTGCAACGAATTTCAATTTGATGAAACTTGTTGCTGATATTTCCTCCGGTGCTGCCTCAGGCAGAGGAAGGGCGCCGCTGCGGTGCCACGCGAAGCAGAGCTCCGGGAAACGCCGGTGATGCATGCCATCTCGTCGATCTCGACTGGAAACGGGTGCCGCCCCCTTGGTTACCATTGGCTGCATCCCTGCATCACTGTGTGCCTGTTGGCCTGATCGATCATCGATCATCGATCAACCTGCAGTTCTGGGAGAAAGATCGGAACGGCGCCTGGCTCAGGTATTCGAACCGGTAGGTGAAAAATTCAGAGGAATACCTGCATGTCCCCGTGTTCTTCTGTGATATTTTCTGCTTTTCACACCAACCCGGCCATCGGACGATTAAAGTCATGGGACGAACCAAGGGCTGTATCCAGTCTAACAAACGACACATACTCCTCTGTTCGGAGTAGAAAATTTTGGTAGCAACTCTGGAACAACACGTTTTCAGAAAGAAAATAAAGCTCGTTTTCTAATGTACCAGTACACCTACTACTCCTCTTGTACACACACACCCCGTACACATTCCGTATACGGTAAACCGGTAGCATAATTCGTTGAGTACCTGCCTAATACAGGAGCCATTTCATCACCACTGCTAATTAACCTTGCAAACATGCTTCATACTTAGTTTGTACCACTACCAGTAAAGAGCTAGTGGTTGATGTACGTTTACAAGTACAAGAAACCTTTTACTAGGTAGAGAATGTCAATTTTTTGTTCTCAACTGTCTATATTTTTTTTCGTCTGAAAACCCAGTGAGCACCACCAGTCGTCCAGGCTTGTGCTTATTCAGTTAATCTTGCTCGTACTGCTACCAGCAATGGGCTTATCGGTTGTTGTACGTCTAGAAGTACAGAAACCTTTTAGTAGGTAGAGCATGGCAATCTTTTGTTTTCTACGCATCGTCGACAGTCCAGCCTTTTTTTTCTATGAAAAAATGCCGTTACCACCATCAATCGTCCAGGCTGTGTTTGTTTAGTGCGGGCAGCATATAATCTTGCTCGTGCTGTTCTTTTCTTTGGGTAGACTGAAGCTTCAATGGTTCTGGCCTTGTGCAGTCCATCCATGAAAATAATTGGAAGCGACTATGGTCTGATCAATGCCAGACTTGATGAACCACCGGTGCTCAGCTGGAGCAACGATCATTTTTTTCCCACTAATTACGAAGGCTGCTTCTAGTAGAACACGATTTCCTGTATTGTCAATTCACCAAGGAAAATTGGAAGGTATGGAATCTGAAAACAAAGTCAGTCTGAACACAGTTTCATGTGTTGCCAGTTTTCTTCAGAATTAAGCAGTGGCTGTGGCTGTTACAATCCTATGGTCTCTGGTGCGGCACATTTGGAAGTAGGGATGAAAGCATATATTGGATGATCACAACACTTTTTGAAGCCTAGATCTTTTATGTATCAGGTTTGAGATATCTGATGCATCGGTGCTTGTGGTGCTACCAGTGCATCGAACTCATATTGAACACTTTAAATGTTCAAAAAAATCAATATAGGTCGTGGCAAAATTTTAAGTCAAAATTCTAAATATAGCTCGGGAAACAAAAATGAAAAATTCAATACTGAATAGTACATAACATAAGTTGGCGGAAAGCCTTTCCGCGAACGTCAGATTTATGACGTCCGGCGCCGAACGCTCGTTTCACTGTTGGATACATCTTAAAGCATACCAATGCCACTATTTCATTCTTTCTTAGAAAAACTTCATTATTTTGATTTTTTAGTTTTTATTTCATTTTTTTGTGCTTTAAGGGTAATACAAATGTCATTAATCTATTCCTTCTTAGGCAATCTCCTTTCAACAGAAATTGTACTATTATACACTTGTTCTTATATACTCCCTCCGTCTCAAAATTTTTGTCTTACATTTGTCTAGATACGGATGTACCTAATACTAAAACGTGACTTTATACATCCGTATTTGGACAAATCTAAGACAAGAATTTTGGGACGGAGGGAGTATTGTAAAAGGCGTAATTCTGTGTAAATTGTGTGCAAATTTTATCATTATTTTTTATTCTTTCTTCTACGAGAAGGATTATTTGCTTTTTGCAAAAAAGAAAAGGACTTTTTTTTGAGAAGGGGATGCCCCGGCCTCTGCATCAACATGATGCATACGGCCCTCAAGAAAAGAAGGACTATTTGCAACGAATTTCAGTTTAGTGAAACTTGTTGTTGATATTTCCGGTGATGCCAGAGGAAGGGCACCGCCGCGGTGCCACGTGAAGCAGAGCCCCGGGCAACGGCGAGGACGCGTGCCATCTCCCTGATCTCGGCCGGACACGGGTGCTGGCGCCTTGGCCACCATCGGCCGCCTCCCTGCGCCACAGTGTGCGTCTCAGCCTTCATCGGTTTGAGGAGAAAAAATCGCTCTCACCGCACGCACGGTGCCTGCCCCAGGTATTTGAACCGGTAGGTCAAATATTTAGAGGAATATGGTATTTCCCATGTTCTTTTATGATATTTTACCTCTGCCTATTAAGGTCCATGTCCATTGGACGGAAAAAGCCCAATGCATGACCGAACCAAGTCTAATGCTGCTAATTCCTTTCTTGGATGTGTGAGCCATGATGATTTTACCCATTTGAAGTATTTGCAGAAGTCTTGAAATATCCACACAATCCTAACCTTAAATCTGGGAAAAGTTTCAACAAATTTTGCTGAGCAGAAAAAAAATGAGAGCAAAAGTTCAAATTTGACTCAAAATGGTTCTGACCTTTTGCTCCGCAAAATTAGTTGAAACTTTACCATATTTAATATGATGGTTGTGTAGATTTTTGAGATTTTTTTTAATTTGTCTGGACACCTTTTTTGGCCAAAATTAAGTGAAGTCCGGAATAAACCCTCACGTCGTAGAGGCCAACACAAATGAACCCTCACCTTCAAATCCCTGAAGTTGATACCCTATATTTACAAATCCCGGTCAATCCCGACCCTGCATGAGTAAAATCTTGTTTGGTGTAATTGGAAAGATGCGATCCCAGCCAGGATTGATTTCTGCAGTGACTTACTACATGGGCCCACCTATTATCATATGCTTACCCTATCGGACCAGCTGCAGTGCAGTGGGGAAGAAAATCTCATACGACCGGGTCGTACAAAGCCGATTGTGAGACCCTCTTCTGGATGTGACACCTGGCGATACGAATCCTAAAGCAGCAGCCGCCTAGTTCACCAAATCCCGATCTCTTTTCATTCGCTGCCGCCCACGCTCGCCCGCCGTCGTCGTGGTCTCCGCCGCCGCTGCAACTCTTCTTCTCGCCCTAACCCGGAAGCACCAGAGCCCCGTCCCCACTACTCTTCCCCGTCGTCCATGACCACACTCATCAGCTCGGCCATGGAGGCACATCAAATTCGTTAAGACCACATCTCGTATAAGAACAAATTCAGAAGAAAAATAGCTGCATTCATTCGGGTTTTTACAGATCAAAGTCAGGATGAACAATATGCAGTAAAAATGTTGATTGAATCATCTAGTGAACACAGGCGACGAGACGGAGCAAGCTTAGCAAAACCGTCCAGGTGCAGTGCAGTCGTGACCGGCAGCAGCGCCAACGAGCTCCTCAACAGTGTGCTACACCTGGGCAAGCCCAACCTGATGAGTGTGCTGGACGCGGTAGGCTCTCAACGCCATCAAGCCATGCCATGCCAAGACGACGTCCTACAGGCCGCACTCACGTCTGTTTGTGCACACACATGCACGTACGCACCCATGCGTCCATCCTGCCGTTGGCCGCCGCATTGCTCGCTAATCACGCCGCCGTTTGCCTCGGTTTCATGCCCAACCCCACTTGCTTCATGCACAGATGCACTGTTTCTCACAGCTACGCGCCGTCGGCCACAGCCAGGCAGTCCGCGAGGCTTGCCTGCACACCGCCGCTCTAACCGGTCATCGATTGGACGCCACAACCACGACCCCTTGCTGGATGGCAAGCTCGCATGGCCGAGCTTTGTCGCGGTCGTCGCCGCCGCGCCAATCCTGGACTACACCATGAGCTGCAGGTGCTGCGTGATAGGCCGGCCCGGCCACCACCGCCCACCGCGTGCCTCGGCGGCTCTGACCCACTGGTTGAGCACGTGCTTGCCGGGGTCGAACCGTGTGCCGGCCGCCGCGATCCCCCAGCCTCAGCCGCATCGCGCGCGAGCCCTGCTGTCCACGTCGCGCTCCGCCGAGACTCCCCACACGCCGCCACCACGCTGTCCAGCCCCACCGTCTGAAGGTCTCCAACAGCCGCTGCCTCCAGTCGTCGGCCAGACGAAGTCGGCTCGGCAGCCGTCGACGCCAACCAGTGCTCGGCTCGGCCAGCCTCGTAGGAGAGGAAAGAGGGGTCGGTAGTCATGAGGGGAAGGGAATCATGGGAGGAGAGGATAGAGGAA
Organism: Aegilops speltoides; assembly: GCA_021437245.1. Classification (NCBI taxonomy): domain Eukaryota; kingdom Viridiplantae; phylum Streptophyta; class Magnoliopsida; order Poales; family Poaceae; genus Aegilops; species Aegilops speltoides. The sequence goes on from CM038142.1 coordinate 536,488,680, forward strand.
GAAGAGAGATGACTATGACTTGTGGACCCAAACTGCCAGTGAGAGTAGCGGATGAACCCGACTTGGATCGTCCCTTTTCCCAAACGTGTCTAGGGTTAGAAAAGACTGGGATTAAATAGGTGAGGGTATCAACTTCAGGGATTCGAAGGTGAGGGTTCATTTGGATCAGCCTCTACAAAGTTAGGGTTTATTTCAGACTTCACTCGCCAAAATTTGATCAGAGGAGAACGTGGCGGATGAGTTGGCGCTGACGGGGTTGTTGACTGGTCAAATACCACCTCAAGGGTGTTTTCTGTCCTGTTTTGAAAGTTCAAGGTTGTAAATTAGACGGTTTAGTTGTTCAGGGTTGTGTTTTAGACTTTGATGGTAGTTTGAGGTTGTAATATGGACTTCTCTCTTCTCAAAACATTCGCAGTTACCATCGAAGCACTTTGGCCTTGCCAGGCTTGAGAGCAGTATGAGGATATGAATGGTATAACCATGAAATCCCATATGTCCGTTCATCTCTCTTCAGGTTAATGACCTTCGATACTTTTCGGCCTCTTTGGAATGTCTAGTCTTTTTCTTTTTACAAAAATGCTGCACTCACGGGGGAATTTTTACATGATCAACGGAATGACTCTTCCTCGCCTCACTAATCTCTCTCTCCCCCTCCCCCCTCTCTGATTTTTAGGCCTTGTACAATGGGGGTGCTTACCGGAGGTGCTTAGAGAAATAAACCAGGCTTTCCTTAAGCACCAGTGCTTATTTATACAGGGTAGACGCTTAACTAAGCATCACTCCTGTAGAAATAGGCACCGGTGCTTCAGAAAAACTCGGTTTATTTTTCTAAGCACCTCTCTAAGCATCTCCCATTGTACAAGGCCTTAGGGTGGGGCCCGCCTCATGCAGTAACCAATTAAAACAATCCACCTCAGCCTTTGTCCTGGAACCCTGCGTGACTCTAGCATCGCAAGTTGGGCGGGTACATCCGCTTCATCAGCCTATCCACCGACGCCATCGTCCGCGTCCGGCTCCGCTTTTCAGCAACCACAGCGTCCTCGACTCCGTCGACGGGATCCTCCTGCTGCAGCGGGACGAGGACACCGTCGTCCGCCTCCTCCACCCCTTCACCGGCGACATTGTGGACCTCCCTCCGCTCGCCACCCTTCTAGCCGGGTTAACACCCATTCAGTTGAAGATGTTCAGCTGGAACGTTTCTGAGGACCGTCGGTGCTACCTCATTCACAGTGAGCGCAGATGGAGCCGTCACCGCCATGATCGCGCTCTTTAAATTGGGACGGCTAGCCTGTGCCACCACCATGGACCAGCAATGGCGGCTCTCACAAACGGTTGGAGGCCACTGTCATTCCAAGGCAAGATGTACACGTTGCACACTCCCACAAATGGCAGCGAGCTGCAGATTTTCCAGATTGACTTACCAGGGCCCGGGGAGAAGGAGGACTTTGATAGAATCTTGTGTTATCTATTGGCGCCTAAGTTGATTGCCACATGTCTAGCAGGCAAACCTTGGAGGCCTTTCTACTACCTCTCAGAATGTGAATCGGAGATCCTGGTGATCGGCCGTTGCCTTACAGATTCGCTGGACGTCGAGGTTTACATACTATCTGACATAATCCTAGACATGGTTGCCATCGGAGGAAATGCTCTCTTTGTTGAAGAAAGGGTCTTGGGTGTCAGCAGTAGGGTGCACCCCCACCATTGTGGGTGACTGTTGTACATCTCCATTCGCAGGGAGTTTTATCTTGGGCATTACCAACTTGCGACTGGGACATGGTTGCCAATAGCGGATGGGTGTGCCAGAGGTGCTGTACCGAGCCCTTGTAGCCTCATCTACCATATCTTCACCTGTTGCTACCGTCCCACTTGGTGAGCGAGTCGTTTCCGTGCTTTTGCTGTTGCTTAATTGGAGCCTATATATGGGGAAATACCCAATGTATACCAACATAGAGGCGCATAAGACAAAAATCTAAAAGAGGCTAGAAGTTTATTTATCATTTTGAAGTTTTGTATGCTTCAAGAATGAAGAGAAAATAATTAAGCATCACTCTAGTATCAAAAATTTAATCTGATTGAGGAGATCTTCCACTCGATTGGAATGTAAACTCTTGCTCGGAATATTGTGGCACAACTAAAAATTCCGAATAAGCTAAGACTGAAACCAAACCATATGGTATATTCACATGATATGCTATATCTTTTGTGACATGTGTTGTTATTGTCATCCCCCCCCCCCTATGCTCAAGTCCTGGCTCCGCCCCCGCCTACACCCCGGTGCAACCGATCGTCCTCCCCATCATGATTGCAAGCAAGTCAAATACCATCAAACACGCTCCATAGATGGCGGGGCATCATAGGAAGATGCACCCCGAAGCATCATGCAACATGGGTAGCTCAAAATCAAGTTCCCACACCAAGGAGCGAAGTCGAGTCCACAATGAGATCTATCAGTCCAAATGGGGCATACCACGTCCCCCATGGCACCATGAGATGCCGCTCGAGTGTACAACTCCATTGCACGAGCAGGCCAGGAATAGGTACAGGTCAGCCTGCTCCAAGTACGATGAGGACGTCGTTCTCAACGATGCGCATTATACCATTAACACTCTTCGAGGTCTAGGAGGCCCATCTGCGATGTTGCCTCCCTGTTTCTCTGATCGGGTGGTTGCCCACCCCTTCCCGTCGCATTATGACAAGTACGACGGGACCATGGATCCCGTGATCCGGATTGGTGACTACATCCTCGCGGTCCAAGTGGTGAACGGCGATGGCCTCACATCGTAAAGCACCTGCCGCTCATGCTGAAAGGCTCAACCCAGCATTGGTTGCACAATGTTAAACCTGGCTCGATCGACACCTAGGCCGGCATATCGGCCAAGTTCATGGCAAATTTCAAAGGTGCGTATGTTCGACCTGCGGATACCAGTGATCTAACCGACATGAGGCAGAGAAAGAACGAGTTTGTGCGTGATTACTGGACCCATTTCCTCAAAAAGAAAAAGAAATCACCGAATGCCATGGAGTCATGTTTATTTTTTATCTCTCCATTATGGTACGTTTCATTTCTATATGAAGGGAATTCTGGTTCAGGTTCAATTTCATATGACACATAAAAACTTGATGTGTTGCACTGCTAATACACAGAAGATACAGCCTAGGGTGTGAAAAAATCGATTTGAACCCATTGTGATCCTCAATTACTAAAGTTTGACCGAATTCATGGTGGGGTAGAAGTATTGAAGTTTGACTAAATTAAATATGTGAGTGCACACACACACACACACACACACACACACACACACACACACACACACACACCAATTAATGGCAGTTCAACATGGCCCGTTAGCAGATAGCAAAATGAGTGCACAAGACAGACTAAGATCCTGCCAAAGATATGCGATAATTTTTCCAATGTCATACCATTACATTATTATCTATCTCAACGTCCACAAATTGTAGATCCAATAATCTCATACATAGATGCTAACCCGCCATAAGATCGCAAGCAACAATTTGCAAAAGCTCTATACCACTTCATCACACGCACCAGTCCCGCAGGAGGCCACCCAAGATTGACATAAGCTACAAATGAATGTAATGCGTTTAGTAGTCCTATTAGGAAAGTGGCCATGTGTATTTCCTACTTTGTGAGATGTAGCACTCATGCTAATAATAAACGCATCCTCTCCAATTTGCGTTTATGCATGGATTGCTTTTTTCTAGTTACAAACTTATGCATGTGGAGTTTTTATTTGAGAAAGGTATGTTTTTGGTCCCTCAAGTTTACAAAAGTTTGACATCTGGCCCCTCATCTTTTTTTGGTTGAAATTTAGTCCCCATGTTTAAAAACCGGAGACATTTGGTCGGAAACTAGAAATGTGGAGAAAAATCACTGACGTGTGCTGCTAATTTTGACAAGCACCTTTCTCTCATATGACACGGAATTTTGACAAGCACCTTGCGTGCGTTCGTCAAGCGCGCCAGCAATGATGAAGAATTCACGATGCTCCCGCCTGTGCTGCTAATTCTTTTGCCTTGCGACCGTTTCATGCCATTGCTGCTGGCGCAGTTGGATGAGTTGTTGGACGACGCTGAATCCACGGCTGACGTGCCGTCCGAGAAGCATGAGCTTGTCTGAGTTTTTCGTAACATCAGCACTACAAACTGGATCGATGGTCGCATGGACGGTGTGCGGCTCGTGCACAGCACAGCCACCCGCAACACCCGCACTGCCTCCTCCTTCTCCCACACCTCAAGTAATGGTGCCACATCGCTCCACGACGTGAGGCCTCGCAGGGCTCGAAGAAGAGAGGAGCGAGGAGAACGAGCTCACCCTAAGCACATGATCATGCTCGACGAAGGATTGGACGCATGGGAGGCAGTTAACAGAGAGGCGGCTTGCAGGGAAGCACGCTCGGGGACGAGGCGCTGCTTGGGGAGAACGTGGGTGGCTTGTGGAGGATTCCATGGAGCAGAGGAAGGCGACGGGAATAGCCAGGATGCAGCTATTGCCGCAAATTCAAGCGGCGTTGACGACGTCGATGTCGGGGAAGATTGGGGCAATTTCTTGGCATAGCTTACGCAGACATTTCAACTGAAACAACGACGCGATAGAGACCAAACTAGTCACCCAATGTGACTAGACACGATTGAAGCACACAAGACTGCCTCAAGTTAGTCAAATGGATGTCCGACATAGCACCACAAATGAACGTCTCAGGATGTTAGAATGCATCTAACTTGATAACTGCCACGGCGTGCGGCACGTAGTAGTAACGTTTAGACTCGAATAGCTTTATTAGTAACGGTATGCAGCAAGATATAGCATTTTATGTGAACTGGAAATCCAATCGCTGCTCATAATTCTTGGGCGTAAGCACAATGTTCCGGATAAACACTGACAAGGAAAGCAACACGATGTCACCAATTTAAGCATCTCCATTGCTGATTGTACCCCAAAAAAAAGGAACCACTCCCTTTGTTCACTAATATAAGATGTTCTGGATACTTCCATATGGTGAACAAACACACTTGAAACATGTCTATATACATCCGATTCAGAAAAAAAAAAAAAGGTTAGAACATCTTATAACAGTGAACGAAGGGAGTATTCCATAGTAACATCATCCAGCTAAGTAAAGTTGTTTCACAAACTGAGCCAAAAAAAAAAAAGACTATGTTCACTCCAGAGTACGAGGGAGGTCTCTCAACTGCAGCCTGAAACAAGGTCGGAAAATGATGCACTGTGCCTGAAAAATAATGGTACCTGAATGAAGCCTAGTATTCCTACCGCCTGGACACCAACCAAACAGCAGCCCCGAAATGACCATGTAAGCAGAAGCCTGAAGCACAAGACATTTCGTAACAACATAGAAGACGATACACTGAGATCGCTCGAGAACAAGAGCATCGAGTAACAACAATGTATGAAGTTGCAGTTATGTGTCTGTATAAGGGATACGAGTCTTACCTTCAGAAATCACAGGCTTACATCTTGATGTTGAAATACTCAGGATCAAAATGGTGTAGCCTCACATATCCATCCTCGCCACCACTCGAAAAGCTATGGACATTTACATGGAAAAACACGGGGCGTTAATACTGGAATTCGTAAAAATACATGACAAATAAAGAACTGAAGCACACACAGGGAGGTGCAAATCCTATTTCTTGAAAGCATTTGGATAAACATAAATCACAAAAGAAATACATAACAGTATCAAAAAAGGAAGGATTTGGTAGCTCTCATAAACTTATTTTACAACAACATATTCAGAATAGCGTATATGACCAAAGTTTATTTGGCCAAAATCACTGAGCTACCATACCATCTACATGAAAATCAGCACGTACAATAAAACAGAATGTGCAAGAAAGCATAATCAAGCAATTGCAGGTTAGATCTGAAAAAATAAATTCTGGGGACCATATAGCTCTCATATCCAACTTTTCATCAAAACAAGGTCAGCATAGCGTATATTGCCAATGTAATTGGCTATAATCACTGAGCAACATTATTACTAAACATGACAAAAGAGAGCGATTCAACAAGATAGAAAGGTGTGAAGAAAAGGCACCAAAACACAAAGGAGACAACATGTGCTCAAACAGATGGAAATGATAAGTAATGTGTTACAGAAAAGGCACCAAGATAAGAGAGCATTGGTTAAGACTCAAGATTAAAGACACTATAATGGTGAATCGGGATTAATTCATGTAGCTCTCATATACAACTTCTCATCAAAATATGGTCAGCATAGCGTATATTGCCAATGTAATTGGCTATAATCACTGAGCAACATTATTACTAAACATGACAAAAGATAGAGATTCAACAAGATAGAAGGTGTGAAGAAAAGGCACCAAAACACAAAGGAGACAACATGTGCTCAAACAGATAGAAATGAGAAGTAATGCGTTACAGAAAAGGCACCAAGATAAGAGAGCATTGGTTAAGATCCGAGATTAAAGACAATATAATGGTGAATCAGGATTAATTCATGTAGCTCTCATATACAACTTTTCATCAAAATATGATCAGCATAGCGTATATTGCCAATGTAATTGGCTATAATCACTGAGCAACATTATTACTTAACATGACAAAAGAGAGCGATTCAACAAGATAGAAGGTGTGAAGAAAAGGCACCAAAACATAAAGGAGACGACATGTGCTCAAACAGATGGAAATGATAAGTACTCCCTCCGTTCCTAAATATAAGTCTTTCTAGAGATTCCAACAAGTGACCAAATACAAAGCAAAATGAGTGAATCTACACTTTAAAATATGTCTACATACATCCGTATGTTGTAGTCCATTTAAAATGTCTATACATTTAGGAACGGAGGGAGTAATGTATTATAAAAAAGGCACCTAAATAAGAGAGCATTGATTAAGACTCGAGATTAAAGACTATAATGGTGAATCAGGATTAATTCATGTAGCTCTCATATACAACTTTTCATCAAAATATGGTCAGTATAGCGTATATTGCCAATGTAATTGGCTGTAATCATTGAGCTACATGTTGAGAAAAAATTGTAACAGAAAAGCCAGCTATTCAACAAGATAAAAGGTACTACCTCCGTTGGCTTTTACTAGACCTCCTCGTATTTTGTGTCATATTTTGACCATAACTTTAACTAATGAAATATAAGTTACATGTAGTAAAAATAATATCATTAAAACTACATGCAAATACGTATTCAACAATATAATTGTTTATGACATGCATTAACAGTTTACTAGTCAAATATGTGGTCAAAGTTTGGCCCAAAATACGATGGAGACTAATAAAACCGGACAGAGGTAGTAGGAAGCAAGGGCATTAGAACACAAAGGAAACAAAATATGTCACAAACAGATAACAAAGATGAACAATGTGCAACAGATAAGCCAAAACTCAATGCCCATGTAGAATTCAAGATACAGAGGATGAGTTAAGACTTAAGGAGGAAGACGAAAAAATGGTGATTGAGGATTACTTCACAATACTTGACCCACGGGAGATAAATAAATATGAACTAGAAAACAATATCAAGATCTGCTCTCATAACGTTTGATGACATCCTAAAGACTCAGAATAGCGTATATCGCCATGAATCTACACGGCTTAATCATTGAGAATATCAGCATACAAAGTGAAACAGAGGCATATTGCAAACCCAAGGTGCAGAGGCAAAATGTAAATATAAGAAATCAACATGAAATGGTAAAAAGGGTTACTTAACACATAAAATTCAAAATCAAGATCTGCTCTCATAACGTTTGATGACATCCTAAAGATTCAGAATAGCGTATATCGCCATGAATCTACATGGCTTAATCATTGAGCAAATTAGCATGCTATAAGTGTGAAACAGAGGCATATCACAAACCCAAGTGCAGAGGCAGAATACGAATATAAGATATCAAAATATAATGTTACTATGAACTAACCTCTTCCCATCAGGATTAAATGCCAATGCATTGATTGGTCCAAAATGTCCTTTAACACCACCAATCTCTTCTTGTAAAATCTGAAATTAACAACAAAATCCTGTTACAGATGTTGACAATATATACACAGACATAAAGTAACTTCCCATAGAAAGTCAAGAGGCACCTGTGTAAAAATATACAAAGGAATCTAGCTCACCTTGTGGAAAAATTTGGCCTCGAATTTACCCGCACGGCGATCTGTCATAGTAACATTCATTGCATCTTGCCCACCTCCAATAACCACCTACAAACAGCAAACAAATATGATGTTTAGAAAACACAAATACAAATGAGCTTCCGTAGAATAACAAAATACACCATTATAAGTACCAATTTAATTCATCACCATGCATGCATGGGATGAGCATTAAACTTTGATGCTGACAAATTAAGATAACAAATATGCAAGGAATCATGGTTCACACACTTAATTTGGCCTTAATTAAAGAGAGCAAGAAATCAAGGGTACGAAATTAGATGGGCAGGACAGAAATATGTGGCACTCTAGACCAGAGCACATACACAGTAATCTTATCCAATTCAATAATTACCCAAAGGGCTGACTGCGAAGAGCACATTTTAAAACAAATTCATAGTCACTCCCAATTCATGGGTTGCCCACGGAAATATATGCTTTTAGCTTCTTGTGAAAAGACCAAGAATTCAAGACATAGCTCCATCTGCTTTGAGAGAGCTCGTACATTGAAATCCTCACAGCAACTTAATAAGAACAATGACAGATAAGGAGGCGACAGATACAGGAGCATACATTATCAAGAGTAGGAGATATGTCAACAGCATTAACCGGTCGCTCTGTGACATATGTCTTTATCAGGGTCAGTGTTCTTGCATCCCATAGCTGCCACATAGCAGATATGTCAGAAGAATCCATATAATAAGAAAAAAATAAAGCTCAGGTTATCAGGGCAGCAATCCCAAAAGTATCACCTTAGCAGATTTATCCAAGGAACCTGTGAGGAAATGAGACCAATCTAAGGATTTTGAGAGTGAGCTAATTGCCTTCTGATGTCCAGCCTCCTTGTCTGACTCCTTCAGCAGCTTTCCGGTCTACAGGCCCAAGAGAAAATAGAACATAAATGCATAACATCATACAAAATGGGAAAGCAACAACACCTGGCATGTAGCAACAAATGTTGCATGACAAGATAGCTAGTGGCGTATAAACTTTACATGAGATAACCTATTAGTTCCTTCATTCTTTCTAGTAAACAAACCAAAGAAAGAAAAATGCAATTCTAGTGGTGGGGAAAATACTCTAGTAAGATAAGATGGATCAAGTACTAAGCAGCCACCAAGAAACATATGGCCAGATTTAGAGATATTAACAGTTTGCTCTGTTAATGCAAGGTGTTGTTGGTAATAAGAAACTCACAGAATCAGACCACATGACAAGGAAATTCAGGTACCGTGTGAGATATAAAGCCCTGAGCTCAAGTAACATTTTACACCATTGAACAATATGAGTGGTCTATCTACAACTTACATCGACAATCATGCAACAATAGTTATAAGTTCATACCAATAAGCATATTGCCACAGGTCCATAGCACCAGACACTCTAATAGGGTAGAACCAATCGCCAGCAGGACTCAACAGGACTATGTGCAAGCATGGGGTGCTAACCTCAGAGTCCCAGATGCGGATGGTGGCATCCTCGCCAGCGGTGATGATGGTCCGGTTGCCGGGTCCCCAGACGGCCCTGTTAATCCTCCCCGTGATGCCGGAGATCACGAGCGCCGACTCCCCCGTCTCTGCAAACAACCAAACACACGCCTTAAAATCCACATTCACGTCACAACTAGACATCTAGAAACTTGCAGGCGGAGGAGAGTGGATGGACCGTACGGTCTTGCAGGTCCTCGGCGATGCGCTTGACCTGCGCGGTGGGCGTGTTCCCCATGAAGCTGTCGGTGGTGATGACCGCCAGGTGGTCGCCGATGGCGAAGTCGACGGAGCGCGCGGGGGCGTCGAACCTGAAGGTGAAGAGCTCCCTCCCCGTCTGGACGTCCCAGAGCTTGGCGGTCTGGTCGGCGCTCCCCGTGATGAGGCGCGTGGAGTGGCGGGAGACGTCGCAGGACCACACGGCGCCGTTGTGGCCGCGGTAGGTGCCGAGGCGGTCGCCGTTGGAGGCGTACCACACGGTGGGGGTGTGGTCCTTGGCGCAGGAGAAGAGCAGGTCGCCGTCCCGGTTGTACTTGAGGAACGTGAGCGGGCGCTCGTGCCCCTTCATGAGAACAGGCCTCATCTTGCCGCCGCCGCCGCCGGGAGGTGTAGGGCAAGGGAAGTGTGGGGGTTTGGATGGTGCGATTGCGGCGGAGCAAAACCCTAACTGCGGCTTGTGTGTGGGAAAACCTAACCGTTAGGCGGCTGTATTAAACACGAAGGCTGGGCTGGGTTTCGGCCCAACATGAACGACGGGCTGAAACATATTCGTCCAACGTACACACGCAAAGTTCAAAAAAAAAAAAACGTACACACGCACATTTCCTCCAGCACGATCACAATGTTTTTTGTTTTTGTCTTTTTATTTATTATTTATTATGCAAAATATAGACCATGATTGGTTTTGCTGCCAAAATTTGTCTGGCAAAAATTGAAAATACCAAGACTTACCAAAGTTGGCAACTTTTATAAGCTTGGCAAAAAAATTGGTAACCAACCAGCCATTTGTCAAATGTTGGCATAAACCAATCATGTTGGCTTTTCGCAAAAAAAGAAATTGTTGACAACGTCCGACTGTTCGACGTGGGGCCTCCCAGCAGAATCTCATGCTCAGTGGTATGGCCACGTGCGGGCCATATCGATGGCATGCCGGAGTCACATTGAGGTGGAGGACTATGCGTGTATCATGTCACATCATGGTTGTGTGTTAGTGTGGTCCTTTATTTAACTATCATCGACATTCTTACTTCATGATATCACCGATCCCATCTCATTAGTCGCTTGTATCTCATGAGGCCTTGGCTCTAACTGGAGATCTATCTATCTTTGGATTGTCTCTATATTGCCTCAGACTATAATGCAATAGTGATTCATATCTGAGAGGAAACAGGTGGTCGCTATGCTCACATTATCAGAGATATTTCTGCACATCTATGGTGTTTATGGAGTCTTGTCTACAAAAGAGGCGCAATTTTGAGGCTCACGGTCTAGCTAAGCATGATCAACGTGTATAGCTTTGTGGAGCCTCATGATCCCCTGTATACCTCTATAAACACTGCTATTGGTCAATAAGACTTGGTATATTGTTGTAGAAAAGGATTGTAGTGTATTCTTGCGCATTTTTAAAGAAAATTGTTGTCATGTTGTCTATTTCCAACATGCGAGATGTCTCACACAAATACCACCGACCCGTTCCAAAAGCAATACCATGAATGTAACTAGTAGATGGAAATGTACTAGATAGATTGCTTAATCATGGATTATTTCCTAGATACCAAAGAAAGGCATTGGAGAGAACAATACTACTTTGCATCGCTATATAATCAGGCATTGCAAAATTCAAAGAGAAAAACTTACGCCTTGCTTGACTTATTTTCTTCTATAGAGAACTACAAAGGGCAGATGGTTGTCACGATTTTCCTTAATGTGAATTTAATTGGAGGTGTACATACACTTGATACGTCCATTTTGCATCATGCTTTTATATCAATATTTATTGCATTATGGGCTGTTATTACACATTATATCTCAATACTTATGACTATTCTCTCTTATTTTACAAGGTTTGCCATGAAGAGGGGGATGCTTGCAATTTGGACTTCGGCCGAAAAGGAGCAAATATTGAAACCTATTCTCGCACAGCTCAAAAATTCTCAAACTCCACTAAGTCGGTTTTGGAATTAATAAGAATTATTGAGAGAAGAAAATACCAGAGGGGCCCACACCGCCAGCAGGAGGGTGGGCGCCCCTATCTCTGGGCCCCTGTGGCCCTCCGATGCCCATCTTCGCTATATGAAGGCTTTTACCTCGAAAAAATCGAGGCAAGCATACGGATTTAAACTCCGCCGCCACGAGGCGGAACCTTGGCGGAACCAATCTAGGGCTCCGCAGAGCTGCTCGCTAAGGAAACTTCCCTCGGAGGGGAAATCATCACCATCGTCATCACCAACGATCCTCTCGTCGGGAGGGGGTCAATCTCCATCAACATCTTCACCAACACCATCTGCACTCAAAACCTTGTTCATCTCTTGTATCCAACCTTGTATCAAAACCACAAATTGGTACCTGTGGGTTGCTAGTAGTGTTGATTACTCCTTGTAGTTGATGCTAATTGGTTTACTTGGTGGAAGATCATATGTTCAGATCCTTAATGCATATTATTACTCCTCTGATTGTGAACATGAATATGCTTTGTGAGTAGTTATGTTTGTTCCTGAGGACATGGGTGAAGTCTTGCTATTAGTAGTCATGTGAATTTGGTATTCGTTCGATATTTTGATGAGATGTATGTTGTCTTTCCTCTAGTGGTGTTATGTGAACGTCGACTACATGACACTTCACCATTATTTGGGCCTAGAGGAAGGCATTGGGAAGTAATAAGTAGATGATGGGTTGCTAGAGTGACAGAAACATAAACCCTAGTTTATGTGTTGCTTCGTAAGGGGCTGATTTGGATCCATACGTCTAATGTTGTGGTTAGGTTTACCTTATTACTTCTTTTGTAGTTGTGGATGCTTGCAATAGGGGTTAATTATAAGTGGGATGCTTGTCCAAGTAAGGGCAGTACCCAAGCACCGGTCCACCCACATATCAAATTATCAAAGTACCGAACGCGAATCATATGAGCGTGATGAAAACTAGCTTGACGATAATTCCCATGTGTCCTTGGGAGCTCTTTTCTCATTATAAGAAGTTGTCCAGGCTTGTCCTTTGCTACAAAAAGGATTGGGCCACCTTGCTGCACTTTATTTACTTTCATTGCTTGTTAGTCCTTACAATTTATCTTATCACAAAACTATCTATTACCTATAATTTCAGTGATTGCAGAGAAAACCTTACTGAAAACCGCTTGTCATTTCTTTCTGCTCCTCGTTGGGTTCGACACTCTTACTTATCAAAAGGACTACGATAGATCCCCTATACTTGTGGGTCATCAAGACTCTTTTCTGGCATCGTTGCCGAGGAGTGAAGCGCCTTTGGTGAGTAGAACTTGGTAAGGAAACATTTATATAGTGTGCTGAAATTTTCTGACACTTGTTACTATGGAAACTAATCCTTTGAGCGGCTTGTTCAGGGTATCTTCACCCCGACCAGAAGAGCAAAGAGTTGCTCCTCGACCTACTGAACCTACTGAAAATATTTACTTTGAGATTCCTTTGGGTATGGTAGAGAAACTGCTAGCTAATCCCTTTGCAGGAGATGGAACATTGCATCCTGATTTACACCTTATCTTTGTGGATGAAGTTTGTGGATTATTAAAGCTTGCAGGTATTCCCGATGATGTTGTCAAAAGGAAGGTCTTCCCTTTATCTTTGAAGGGAGATGCATTGACATGGTATAGGCTATGTGATGATACGGGATCTTGGAATTATAAACGATTGAAGTTGGAATTTCACCAGAAGTTCTATCCTATGCATCTTGTTCATCGTGATCGTAATTGCATATATAATTTCTGGCCTCGCGAAGGAGAAAGCATCGCTCAAGCTTGGGGGAGGCTTAAGTCAATGTTATATTCATGCCCCAATCATGAGCTCTCAAGAGAAATGATTATTCAAAAAATTTATGCTCGGCTTTCTCCCAGTGATCGCAACATGCTCGATACTTCCTGTGATGTTTCTTATATGCTGAAGATTATTGAATTCAAGTGGGACTTATTGGAAAGAATTAAACGCAACTCTGAAGATTAGATGAGGACATGACTACCTTGGATACGACCAAAAATATTGCATACATATATATTTATGAGGTGATTTCTAATGCAAACTATGCAATAATTTATTTATGTCATCCAGGACAAAAATACTTCAAAGACTTTTGTGCCATGTCTAATTGTAGGTGTATGGGATATTTGTTCAATCCACATATTAAGATAAGGGGAAAAAAGAAGTTTATGTATTGTTCAAAAAGTCTTCTCATGTCACTTTTGGGCCAAGAGAAGATAGAGTCCAAGTCTCTCACGTTCTGGATTCAGATTCGGACTGCACAGACATACCTGACTCAAAACGCCAATAACTCTTTCATACGGACGCCGAATTGCCTGATTCTTTTTTGTTGGAAAGTAGATTTCGTGCACTTTCCAACACAAATTGGATTCACCTTCAAATTCATCTGGAGCGTTGAGTTATGGATGAAACAATCTGATGTTGCACCAGAATCCGAGTCAAACTACAAGTCCAAAGGTGTTGCATAACCTCCACTTGGGCCCATGAGCCTTGTACGACCTAGGGTTGGTTTTAGGCTGCCTTGGGACGTTCTCCCACCTACTTGGCCGCCACCCCCTGCTCCTATATAAGTAGATCCATCTAGTAGCTTTTCCGTTGGGATTTGTTTAGTTAAAAGTTAGCCATTGCAACTTCGTGTACTTTGTTTGTGTCCAACGACCAGACCAAGATCGCTTACGAATACCCACCTTTATCAATACTTCATATATATTCGCAATATTCAGATTGCTTTATCATATTCTTGCTTGTTCTTCATTACTTGCAGGAATAGACCTTCGTGGTCAAGTTGATCGTGCTCCGGTGTGGTCAATAACCTCTCGGAGTTGGTTTAGCGATTGGTAAGGCGCAACGTCGTGCATGTTTGTAGTCGGATCGTCAAAGTCGTCTCCACCAAATCGATAGTTATCATCTCATTGAAAGATCGGGACCCCAGCCTCTATCAAGTCCAAATATGGAACTAGTTTCTGCAACTATTTAGATGCGGCTCGTCGCTAGCTTTCATTTGAGTACTCGCGGAGCCAAAACGGACTTTGTATGAGAAAGTTATGCCTGTTTTACTGAACAGTGCACAAAATAGATTCCAATCCGAATTTTGTTTTTTTCCTTCTCTCTTTTTTTCCTCACACTTTTTCTTTTTCTTTTTTTTCTTTGACTTTTTTTATTTTTTTCTCTCCTTTTTTTCTCCGTCTTTTTTCTCTCTCTCTCTCTTTCCAAAACAAACTAGATGAGATGCAGATTGGATCAAGCGAAGATGTGAACGATCTCAACTATGATGAAGACAATGAATGATGGGTAGCACGTGGTGGAAATTGATGGATGGGATGGTGGACAACGAAAGGAATAATGATGCAGCGGCGGCGTGACTAATATGAACAGAACTCGAAACTCTAAATGAACTAGACACTAAGACTAGCAACTCGACACGACGATGCAACCGATAATTCAATAATGCAAACAATGAAAAGAAAATTGCAAAGGCTCAGACTGGCTAGGACAAAGGAGGAATAGATCTAACTTTTTTGTGGCTTTTTCTTGGACAATAGGTAAGAAAATAAATCGAATCTAGGGGTAACTGGAAATTGTCACCGAGCAACCTGAAAACTGATACCACTTGATAGAGGCGAGGGTGTCCCGATCTTTCGATGAGATGATAACAATCGATTTGGAGGAGACGACTTTGACGATCCGACTACAAACATGCACGACATTGCACCTTATCAATCGCTAAACCAACTCCGAGAGGTTATTGACCACGCCGGAGCACGATCAACCTGACCACGAAGGTCTATTCCTGCAAGCAGTCGAAGAACAAGCATGAATATGATAAAGCAATCTGAATATTGCGAATATATATGAAGTATTGATAAAGGTGGGGATTCGTAAGCGGTCTTGGTCTGGTCATTGGACACAAACAAAGTACACGAAGTTGCAATGGCTAACTTTTAACTAAACAAATCCCAACGGAAAAGCTACTAGATGGATCTACTTATATAGGAGCAAGGGATGGCAGCCAAGGAGGTGGGAGAACGTCCCAAGGCAGCCTAAAACCAAACCTAGATCGTACAAGGCTCATGGGCCCAAGTGGAGGTGATACAACACCTTTGGACTTGTAGTTTGACTCGGATTCTGGTGCAACGTCAGATTGTTTCGTCCATAACTCAACGCTCCATATGAATTTGAAGGTGAATCCAATTTGTGTTGGAAAGTGCACGAAATCTACTTTCCAACAAAAAAAGAATCACCCAATTCGGAGTCTGTATGAAAGAGTTATTGGCGTTGAGTCAGGTATGTCTGTGCAGTCCGAATCTGAATCCAGAACGTGAGAGACTTGGACTCTATCTTCTCTTGGCCCAAAAGTGACGTGAGAGGACTTTTTGAATAGCACATAAACTTCTTTTTTCCCCTTATCTTCATATGTGGATTGAACAAATGTCCCATACACCTACAATTAGACATGGCACAAAAGTCTTTGAAGTATTTTTGTCCTGGATGACATAAATAAATTATTGCACAGTTTGCATTAGAAATCACCTCACAAATATATATGTATGCAATATTTTTGGTCGTATCCAAGGTAGTCATGTCCTCATCAAGATTGGGGTTCCAACGATGGTAAGGAGTCAGGTATAACAGCTAAGTTTGATTGTGTTAAATCTTTTATGGATACCGATGCTTTTCGTGGATTTAGCGCTAAGTATGGACTTGACTCTGAGATAGTAGGTTCTTTCTGTGAATCTTTTGCTACTCACGTTGATCTCCCTAAGGAGAAGTGGTTTAAATATAATCCTCCTATTGAAGTAAAGCTAGTTCCACTTATTACGGTTGAAGAAAAGACTGTCACTTATAGTGATCCTATTGTTCCTACTACTTATGTTGAGAAACCTCCTTTTCCTATTAGGATAAAGGATCATGCTAAAACTTCGACTGTTGTTCGTAAGAGTAATACTAGGACTTATACACCTTCTGAGCAAATTAATGTTGAACCTAGTATTGCTATGGTTAAAGATCTCTTGGATTATGATTTAGATGGGCATGTTATTTATTTCTGTGGTGAGACTGCTAATATTGTCGCACGGATGCTAAGATACATAGACCTGTAGTAGGCATGCCTGTTATTTCTGTTAAAATAGGAGATCATTGTTATCATGGCTTATGCGATATGGGTGCTAGTGCTAGTGCAATACCCTATGACTTATATAAAGAAATTATGCATGATATTTCACCCGCTGAATTGGAAGGTATTGATGTCACTATCAAGCTTGCCAATAGAGATACTATTTTACCAGTTGGGATTGTTAGAGATGTTGAAGTCTTGTGTAGGAAGGTTAAATATCCTGTTGATTTTCTTGTTCTTAGTTCCTCATAGGATGACTTTTGTCCCATTATTTTTGGTAGACCCTTCTTGAATACTGTTAATGCTAGGATTGATTGTGAAAAGGATATTGTTACAATTGGCTTAGAGGATGTGTCTCATGAGTTTAATTTTGCTAAGTTTCGTAGACAACCTCGTGATAGAGAATCACCTAGTAAGGATGAGATTATTGGTCTTGCTTCTATTGCCGTGCCTCCTACTGATCTGTTAGAACAATATTTGCTAGACCATGAAAATGATATGTTTATGAATGAAATAAGGGAAATAGATGAAGTGTTCCTTCAACAGGAACCTATTATGAAACACAACCTACCCGTTGAAATTCTAGGGGATCCCCCTCCACCCAAGGGTGATCTCGTGTTTGAACTCAAACCATTACCTGATAATCTTAAGTATGCTTATCTTGATGAAAAGAAAATATATCATGTTATTATTAGTGCTAACCTTTCAGAGCAAGAAGAAGAAAGATTATTGAAAACTCTGAAGAAGCACCGTGCTGCTATCAGATATACTTTGGATGATCTCAAGGGCATTAGTCCCACGCTATGCCAACACAAAATTAAATTGGAGGAAGGTGCCAAACCAGTTAGAGATCCTCAACGACGATTAAATCCTAAGATGAAAGAAGTGGTAAGAAAGGAGATACTAAAGCTCCTTGAGGCGGTATAATTTATCCCGTTCTTGATAGTGATTGGGTAAGCCACATCCATTGTGTTCCTAAAAGGGAGGTATTATCGTCATTCCTAATGATAAAGATGAATTGATCCCGCAAAGAATTATTACAGGTTATAGGATGGTAACTGATTTCCGTAAATTAAATAAATCTACTAAGAAAGATCATTACCCTTTAACTTTTATTGATCAAATGCTAGAAAGACTATCCAAACACACACATTTCTGCTTTCTAGATGGTTATTCTGGTTTCTCTCAAATACCTGTGTCAGCAGGGGATCAATCAAAAACTACTTTTACTTTCCCTTTCGGTACTTTTGCTGATAGACATATGCCTTTTGGTTTATGTAATGCACCTGCTACCTTTCAAAGATGTATGATGGCTATATTCTCTGACTTTTGTGAAAAGATTTGTTAGGTATTCATGGATGATTTCTCCATTTATGGATCCTCTTTTGATGATTGCTTGAGCAACCTTGATCGAGTTTTGCAGAGATGCGAAGACACTAGTCTCGTCTTAAACTGGGAAAAGTGCCACTTTATGGTTAATGAAGGCATTGTCTTGGGGCATAAGATTTCTGAGAGAGGTATTGAAGTTAATAAAGCTAAAGTTGATGCTATTGAAAAGATGCCATGTCCCAAGGACATAAAAGGTATAAGAAGTTTCCTTGGTCATGCCGGTTTTTATAGGAGGTTCATTAAGGACTTTTAGAAAATCTCTAGGCCTCTGACTAATTTATTGCAAAAGATATTACTTTTCTCTTTGATGATGATTGTGTAGAAGCATTTGAAATACTTAAGAAAGCTTTGATCACTGCATCTATTGTTCAGCCACCTGATTGGAATTTACCCTTTGAAATTATGTGTGATGCTAGTGATTATGCTGTAGGTGCTGTTCTAGGGCAAAGAGTTGATAAGAAATTGAATGTTATCCAGTATGCTAGTAAGACTCTTGATACTGCCCGGAGAAATTATGCTACTACTGAAAAAGAGTTCTTAGCAGTTGTGTTTGCTTGTGATAAGATTAGACCTTACATTGTTGATTCCAAAGTTACTATTCACACTGATCATGCTGCTATTAGATATCTTATGGAAAAGAAAGATGCTAAGCCTAGACTCATTAGATGGGTTCTCTTGCTCCAAGAATTTGATTTGCATATTATTGATAGAAAGGGAGCCGAGAACCCCGTTGCAGACAACTTGTCTAGGTTAGAGAATGTTCTTGATGACCCACTGCCTATTGATGATAGTTTTCCTGACGAACAATTAGCGGTCATTAATGCTTCTCGTACTGCTCCCTGGAATGTTGATTATGCTAATTACATTGTTGCTAAATTTATACCACCTAGTTTGACATACCAGCAAAAGAAAAAGTTCTTTTATGATTTAAGACATTACTTCTGGGATGACCCACACCTTTATAAAGAAGGTGTAGATGGTGTTATTAGACGTTGTGTACCTGAGCATGAACAGGAACAGATCCTACGCAAGTGTCACTCTGAATCATATGGAGGACACCACGCTGGAGATAGAATTGCACATAAGGTATTGCAATCCGGTTTTTATTGGCCTACTCTCTTCAAAGATGCTCATAAGTTTGTCTTATCTTGTGATGAATGTCAAAGAATTGGTAATATTAGTAGACGTCAAGAAATGCCTATGAATCATTCTCTTGTTATTGAACCGTTTGATGTTTGGGGCTTTGATTATATGGGACCTTTTCCTGCCTCTAATGGTTATACACATATTTTAGTTGTTGTTGATTACGTTACTAAGTGGGTAGAAGCTATTCCAACTAGTAGTGCTGATCATAACACCTCTATTAAGATGCTTAAAGAAGTTATTTTTTCGAGGTTTGGAGTCCCTAGATATCTTATGACTGATGGTGGTTCACATTTTATTCATGGTGCTTTCCGTAAGATGCTTGCTAAGTACGATGTTAACCATAGAATTGCATCTCCTTATCACCCGCAGTCTAGTGGTCAAGTAGAGCTGAGCAATAGAGAGCTCAAATTAATTTGCAAAAGACTGTGAATAGATCTAGAAAGAATTGGTCCAAGAAACTTGATGATGCATTATGGGCCTATAGAACTGCATATAAAAATCCTATGGGTATGTCTCCTGTATAAGATGGCTTATGGAAAAGCATGTCACTTACCTCTAGAACTTGAACATAAAGCATATTGGGCTATTAAAGAGCTCAACTATGACTTCAAACTTGCCGGTGAGAAAAGGTTATTTGATATTATCTCACTTGATGAATGGAGGACCCAAGCCTATGAGAATGCCGAGCTATTCAAAGAAAAAGTCAAACGCTGGCATGACAAAAGGATACAAAAGCGTGAGTTTAATGTAGGTGATTATGTGTTATTATTCAACTATCGTTTAAGATTGTTTGCAGGAAAACTTCTCTCTAAATGGGAAGGTCCTTACGTTATCGAGGAGGTCTATCGTTCCGGTGCCATAAAAATCAACAACTTCGAAGGCACAAGTCAGAGGGTGGTGAACAGTCAAAGAATTAAACATTATATCTCAGGTAATCCTATCAATGTTGAAACTAATATTATTGAGACCGTAACCCCGGAGGAATACATAAGGGACACTTTCCAGAACGTTTCAGACTCCGAAAAGGAATAGGTATGTGGTATGGTAAGTAAACCGACTCCAAAACAACTCTAATGGCAATTTTCCTCCATTTTGGAATATTTAAAAAATTTAGGAAGAAAGAAGTAATCCGGGAAGGACACGAGGCCTCCACGAGGGTGGAGGGCGCTCCCACCCTTCCTGGGCGCGCCCCCTGTCTCGTGGCCACCTCGTGTGCCTCCCGGACTCCGTTTTCTTGCACATTACATATTTTGGTCGGTAAAAAATCATTATATAATCTCCCGAAGGTTTTGACCATTGTATCACGCAAATATCCTCTGTTTTTGTTTCGAGCTGTTTTTTTTCTGACAGATCTAGAGCATCATGACGTCACCAAGCGCTCCCAAGGACAAGTTTTTTGAGAGGGTAATCAACCCCTATCTCGCGGAGGTGCTGCAACACCCTCAAACCATTGATATGCGTGAGGGGGTGCTGCACATCCGCGATGTGGAGGGACCAAGGCGTACCGGGAGCGTGGAGATAAAGCTCGAAGCCATGGAGCAACAAGTTTTCAAGTGCCAAGGGATGGTGGAGCGTGGACTCAACGCCAACCGGATGATGATCACGGAGTTCACCAACAACCACAAGCTAGATGCCAAGGTCATTGGGGAGACCATCTTCAAGCTTCAAGAGAAAATCGAGCACCTCCAAGCCCAGATCTATGACCTGCAAAACCAAAACTGTGAGTATGAATATAGATTCAAGAGGATGAGTTTGGCTGCAGAGTTAAGGATCCCGGAGACTCGATCATCCTTCTATGATTGTGAGCCTATGCCTTGGAAGATGGACGACAAGCCTACATCATCAACAACTCCTACTTCACCACCTCCGAGGACATAATCACATGGGTATGGGCACTCCCCTTGGCAACTGCCAAGCTTGGGGGAGGTGCCCCGGTATCGTATCACCATCACACTCCTATATTTACCGTTTTACTTAGTTCGATCCTTTTAGTAGTATTTTGATCTAGTAGATTGAAGTTTTAGTATCAATTAGTTTTGAGTTTTGCTTTGTGATCTCTTTATGTAATCGAGTCCGTGAGCTATATATAATAAAGATTAGTGTTGAGTCAAGGGTTTTGCTATCTTGCCATGATCTTGAGAAAGTAGAAAGAATAAAAAGAATAAAAGAGTTCATATTGATCTTATGGATAGTAATGACTTCACACATAGAAAGTATGAGGCATAAAAGTTGTTGAGAGTTGACAAACGTAGTTTTGGTCATCGTTGCAATTAATAGGAAGTAATAAGGAAAGAGAGGTTTTCACATACAAATATACTATCTTGGACATCTTTTATGTTTGTGAGCACTCATTAAGTATGACATGCTAAAAGAGTTGACGTTGGACAAGGAAGACAATGTAATGGTTTATGTTTTCCCACATCTCAGTTAAAGTATATTGTCATTGATCTTCCCAACATGTTGAGCTTGCCTTTCCCCCTCATGCTAGCCAATTCCTTGCACCAAGTAGAGATACTACTTGTGCTTCCAAATATCCTTAAACCCAGTTTTGCCATGAGAGTCCACCATACCTACCTATGCATTGAGTAAGATCCTTCAAGTAAGTTGTCATGTTGCAGGCAATAAAAATTGCTCTTTAAATATGTATGACTTATTACTGCGGAGAAAATAAGCTTTATACGATCTTGTTATGGAAGCAATAAAAGTGACGGACTGCATAATAAAGGTCCATATACAAGTGGCAATATAAAGTGATGTTCTTTTGCATTAAGATTTTGTGCATCCAACCCTAAAAGCACATGACAACCTCTGCCTCCCTCTGCGAAGGGCCTATCTTTTACTTTATGTTTTTACTTTATGCTTGAGTCAAGGTGATCTTCACCTTTCCCTTTTTCATTTTATCCTTTGGCAAGCTCCTCGTGTTAGAAAGATCTTGATACATATATCCAATTGGATGTAAGTTAGCATGAACTATTATTGTTGACATCACCTAAAGGTGAATACGTTGGGAGGCAACACAATAAGCCCCTATCTTTCTCAGTGTCCGGTTGGAACTCTATAACAATAAGTATTGTGTGAGTGTTAGCAATTGTAGAAGACTACATAATAGTTGAGTATGTGGGCTTGCTGAAAAGGTCTATTCTTGACTCTTTCTGATGTTATGATAAATTGCAACTGCTTCAATGACTGAGATTACAGTTTGCTTGTTCCTGATGAAGTTTCTGAACCATACTTGACATTGTGAATTGATTGTTAAGAGATCATATGATAACATCTATTTATGTTGTTGTTATAAGAGTGATCATGATGCCCTCATGTCCGTATTTTATTTTTATGGACACCTCTATCTCTAAACATGTGGACATATTTTTCGTTTTCGGCTTCCGCTTGAGGACAAGCGAGGTCTAAGCTTGGGGGAGTTGATACGTCCATTTTGCATCATGCTTTTATATCAATATTTATTGCATTATGGGCTATTATTACACAATATATCTCAATACTTATGGCTATTCTCTCTTATTTTACAAGGTTTACCATGAAGAGGGGGGATGCCGGCAGTTGGAATTCTGGCGGGAAAAGGAGCAAATATTGGAAACCTATTCTGCACAGCTCCAAAAATCGTGAAACTCCACGGAAGTCAGTTTTGGAATTAATAAGAATTATTGAGCGAAGAAAATACGAGGGGCCCACACCTGCCAGAGGGGGTGAGGCGCGCCACCCCAATTGGCGCGCCCCTGCCTCCTGGGCTCCTGTGAGCCTCGGTGCCCATCTTCTGCTATATGAAGGCTTTTACCCGGAAAAATCGAGGCAAGCTTACGGGATGAAACTCCGCCGCCACGAGGCGGAACCAATCTAGGGCTCCGGCAGAGCTGTTCTGCCGAGGAAACTTCCCTCCGGGAGGGGGAAATCATCACCATCGTCATCACCAATGATCCTCTCATCGGGGGGGTCAATCTCCATCAACATCTTCACCAAACCATCTCCTCTCAAAACCCTAGTTCATCTCTTGTATCCAATCTTGTATCAAAACCACAAATTGGTACATGTGGGTTGCTAGTAGTGTTGATTACTCCTTGTAGTTGATGCTAATTGGTTTACTTGGTGGAAGATCATATGTTCAGATCCTTAATGCATATTATTACTCCTTTGATTATGAACATGAATATGCTTTGTGAGTAGTTATGTTTGTTCCTGAGGACGTGGGTGAAGTCTTGCTATTAGTAGTCATGTGAATTTGATACTCGTTCGATATTTTGATGAGATGTATGTTGTCTTTCCTCTAGTGGTGTTATGTGAACGTCGACTACATGACACTTCACCATTATTTGGGCCTAGATGAAGGCATTGGGAAGTAATAAGTAGATGATGGGTTGCTAGAGTGACAGAAGCTTAAACCCTAGTTTATGCGTTGCTTCGTAAGGGGCTGATTTGGATCCATATGTCTAATGTTGTGGTTAGATTTACCTTAATACTTCTTTTGTAGTTGCGGATACTTGCAATAGGGGTTAATCATAAGTGGGATGCTTGTCCAAGTAAGGGCAGTACCCAAGCACCGGTCCATCCACATATCAAATTATCAAAGTACCGAACGCGAATCATATGAGCGTGATAAAACTAGCTTGACGATAATTCCCATGTGTCCTCGGGAGCTCTTTTCTCATTGTAAGAAATTGTCCAGGCTTGTCCTTTGCTACAAAAAGGATTAGGCCACCTTGCTGCACTTTATTTACTTTCATTGCTTGTTACTCGTTACAATTTATCTTATCACAAAACTATCTGTTACCTATAATTGCAGTGCTTGTAGAGAAAACTTCTCGAAAACCGCTTGTCATTTCCTTCTGCTCCTCGTTGGGTTCGATACTCTTACTTATCGAAAGGACTACGATAGATCCCCTATACTTGTGGGTCATCAACACTACCGTTCGAGGGTTTATAGATCCAAAGTATGTTAGTAAAATATGCAAGCTCCAAATATCCATTATGGTTAAAGCAATCATCTCAAGGGTGGAATATTCATTTTCATGAGGTAATTCGGGGAATCGGCTTTATCAAAAATTAAGATGAGCTTTGCATATACAAGAAGTTCAGTGAGAGCTCGGTCGCTTTTTCGAGCTTATATGTGGCATATTGTTGATTTGAAATAATGTTTTGATACTCAAATCAGTCAAGGAATAATTGAAACATAGTTTCCGATGAAGGACCTAGCACTAGTTAAAAACCGGGCATTTGAAGTCGGCCACAGAAGCGGTTATTATTGTTATACAAAGCCCCGGAGGCGGTTAATGAAATAGCCCAAGGTAGTACCCCTAAATAGAAAATTGATTGTTTTTGCATCATCATTGCAACACACCATCATGATTTAAATTGAAACTAGGTTGATTTAAATCCTCAATATTAACTAAATTCCAACCATAATTAAATTCAACTAATATAACTGCATAGATCTTTGATTTATGTAATTTGAAGGGCTTTGCATGATGAATTCTCTTGACAACCCAATAATTACTCTTCCAATATTATTAGAAAGATAAAATAAATAATTAAACAAATTATATAGACTTTCCATTTAATAATAATTAACTTGAGACCTCTCCTTTTTGGTGTTTTGGTATTAGACAGACCCTCCAATCTTGCACACGGACTACTTGTGATATTCGAGAGCTACCCAAATAATTTTACAATTTTAGCCTAACTCTAGTTCAAATCCATATGTTTATTAATAAATAATACATTTTTTTCTTGCCTAGATTTTTATGAATCCTTTATGGTGGCTTGAAAATATTCCAATAAGGTACCGCAAAAAGTTTTGGAATTTTATAATATAGTTTGCGTCCCATTTAATTCCTAAAACATTTTTTCTATTTGTTGGAAAAGAATTCAGAGGAGAAAGTTTACATGCGCATACACCTTACAAAATGGCCCAGGCTAGCCAGCCAGTCGCTGCAGCATTACTCTCTCTCTCTCTCTCTCTCTCTCTCTCTCTCTCTCTCTCTCTCTCTTCTCTCTCCCTCCCTCCCTCTCTCTCTCCCCTAGACTACTTTAGTGGCCCAGCCCACCCGCCTAATGACATGGTTGTCATCTTCCTTCCTCCTCCACACACGACAGGCGTGTTTGTCCACCTGCACCAAGAGTCATGTCGCCTCTCACCTAGCCACCCATAGAGCCCCCTCTCCACTCCAAAACCCTAACCCTACCACCACTCTCCCTCTCAATGTCGGGAGTGAGTAATCTCTTCGTAGGCTTGTTGGACGGTGATGGATTGGATGAGATTCATTATGCAATCGAGTTAGTTTTGTTAGGGCTTGTTCCCTAATATCCACTATGTTCTAAGATTGATGTTGCTATGACTTTGCTATGCTTAATGCTTGTCGCGAGGGCCCGAGTGCCATGATTTCAGATCTGAACTGTTTATGTTTTCACCAATATATTTGTGTTCTTGATCCTACCATGTAAGTTACATGCACCTATTACATGTTATGATCCGCATACCCCAAGGTGATAATAATTGGGATTCTTTCCGGTGATTACCGTAATTTGAGGAGTTCATGTATTCACTATATGTTAATGCTTTGTTTCGGTTCTCTATTAAAAGGATGTCTTAATATCCTTTAGTTTCCTTATGGACCCCGCTGCCACGGGAGAGTTGGACAAAAGATGTCATGAAGTTCTTTTTCATAAGCACATATGACTATATATGAAATACATGGCTACATGACATTGATGAATTGGAGCTAATTATGTGTCACCCTAAGTTATGACTGCTATATGATGAATATTATCCAACGAAATCACCGATCCAGTGCCTATGACCTATTCACATATTGATATTGCTAAGTTACTATTATTTTGCTATTGTTACAATTGCTACAAAACTGCTATTGTTACTTTTACCGTTACTATTGCTATCGTTACTTTTGCTATCAAACTATCATACTACTGTGCTACTGATCACTCTGCTGCAGATATTTAGTTCTCCATGTGTGCTTGAATCGACAACTCAATTGCTAATACTTACAAATATTTTTTTGTCTCCTCTTGTGTCGAGTCAATAAATTTAGGTTGAATACTCTACCCTCAAAAACTGTTGCGATCCCCTATACTTGTGGGTTATCATTGTTCTTTGATTGAACATATCTCCTTGTTGCAATCCATAATAAATTCACGTAATGCTTACGAACAAACTAAAGCTTTTATTAAACATGTTGTAGAAGCTATGATAAAAGCTCATGAAGAAAAGCTAGAATTGGAGGTTTCTATACCTAGGAAATTGTATGATGAATGGGAACCTACTATTAAAGTAAAGATTGGAGATTATGAATGTAATGCTTTGTGTGATCTAGGTGCTAGCGTCTCTACTATACCAAAATCTTTATGTGATTTTGGCAGGATCCTCAGTTCGGAGCCAACCACTTAGGTGGTGATCTTCAGATTCAGGGATGCCGGAGACAACATTGGCCACCCACGAATGATACAGCTACAACAACAAACATAGGTTTAGTTCAAATTTCCAAATGATAGAATCTGAGAAAACTTAAGTAAATACTCGCCTTGGGTATGAGCACGTCGGCAGAGAAATCGATGTTGGTCGGCTCTTTGGGGAAGTCGATCATTTTACCCTTGAACATTAGGGAGAGCATCGCCTGCATCAGCTTGTTCTCAAAGAAGACTCATTGGATGGCTCTGGTGGGATCAGTCTCCCCAGTGAACTTCGGCTTCGGGTGCGCCCGAGCTTGTAGTGGTTGGATTCCTCAGCTAAGGGCCATGTGTATCCCATGCACAAAGGTCAGACCCTTGTCGTCCAGCCCGGTCACCTTCTTGCTCAACCTCTGGGTCGACTTGGACTTCGCCGCGTTGTTCTTCGGACTAGGAGTGACGTCTCGTTGAGGGAGCCCGGTTGAAAGGTGTAATGATGCCGACCCGAGGAAGGTTCTCCAGTTATACATCTAGAATGTAGAACCACTCCTCCAACCACTTCTTGTTCGTGTTAACGCGGGCAGGTACTCCTAGTCATTGAGACCATGTGCGCTAGATGTTTATGAGACCATTTAACCAATAATACTTTCGGCACTCATCATTGACCATTGAGTGCCGATAGTAGACCCTTGACCATTGACTTTTGAAAAAAAAAATCATGAATTTGATTATTTTTAAGTTCACAAATTTGAAAAGGTCAAGGATTAAATCATGAATTAAACAAATCATAAAATTGTTTTTTCCTGGATTTGAAATATAATCCGCGGATCTGAAAAAAATTCTAGTTCAATTTGAAATTTTTCTTGAATCTGAAATATTTTCGTCAAGTCAAAAAAAGTTCAAGAGATACAAAAATATGTTCGTGGATTGAAACAAAATCATGATTAAAAAAGTGTTTAGGTTAAAAAATATTTCTGAAATAAAAACAATTTCTCGTGATTTTTTAAAAATTGTCTGTGAATTTAAAACGTTTGCAATTTGCAAATGTTCACAAATAAAAGAAAAGTACATGAAAACAAAAATTCTTGCAGATTTGAAGAAGTGCATGAATTAAAAAAATCATAAATTTAATATTCGTTCACTAAGTTTGCAGATTAAAAAATTGCACTGATTTAAAAATGTTCATGAATTTTAATAATATTCTGGGATACGGAAAAAATAGTCACCAATTCAAAATAATTTTCACAGATTTGAAAATTGTTCATGGATTTTGAAATATGTTTGGTAATTTTTAAAAAATCACGAATTTTTTAAAAATGTTCATGAATTAAAATTTTAGAAATTTGTGAATGTTAGAAGAAAAGGTAAGAGGGAAGAAAAGAAAATTAAAAGACAAAGACGTGAAAAAGAGAGAAGCCGAAGAAACGATCAAAAAACAAGAAAATCGGGAAAATAAACACAAAGAAGGAAAAAAAACACCCAAAAGCTTCCCAAAACCAGATGGAACCATTCCAAACTAGTTGGCAGAAGCTTCCCTAAACCTTATGGAATCATTTCAAGCCCGGAAAATAAACACAAAGAAGGAGAAAAACACCCAAAAGGTTCCCAAAATCAGATGGAATCACTCCAAAACAGCAACGCTTCTGCTTAGTGAGCTGGCCCACTTCACATATCTAGGCAATCAACACGATTATTGGGACCTCCTATGCAGCGGTTATAGCACCCATTAAGATTGTTGGCTCTCACACGTGCTAGATGGGCCACGGCCCATGAGACCATTTAACCTGTGATACTTTGAACACCGAGCAGTGATCACTAATTTACGGCCTTTAACCTTTGACCATTGACTTTTGGAAAAGTTCATGAATTTGCTCTTTTAATTTCGCAATTTTGAAAAAGTTCATGGATTCGACCTTTGCCCACTAGATGGGCCACTGCCCATGCGACTTTTAACCAGTGATATTTTGACCGCTGACCATTGACCACTGAGTTTTGGAAAATTTTATGAATTTGTCTTTTTAAGTTCACAAATATTAAAAAGTTCACGGACTTGAAAAGAGTTCACAAAATTGAAAAAAGTTCTCAGATTCAAAAAATGCTCATGAATTTGAAAAAGAAAACTGGGTCCCAAACAAACCGAGAGAAACCAGCCCCAAAACACATGTGGCAACTTTATTGAAGGTTTCATAAAACCGGTGCAAGGAGAGATATTAGTATGGGCCGGCGCACTCAGAAACACAGTGAAGCGACTTTGGGCGCCTTGTATGAGTAACGGAGCAAACAACACTAGGAAATGGCATATCTTCTTCTCGAAAAGAAAAAAGGAAATGCCATATCATTTGTTTACTCCATACTTTTCTAGAAAAAACAGTGCTTACTCCATACACCGACGTTTGACTTGACCTACCTGGCCCATGTTTCCTCTCACCCAATCTTCCAGTCCCCTGCTTCTTTCATTCATAAGCATATCCATGCAGCTGTACCCACGTTTTTTCCAGCCTGTTTGGCACGTGTAGACTGTAGAGTATAATTTTTGTGCCCTGCATTGTTTCAACCCAAAGCAAAGCAAAGCAAAACAAAGAAGCTTCCTGTCCCAAGGCCACAGCTGGGAAGACTTGCCCTGAAACACGTTTTGGTGCTGGCTTCGAGCTGTGAACCATGTGGGGGAATGCACGCTGGAAGCACCCGTCGTTGGGTCAGCGGTATGGGAGGGATGGTAGCTAACTATCCTTTTCCTGTTTTGGAATGACACGTACACACGAGGACCAGGCATTTAGCACACACTCATGCTGATACTACCACAGTTTCTTACTGACAGACTTTTTTTTCCTTTTTTTTGCAGAGAATCAACTTGGATTTCTTTCTACTTCATATGTTCCTAAATATAAGTCTTTGGAGAGATTCCATTATAAACCATGTACGGAGCAAAATGAGTGAATCTACACTCTAAAATGCATTTATATACATCCGTATGTGGTCCATAGTAGAATCTCTACAAAGACTTACATTTAGGAACGGAGGGAGTACATGTCAAGATATTATCATGGAACTATCAAATGAATTGGCTTGGCATGGACGAGCTGGCGATGGACGCTTTGGCCGAGATGCTTTCTGTGGACGATTGGTGGGAGAGGACAGTGCTACACACTGGGCACGGGCGCAAGGCTATAGCCTCTCTTCTCATGTTGTTTTTTCTAGAGAGGAGGCGTTTGCCCGGCTTTAGTGAACTAAAGCCCTTAAAGTGTTTATAACAAAGAAAGTACGCGGTGTCAACAAAATAAACAGTAAGTTCGATACAGACCCGAGGGCCAAGGCACTAGGCCGAGCGGAAAGAGGTAACGCAGAACGGCAAAGGACGCAGACGCAGCTGCGTCAATCACACATGAAGATCGTCCGGCTCCCGATGTCGTTGAAGCCTAGCCGCGAGGTTCTTGAACTTGTCCACCAGCTGCTCAATGTTGGGCGCATCCTTCGACTTGCTCAAGAATTTCCATATCTTTGAGGCTGGAAGCTTTTAAGAATTTCCATGACTTCTAGGAATTTTTTTGCAGGGGCCTTCTAGGTTTTTATCTTTTGATAAAAAGCAAAGCGAAGAATTGGGTGTTGAGTAAATAGGCAATTTCTCGATTAAATTAATCCATGAGTGAATCACTAGCATGGCATTGACTAAGTTGATGACGTACTGACTTTGATCTAAACATGCACGCATTAAGCAAACAAGAGACAAATCTACACATACTTGCTAGTATCGCTAATAGGAAAATAATCGGAGCGGGATAAGCGAGTTATACCCTCCAAGAGGCCATGCAGAGGTCAGCGGCATTGGTGGCAGCAGCGGCGTCCTCGGCGGCCTTCTTGTCGGCTTCACTTTCTCGGTGGCGGCACGGTCGGCGTCGGTGGACATGGTGATGATGAAGGCGACGAGACGTAGAGGAAGTAGACGATCGAGCGGCGATCGGCGTAATCGCTGCCAAAAACCTATTCGCCCCTCACCTCGTCAGAACCGAAGGGCGTGGTTTCGAGACCTCGCCTCCCGTCGACCGTGTACGCGGCGGACGGGATGGAGTCACCGGTGGTAGCAACAGCAAAGGAACGACGGTGGGCGTGCGCGTGAGCAGATGTGATCTGTTCGTGGCGGCTAGGGTTAGGAGACACCGCACACTTATATAGGCGCAGCCGCATGGAGAGACGTGGGCTTGACCCACGTCCGAAGTTCAGGACGACCCACGATCCGACGTCTCGGATCGTGGCCCCGCTGTCGAAACCTCTCCGTTAGTGTTGGCAAAAATAAGCGCATAGGTGTGAGCTCGACTCGGCTCATTCCGCAACCATGGGCAAGGCGCGACAGCGTCGTGTCAGGATTTGAGGCGGCGGCGGAGGAGCGCGAGGGCCTCTTCTCTTCTCAAGCTCCAATAGCATGTAGAAGAGAAACCCTTATAAACCACTCCAACTCTCCTTCCACTTCGGGATGGGACTAAACTTCCCACCACACCTAGTGCCATATAACCCACATGGGCCCTTAGAGATTTTTCAGAATTGCAATATGGGCCTAGAGCCCATCTCGATTTCAGAATCCCCACCGATCTCGAGGGCCCATTGTGTCCTCTGTTCCAAATCTTGTTTCGATATACCGGTGTTTTAGTGAAGACTGTTAAGGTTGAACTTCACCTAGAGCAAGTAGCTACACTCCTTCACAACCAACAATGGACTATGCCTTGAATTGTAAGTTTGGCGAAAAGAAGTTTCACCACATGTCTTACTAATCTTGGGTCTGTCAAGGTCGACCCTCGGGTGGAGCATATAAGTCACACTCCTGGCCTATTCATGAGCTTACTAGAGATCACCCCAATCTCATAGACCGTGACTAGTAGTCGGGCTCACATAGGTATGTTCCTCCAAAGATCGCTCTGTAGGATAGCATCTTGCTTATACACATAAGCATTGGAACACATTAAGACAGTAGTCATCCTTCCATACAGTTTCCGAGAGTATTGCATCTCCAACGGAGTGGTTTAGTAAAGTTACTCTCCTCAGTTCACCACTGGCTTGTTTTCCCAGGTCCTACTTCACGGGATCTCCGATCACATAGGTTGGGTTACCACCATGGCAACTCATGTGGGTCTCATACCCATCTCCTCGATGCACTATCTATCACTACACGTGATAGCCCTTTAAATAAAGGATCGCGATTCTTTGCCGTATGGACATAGTCCAACGCTATCACTCCGAGTTTCTTAATTTTCGACACCTTTTAATCTCATTCTTATGTGTTTGTTGGACTTCATGTTGTCCTTTGAACTCTTCACCTTGGTGATTACAAATCCGATTATCACAGTTCATAAGGATAGCGGAACCGGTTTGTCAACCAAAGGCAAGTCCATCAAAAGATCTCAAGCCATCCCGCTTCAACACCGAAGTGTCTAATGTTTGTTAATTCTGCTTCCATTGTCGATCTCGTTAAGATCGTTTTCTTGCAAGACTTCCAGGAAATAGCGCCACCTCCAAGAGTAAACATATACCCAGTTGTGGCCTTCATCTCATCAGCATCAAAGATCCAATTCGCATCACTATACCCTTCAAGTACCGACGGGTCTCCAGTATAGTGAAGTTCGTAGTTCATAGTACCTTTCAGATAGCGCATAACTCTTTCAACAGCATGCCAATGTACATCACCCAGTTTGGAAACAAACCGGCTCGGTTTGCTCATAGCAAACGCGATGTCGAACCTCGTTAAGCTTCGCTAGGTACATCGATGAACCAATGATTTGAGAATATCTCAATTGATCTTTAGCCATGCATTTGGACTTCGAATCAAGACGCTAGGATCATATGGTGTTTGAGATGGTGTGCGTCCAATATCCAAAATGACTCAACACCTTCTCAACATAATGGGATTGCGTATGTGATCCCACCCTCATTATCTCTTATTAGCTTGATGTTCAAGATAACATCAGCCACACCAAGATCCTTCATCTCAAAGTTACGAGACGAAGCGACTTAACCTCCTCAATGACTTTGAGGTTGGTTCGAATATCGATATGTCATCAACATACAAGCACAAGATAACTCCTTCGCCCCCACCATGGCGATAGTATACACACTTGTCGCCTTCATTAACAACGAAGCCAACAGATGTCGAGTTGTATTAAACTTATCATGCCATTGCTTAGGTGCTTGCTTGAGCCATATAAAGATTTCACAACCTACACACCTTTCTTTCCCGACCATATATCACAAAGCCATCTGGCTGTTGCATGTAGATTTCCTCATTTAGCTCTCCATTCGGAAAAGCCATCTTGACATCCATTTGATGGACGAGAAGACCATGTGAGGCCGCCAACGAGAGTAATACTCGAATGGTGGTCGATCTAGCCACAGTGAATAAGTATCGAAGAAATCTTCCTCTTCTTTCGGTCATAGCCCTTGGCCACAAGCCTAGCCTTGTACTTTTCAATCGTACCATCGGACCTAAGCTTCTTTTGAACACCCACTTACATCCCAATGGTTTGCAACCATAGGGGCGCCGATGATCTCCCATGTACCGTTAGCCATGATGGAATCCATCTCGCTCACGGACCGCATCCTTCCAAAGAGTCAGCTTCGGAGAGGCATACGCTCGAGATAGAAGTGGGAGTATCATCCACGAGGTACACAAAGAAATCATCACCAAAGGTCTTTGCGATCCTTTGTCTCTTGCCCCTACCAAGGGTTTCCTCGTCATCCTCCTCAGGATTTTCATCATGTGTTCGTTCATAATATTCCATAGGAATGGCAGGCTCAGGAGTCTCCTCAGATTCCTGTCTAGAAGTGCTTTGCATATCTCTCATGGGAAAAATATCCTCAAAGAATGTAGCATCCTTAGACTCCATAATTGTACCCACCTTCTGGTCAGGTACCTCAGATTTCACTACTAGAAATCGATAGCCAACGCTGTTCTTAGCGTAGCCCAAATTAACGCAGTCCACAGTCTTGGGTCCAAGCTTACGCTTTTTGGGGATCGGCACATTGACTTTCGCCAAACAGCCCCAAGTGCGCAAGTACGAGAGTGTTGTCCTTCTCTTTGCCCATTTCTCATAGGGAGTGATCTCATTATCCTTTGTCGGAACTTTATTCAGGACATGACATGCCGTCAATATAGCCTCCCCCCACCATGCCTTGGATAAACCCGATGTATCTAACATGGCGTTAACGAGATCAGTTAGAGTACGGTTTTTCCGCTCGGCAACCCCGTTTGACTGGGGAGAACAGGGAGGCGTCCTCTCATGAATAATTCCGTGTTCCGCATAGAAGGAATCAAACTCACTCGAGAAGTACTCTCCACCGCGATCTGACCGGACTCGTTTAATTTTCTTTTCAAGTTGATTCTCAACTTCTGCCTTATAGATTTTAAAGTAGTGTAGAGCCTCATCTTTAGTATTTAACAGATATACAGAGCAATATCTAGTGGATCATCTATCAATGTCATGAAGTACTTCTTTCCACCTTTAGTCAACACGACATTCATCTCACAAAGATCAGAATGTATGAGTTGTAACGGTGCCAAGTGTCTCTCCTCCGCAGCCTTGTGAGGCTTGCGAGGTTGCTTAGCTTGCACACATGATAGGCACTTAGAACCTTTGGCTAAAGTGAAACTCGGGATTAAATCCAACTTGGTTAGCCGCGTCATAACACCGAAACTAATGTGACAAAGACGTGAATGCCAAACTTCAGATTCATTAACATTCGAATGAATATGGTTCACGACTTTATTACAAAAATCTGCGAGGGAAAGGCGGAACATCCCTCCGCTCTCATAACCTTTTCCAACAAAGAGTCCATATTTCGTGACAACTAATTTATTAGACTCGAAAACCAACTTAAACCCTTCTCTACATAGAAGGGAGCCACTAACGAGGTTCTTCTTGATGGCGGGGACATCTTTGCGTTCTTGACTACGATCCTTCCCGGTAAACTTCAGATCGACCGTGCCAACACCATGAGCGAAGCACTCGCGCCATTCCCCATCAATACGGACCCGTGGCTGTGACTGGTAAGAAGAGAACAATGAAATGTCGGCACACACATGAACACTGCACTGTATCCACCCACTAATCGGTGGTGAAACATTGAAAAAGCAGTAAATAAATTACCGTACCGGATGCACCATTCTCATTGTTGCCCACAATCATGTTGACCGACTTGGAGTCCCGTCGACTTCTTAAACTTGTTTGGGCACTTGTTGGCCCAATGTTCACCGAACCACAAGTAAAGAAACCCTCATCCTTCTTGTTCTTCTTGAAGGTCTTCTTACCCTTCTTCTTGAAGTCGGTATTCATTGGACACCGTTCTTTCCCTTGAACTTGTGGGAGTTGAAGTTCCTCTGGTTCACCATGTTGGCAATGAAGTCCCTTGGCCCCTTTTCCGTGCGAGTCCTTTGCCCTCGAATTCGCTCAACACTCGGATGGCCAATGACATCCTCCACAGAGAATTCACGCCTCGATGTTTCAGAGTGGTGGCAAAGTTCCTCCGAGAATTGGGGAGCTTAGCGATTATGCAGCCAGCGACAAACTTGCCCGTGCTTCGCGACTTGAAGCTCAAGCTCCTTAACAATGCATATTATCTCATGAGCTGCTCCGAGAGAGACGGTTCTCAACCATCTTGTAATCGTGGAACTGCTCTATAATATACATCTCGCTCCCTGCATCGGCGGCCCCGAACTTAGATTCGAGCGTCTCCCACAAGTCCTTGGCGACATGCACATGTAAATATGCGTCGACCAGTTTATCTCCGATCACGATAAGAACAACTCCGAGAAACACAGTGGTTGCCTCCCTGAACGCCTTCTCCTGTTCAGGAGCAATCGTTCCCGTGGACACACCGGTGACCCAGAACACGTTCATAGCCGTGAGCCATAAAGTGGTCTTTGTCTGCCAACGCTTAAAATGCGTACCGGTAAACTTATCCGGTTTCATTGCAGCGGCAAAGCCACTTGCCAAAAAATTCCTACACATAATAGGTTTTTGGATTGTTGAGTAAATAGGCAATTTCTCGATTAAATTAATCCACGAGTAAATCACTAGCATGGCATTGACTAAGTTGATGACGTACTGACTTTGATCTAAACATGCACGTACTAAGCAAACAGTAGACAAATCTACACATCTTGCTAGTACTGCTAATAGAAAAATAATCGAGGCGGGATAAGCGAGTTATACCCTCCAATAGGCCATGCGCAGAGGCGCGGCTTTGGTGGCGGCGGCGGCGTCCTCGGCGGCCTTCTTGTAAACCGGCTTTCTCGGTGGCGGCACGGTCGGCGTCGGTGGACATGGTGATGATGAAGGCGGCGCGACGTAGAGGAAGTAGACGATCGAGCGTGCGATCAGCGTGTCGCTGCCCAAAAACCTATTCGCCGCTTCACCTCGTCACGGGAACTAGAAGGCGTGGTTTGGAGACCTGCTCTCCGTCGACCGTGTGTGCGGCGGACGGGATGGAGTCACCGGCGGTAGCAAAGAAAAAGGCGACGGTGGGCGTCGCGTGGCGATGTGATCTGTTCGTGGCGGCTAGGGTTAGGAGACACCGCGACACTTATATAGGCGCGGCGCGTGGAGAGACGTGGGCTTGACCCACGTCCGAAATTCGTGACGACCCACGATCCGACGTCTCGATCGTGGCCTGCTGTCGAAACCTCTCCGTTAGTGACTGGCAAAAATAAGCGCATAGGTGTGAGCTCGGCTCGGCTCATTCCCGCAACCCGCGGCGGGCGGCGGAGGAGCGCGCGAGGGCCTCTTCTCTTTTCAAGCTCCAATAGCATGTAGAAGAGAAACCCTTATAAACCACTCCAACTCTACTTCCACTTCCGGGGTGGGACTAAACTTCCCACCACACCTAGTGCCATATACCCCACATGGGCCCTTAGAGATTTTTCAGAAATTGCAATATGGGCCTAGAGCCCATCTCAGATTTCAGCATTGGGTGATTCCTAGGGCAAAGAATTTGAGTTTCATCATACCGTGAGAGTAGGCTTTTGTGTTTTCGAGCCATTCGTGGAGGAGTAATGGACCTTCAAAACATGTTCCAAACCCCTTCTTTATTACCGAGATGAGTCAAATCTTTTGCCTCCATTTCGGAAAAGAATGAAACTACACCCCAAAAAGGACATTATCATGGAACTGTTCGGAACCATGTGGCAACGGACAGCCGAACGAAAACGAAATGTCCAATCCAATCCAACCACAAAAAAAGGACTCGCGTATGTAACGTGGGCAGAAAACTTGGTTAGGTCGTCTTGATTAGCGCAATCTCAGGGGACTGTTTGTGCACAGCTGCCTACCTTGCTAGCCCGGACGCCTGGGACGATCGAGATTTGGCGGCAGCTGCCAACAAAGTCAAAAGAAGTTTGTTATGAGCATGTGCGGATGGGTGTACCACGACCATGACCCCATATCATTGAGCTGCCCTACTAATATCCCAGGTCGACGCTCGAAGTTTGGCGCGTTGCTGAAGAGAAGAAAATGACCCGTAATAGTAGCCCGTAATCTGTACCGGAGTTGGACTAGAATCGGAGTCGGTTATCTGCAATTGTCATGAGCGTAACTGGCTCTCAAGTGGTTTACAGATGTTGTTTCTTGATCTGATGGGCATCCTGATCATGTCGCCACCCGCTAATTACGGCAGGTGCATTGCTTCACGTATTTGTGTTGAGAATCTATCCCTACAGGCTACAGCAAACGACTCGACGAGGAAAGCCACGCTTGCAATCAACCGATACTTGCCATACTTCCATCGCTTAATGTGGTGATACTTCCAAGCAAAGCATGTCATGATCATCATATATTCGTATTAAGTCCCATCAATATAACTTGAAAATGTGGTTAGCACTACTCACTCCCTCGATGAGCTAGCCTCTAAAAGCCTGAAATCACGTCAGGTCAAGGCGCCACTTGCCATTTACTACAAGCTAAAGCCACCACCGCTTGCCATTTGCAGGCGAAAGTTACATACGCTTTTGGTTGGGTATCCTGATGTGGCCACCCACAAATTACAGCGGGGCGTCGTCGCTTCACGTAACTCTGTGGAGAATCTCCGCAGCAAGCGACCGACTCGCGGAGGAAAGCCACGCCTCTCCAATCAACCGAGATCGCCATCGTACGGTACTTTCAAGCAAAGCATATAGTAGTACTCATTTATTACCGATTTACCATCGCCACAACATTCGATCCGAGTCCCGTCGACACAACCTGAAAACGACCCCCAGCCGTGAGCATCGCAAACAAGCCACTTGCCATTTGCCGTCTGCAAAGGAGTCCGACAGCAACAGTTGCTGAATGCGCAAGACACCAAGCCAAACTGCCATGTTACGCATGGCATCAAGAATCAAGACCCAATTGAAACCGTGTCACAGTCGCCGGATCGACCAGAGCATGTGGAGCACAGTGCAGCGGCTGTTGCGGAGCATATAGAAAACTGCAACCGGCGAAGGTTGGGTGGGGAAAAGCGCTCGCCGCTCGCCTTTCTGCCGAGCGGAAGGGGACGCCGGACGCCCCTGCTGAAACTTGAAACCGCTGGCCTCTCCTCTCCTGTCGGCTCCTAACGGCAGATGTTACGTATGTTTTTCACCACCCGCCATGGCAGCCGGCCATTGCATGGCTTGGCTTCTTCACCTTCACCGCGTCCGGCCGTCGCTGTAAACTCCACCAGCACTGTGGTTTCATCTTCTCTTCTCCTCCTCCCTGGCTTGTGATCAAAGCATGATGCGTGAGCGACAACGCGGCAACAACTCCTCCATCAACCAGACGGGCTGGTGCCCATTAAACAAGGGGCGAAAGAGGAGATCGATGTTAATTGGGGCTTAAGTGCAGGGGAGGTGTGTGAGGGAGACCCATGAGGGAAAAGGGAAAGGGAAAGGCAAAGGCTCCACCACCTAATGGCAACCTAAACGTCGCTTTTGTATGATGATTAACGCCATGACCTAGCTAGCTGAGCTCGGTTAGCTAACTGAAAACGAGCATATGGCATCATAAACTACGCAAAGGCCGGGACAAAAGCGGGGAAAGGTGGCGAACAATGTCAATCATGCTATGAATGGATGGAGATGTAGGTCTAGAGTATTGGTGAGAGCGCCACTGGTCTCAGTCTAATTAATTAAGCCCCTTTCGCTGAATGTTTGTTATTTCCCTGTTCATGTCCATGCTTCACCCAACGGTTAGCGAGTGTGTCACACCAAGCATGATATAATTAGCTCGTTTAGACTTTGGGAGAGGTCGTGATGTGTGATCCGTTTTGAAGTTAGCATGGCAGAAGGAGATATCATGCTCAATCCAGAGTGGATTTTCTGCTCCCTTTTTTTTCATAAAATTAAAACTAAGTTGAAAAGCTTCACTTTCTTTTTCAAAAAAAAAATGCTCTCTAGGTATTAGGATGAGTCATGTGTCAGAGAATTTTTATGAGAAGTATCGTTGGTTTCCATTCTGGGTGATAAAAATACACTAGTGGAGAGCTAGGGTAACGTACTTCTCAGGTTTTTAAAACGTTACTACGGAGTTTGTTATTTTTCGACAGCTCTCAAGTGAGCTAGAGCTATCCCACAAAAAAAGAAAACAAAGTGAGCTAGAGTTAGAGTATATGAGATTTTCTTACGGATATTTTTTATGAGTAGAAATTTACGTTTTGAGAAAGCATGCAAATGCACCGGAGCACACCTCAGAGCATCTACAGTCGGACCTCTCAAACCCGCCTCATACGACCGGACACTGACCGGTCACGTTTTTTGACCCAGACGGATGCCTCAAACGGACACAAAACGCCTGGGCTGATCGGCACCCCCTATATCCATCCCAAATACGGGGCAAATATGGGGGCGCTAGGGCACGCTCGCCACGTCGGACCCACCCCATATGCTGGCCCACCCGACCCCACTTATGTCCGTTCCTATCCTCTCGTCGGAGCAAACCCTAGCCGCTTCACTCCCCTCCCCTCCGCCACCCAAACTTGTCTCTGGCGCCATCTCCGGCATGGCGGGCAGCGGATCGGACTCCGACCAGTCCAGATCCGTCGACTGGGGTGTCATCCTGTGTGGATTGAAGGAGGCAATGGCAGTCCGCATTGCACTCCGCCGTCCGCCGCGACGCCGTAGCATTGGCTCACCGGACGCTCGGCAGCCTGAACACCTTTCCTTCCCCATCACCGGTCTGGCAGACTATGAGTCCCACCGGGAACGGGCGGCCCACTGTGGGGAGGAGATGATAAGGGCCGCCGAGGCCCGTACCGCGGAGAAAATGACGGCGGCGGAGGTGGCTGATGCGGCGGCGTGGGCGGCCGCAGAGGAGGAAGCCATCCGCGCCAAGATCAGGAAGAAAGCGGCGGAGGAGAACACGCGCCTGTCGTGGTTCTAAGTCCGACGATAGAAGTAGGGGTAGGTTAAGGAGAGCGATGTCCTAGCTATGGGCGATTGTGGAGACAAAGGATGTACGAGTTCAGCCCTTCTCGGAAGAAGTAACAGCCCTACGTCTCGAGCCCCGAGGCGGTCGAGTGGATTATGAGTATGAGTGTTACAAGAGTCGAACCCTTCTATCTGTGGGCGGGGTGGCTTATATAGAGTGCGCCAGGACCCCAGCTCACATAATAGAGGATTAAAGTACATTAAGCCAGGGGGGTTACTGGTAACGCCCCTCATAAGGAGCTTTAACTATCATTAAGTCTATTCAATAATAAACCGTTGCACTGCGGAGTGCCTTCTGACCTTCTGGTGGTCGAGTGAGTCTTCATGGTCGAGTGGGTCTCCCATGGTCGAGTGCTTCCAGTCTGGTCGAGTGGATTCCTCTTTAGTCGACTGGAAGACGATCTCTTCTGTGAGTACCCTTGGGTAGGACGTTTAGGTCAGGCCTATGACCCTACCCTAGGTACATGAATCCATCATTAGCCCCCGAATGGATTGAGGCTTGAGTGAAGGGGGAGTTGACGTTGTTTCCGACTGCTTTTGCATTCTGGCTACGTGTTGTCTTGGATCAAGATCTTCTTTGTTGATAACAAGAAACTTTCCTTGATCGACTTGATCCATTCTTGTTCTTGATCGAGTGACTTTCTTTGCTATACTTGAGTAACGGATCGCGGGAGATCTCGCACTTGACAGATGATCTGTCGCCAGCCGATCCGCGGGATCTGAAATTGGGGACGCAGCAAACGGAGCAGATCGCGGCGCTTGGATGGGGCGTAACGAGGCGCCTCGATTTTCGCGCCGCTTTCTCCGCCACGTATCGCGCAGTGCGGCTGCTCGGGATATGATTGGATCGCTTGGGTCCACATGTCATCCACTCGGAAGAGATGCTATAAATGTAACTCCCGGAGGCTCGTGCACAGTACCTTGTCCTTTCTCCTCCATTCTCTCCGTCTCCGCTCTCCACCTCCGCTGCCGCTCCCTTGCCATCTCTCTCCTTGCGCATTCCGCCGGCGCCCATGGGCAAAGAGAAGACGACGATGCTGGAGCGTGCGAAGAAGGCGTCGGCGGCGGAGAAGGCGTCGGCGGCCGAGAAGGCGAAGGGAGATCCACGGTCGCGGCGGTTCTTCGTCGAGATCAAAATTGCCGAAAGGTTGGGTCGAGGGGATGGATCGATCGGCGATCGAGGAGAAGGATCTCCTTGATATAATAGCAACGACGGATTGATTCCTCCTGCAACGCCGCAAGACTTCTGGCGAGTGGCAGCCTCAACCGAAGAGGGTGAGTCGTGCTTTTGGCCACCCATGTCGACCGAGGTTTTTCGTTGCCACAGTGTATTCTTCCGAGGTTTTCTGAATTTCTTTGGAGCCCAGCTTCACCATTTCACACCAAACTCCATTGCATACCTTGCCGCGTTTGTATCTATGTGCGAAAACTTCCTGGGATGTCGACCGCACTGGGGCTTGTTCAAGTACATCTTCACATGTCGCTCTCGGTGAAGAAAGCAAATCTGTGACGAGAAGACCTGTAGTCGAATGTCGCGGTGGTTTAGGAGTCGATTGAGGAACAAAAGCACTTTTCCAGCTATGCATTTTCGGAGTCGATTAGGGGTTGGCGATCGACTGGTTCTATTGCGGAGCGAGGCGGCCTTGGGCGATCGACCGGTCTCCCGAAATTCACCATGAGTCGAGTGAATGGCCCTCCTCCACGAAGGTTGTCCTCAAGAAAGAGCTGAAGTGAAGATCTGATGGACCGAGTGGTGCAGCTGGTTAGGGATGGAGTGGTAGCATGGATCTCTGGAGGTTTTTCTTGAGGCGAATCCAGCCCCTTGATTCGAATCAGTATGTGGTTGTATTGCGGCACCAAGACGAAACTTCGCGTCCACCGGAGGCGGTCGGCGATGCCGTAGTGGAAAGATGGATGACCTCGATCACGGAAACAAGGACAATCCTCGCGGATCCGGGAGGATTTCTCCGCTTGATCGCGACAACGTTCGGACAAGGTACACTTGCTCTATTTTACGTTACATGTATGTCGAGTGTGTTTACGTAATTTGGTCGATGAACTACGCTTTGGTATCTCGAGGCCCTCACGAGCTATACTCAATGCCCAACGGCGCCCGAGTTCCGGCGAGGAGGAAGCGGTGGAGGTGAGAGCCGGGAGGAGGGAATTCGAGGCGACGCAGAGGCGGCGGCAGCGATGACGATGATGACGAGGACGACGAGGATGACGAGGATGAGGAGGAGGAAGTCGCACCACCGCGCCTGGAAAGGCGGTCAAAGCTTGTGCACGACCCTTCGGCCGAACGCGGTAAGGGGGTCGCGACTGCCTCGCAGTCGACCAAACGCCCTCGGACCGCTTCTCCGGTGCCGACTGAGAAGGCGCCGAAGCAACCAAAGGTAATCCCGCCGAGGACAACCAAGCCTCTGCCAAAGATGAAGGTGTTCATCCCCACCATCTCAGGGTAAACATATTGCTTAAGTCTTCTTGCTTTGTACAAATTTTGTCTCTGATTGATACATGAATTGGTCGACTGACTCTTTGGAATTTCAGCGCTGCGACTTCTGAAACCTCGGCTAAAGTTGACGACCATGAGATGGAGGACGCTGCCACCTCAAATCTTGGTATTATATCCTTAACTCTTGTTCTTAGTCGACTGACTCAAGATTTCTGACTCTAATTCTTCTCTGAAGCTCCAGCCGATAACATCATCACTCTCCCTGATGACGATGATGAGGATGAGGAGCCACTGAAGGCTAGGAGGAGCAGGAAGGCATCTGCTGATAGAGAAACCCAAGGTGCGCCCGAGACCACCGTGCGGAAGGGAGGAGGCACTCGACATCTGTGTGACCTTCGCGGTGCCACCGACTAGTGCTCGGCCTGCTTGTCGAGTCTTTGGACAACCTCGATCTTCACCACACACCACGTCCCGGAGGACCAAGGCGATGTTTGCTAAGGAGGCGATCCATGGCGAGGATCATGATGGAGCGGTGAAGATCGCTCGGGAGGCAAGTCAAGCGACTTACGATGCCAGCTCGCCCTTGAGCAATGTTGGTCGATCGACCACCACATTACTCATAGGATATGCTATCGAAACTTTTCTTTACGAAATTTATAGCAATAGCAGTCACCCGATGGGTGTGTCGATAAAAACTCCGTGTTAGCGGGGCACGCTGAGTGCACCCGGCTGGTGTAATCCCCAAGGCTAAGGTCGATCTGGC
This sequence comes from Aegilops speltoides, assembly GCA_021437245.1. Classification (NCBI taxonomy): domain Eukaryota; kingdom Viridiplantae; phylum Streptophyta; class Magnoliopsida; order Poales; family Poaceae; genus Aegilops; species Aegilops speltoides. The sequence continues at coordinate 536,532,262 of CM038142.1, forward strand.
GGCAATCGTCTTAAACTTCATAAATAAATTTTGATCATTACGCGAATGAAACGAATGTGTCTCGAGACCAGTGGGGGCACCTGAGTGCACCCACCGGTGTAATCCCGAGGCTGTGATTGACCGTTGGCGATTGGTTCTGATCTGAAGAAGCTCTTGTCGATTGGTCGACTCTTTTTTTTTTTGGTCGATGGTCGACTCTTTCTTAAACTTACTAAGAATGGAACGCGGCGATCGGTCGACTCGCTCTCCTTCTTGGGTCGATTGGTCGACTATGTCTTGAATAAGACCCGATGGGGGCACGCTGAGTGCACCCAGGTGTAATCCCAGACTACGGTTGAATGCTTGCATTATTTGTAGTCTTAAACGCACATTTTTCTTGATTCACTCGGAAGTGGATTATCTCGATATTTTGCAACCGACTCTTCGCAGAAATCTTGTGATCTTGCGCACGCTATACGAATTGGAGCGAAACATATTCATTTGAGTTGGACTTGAAACTGGTGCAAGAGAACTGATGAAGGCGAAGGAGGAGACCAAAGGTATGTTTGGTGAGATTTGACGACTCTGTCTTCCTCCCACTTGCTTCAAGTTTGACTTATTGTGATTCTGAGCAAGGTGAAGGAGGCTCAAAGGAAAAAAGAGCTCGAATTGTCCGAGAAGATCAAGCTTGCGATGAAAAATCGGCCTCTGTTGCCAAGCTCGAGCAGGAGAACGCCCGATCTGAAGGTTGCTCTGGCACTGCCGCAAGGATCTTTGAACGGATGAAAGTCGACAAGAAGAACTGACCGAGAAGATCCTCCAACTGGCTGGGAAGAAGAACGAGATGGAAAGCCTCTTGAGCGGCCTTGCTAAGAAATTGTTTCTTAAGCTCGAAGGTAACCTTTTCCACTCGACGACTCCTCCCAACTGTTATGATTCCATTCGACCGTTTTCTGACTCGGGGTTTTGTCTTTCTGAGTTACGCCGCAACCGAAGAAGAAACCAGCCAGGTGAGCGAACCTTGACCTGTCAATTCCCGGTGAGCGATGAAACTGCCATGAACATCTTCCGACTGAGTCAGCGTTGCGGCTGTTGTGGATTATCTCGCAAGGCGAAGGTTACTCGTCCGCATCGACTCGGCGCTCTGGCCCAATGAGGCGCTCCAAAATGACCTCGAGTCATTGATGGCTCGGCCAAACGCCGTCCTGACCGAGTGCAAGAATGGAAGAAATCTTGACTCGGTGTGGTGCGGACGTTGCCACATGTCCGGCGCGAGTCCATTGCAAGGAAGCTCGAGAAGATAAGTGGCGGCTCTCGAGTGGCCAACACAAAAAGCATGACTTCGGGACTTTCATGGAGACTTTCATCGCTGCGGCCACGAGGATTCTTGACGGGATTGATCTTGGCGAGTTCGTTGCTCCATCCAGCCCTCCACGGGAGGGTAAAAACTTCATTTGACCTTAAATTTGCCTCGGTATGCGAGTGGAATTATAACCGATAAAACCTTAACGTGCTTAGTGCTGAGCACTCTCGGTTCTTTTAGGTATCGACCTAAATTTGGATTGGATGTTTGAATATGATTGCTCTTGGCTTGAATTGCTCTTTGCGGGTTAACGGCGAGATCTTGATGCGATCGACTTATTCCTTAGGCGAGCACTGGCTGCAGCTAAACCTCCGAGTGGGAGGTTTGCTCTCCACTCGGTAGGATTTTAATAACTTAGGCGAGCGCTGGGCTGCAGCTAAGCCTCCGAGTGGGAGGTTTGCTCTCCACTCGGTAGGATTTCTTTTATCTTAGGCGAGCACTGGGCTGCAGCTAAGCCCCAGTGGGAGGTTTGCTCTCCACTCGGTGGGATTTCTTTTATCTTAGGCGAGCACTGGGCTGCAGCTAAGCCCCCGAGTGGGAGGTTTGCTCTCCACTCGGTAGGATTTCTTTTATCTTAGGCGAGCACTGGGCTGCAGCTAAGCCCCCGAGTGGGAGGTTTGCTCTCCACTCGGTAGGATTTCTTTTATCTTAGGCGAGCACTGGGCTGCAGCTAAGCCCCCGAGTGGGAGGTTTGCTCTCCACTCGGTGGGATTTCTGTTGTATTTGTGTCGAAGCTCGGAGAAGAGGGTCGCAGTCGACACGTTGTATTTGTGTCGAAGCTCGGAGGAGAGGGTCGCAGTCGACCTGCGCCTTGTTTTCCTTGCTAATATACTTTATACTTAGGCGAGTCCTGGGACTGCAGCTAAGCCTCCGAGTGGGAGGTTTGCTCTCCACTCGGTAGGATTTCTTATACCTTAGGCGAGCACTGTGCTGCGGCTAAGCCGCCGAGTGGGAGGTTTGCTCTCCACTCGGTAGGATTTTAATAACTTAGGCGAGCGCTGGGCTGCAGCTAAGCCCTCGAGTGGAAGTCTGGCTTACCACTCGGTAGGATTTTTAATAACTTAGGCGAGCACTGGGCTGCAGCTAAGCCCCCGAGTGGAAGTCTGGCTTACCACTCGGTAGGATTTTAATAACTTAGGCGAGCACTGGGCTGCAGCTAAGCCCCGAGTGGAAGTCGGCTTACCACTCGGTGGGATTTTAATAACTTAGGCGAAGCCGGGCTGCAGCTAAGCCTCCGAGTGGAAGTCGGCTTACCACTCGGTGGGATTTTTAAACTTAGGCGGAGCGGTTCGCGCCACCCATCGGGGAAGTGAAGATTTTACTCGGCGCAAAAAGAAAAAGTGACAAAAATTATGAAGGAATTATGACACTATTACTTCAAAGCTCGTGAGCTACAAGAGTACTTTATTACAATTCTTTGGTGAAAAACTTTAAGTGTAAAAGCAGGCGGAGCAGATCCGCATTCAAGCTCGGGGCTCATCGATATCGTGTTCGACATTGTAGAGGCGATATGCCCCATTGTGGAGAACCTTTGTGACGATGAAGGACCTTCCGGGAGGAGCAAGCTTATGTTGCTTCTGCTGATCTACCCGAAGGACCAGATCCCTTCTGGAAAGCTCGACCTCTCACATTTACGGCGTCTGGTGGCGCAAGTCTTGCTTGGTAAATGGTCGGCGGATCGAGCCATTTCCTTTCCTCTTCCGGAGGTCGTTGCATCTGACGCGCTTGCTCAGCTTCGCTTCATTATAAAGTTCAATTAGTGGAGCATTGTGAAGGAGATCACTTTCGGTAAGACTGCTACGCCCCATAGACCAGAAAAAGGAGTTCTCGGTCGACCGATTAGGCGTGGTCCGCAGACCCCAAAGCATCAAGGAAGTTAAATCGACCCAAGCACCAGTGCATGCTTGAGATCTCGCATCAAGCGGGGCTTGGACCCTTGAGGATCAATCCATTGGCTCGTTACGCTGTCCATTCGATTGTGGATGGCGGCGAAGCGTAGTCGACTCGTATGCCTTGAGAGTTGCGAAATCCTTGAATTCTTCGAGTCGAAATTTGACCCATTGTCGTGATAATCTTGTGGGGACCCCATATCGAGCGTCAACTTTCGATGAAGGAAACAGCGATACCAGCGTCAAGTTTTTGATTGGCTTAGCCTCAATCCACTTGGTGAACTTGTCGATTGCTACCAAGACATCGTGAAACCGCTCCGACCCGTTCGCAAGGGACCGATCATGTCCAACCCCGGTACGCAAAAGGCGGACGGCGGAATGGTCTTCAAAGGCGACGCAGCTTGTGTGACATATTAGAGTAGAACCGACATCCTTCGCACTTATCCACTATTTCTTTCGCCATCTCATTTGCTCTTGGCGGTAAAATCCAGCTCGGTATGCTTTGGCCACAATGGTCCGAAGGGCGCATGGTGACCACAGGTCCCAGTGGATATCATGAAATGACTCGACCTTCTTACGGCGTTATGCATTTTGTCCGACTCGTTGGGCTTTCCCTATATAACGCCCATTGATAACGATAAAGGCTTTGGATCGACGGACGATCTGTCGAGCCTCTTCCTCATCCTCTGGGAGTTCCTTTCTCGGAATATACGCAATGTATGGAATTGTCCAATCGGGAGTGACAACTAAAACCTCCATGACCAAGTCGACCCTGCGGGGACCTCAACTTCATCGAGTCAGTGGCACTCTTGGGTTGTGGAGCTTCCTCTGTAAGGATCTTCCTTGGTGGACGGAATGTGTATATGTTCCAAAAACACGCCACTCGGAATGGCTTCCCTCTTGGACCCTATCTTTGCGGATCATCTGCTTTGATTTTTCGATCGGGGATGTGATGGAGCTCAACCCCTCAAACTTCTTTTCCAGCTTCCTCCTTTGCATTGCAAGATCCGGTCATAGCCGGGCTTCTCACGTCCCACTCCTTCATCACTTGATTGACTACTAAATCTGAGTCGCCATAAACCATCGAGCGACGGACGCCGAGTGAGATGGCCATGCGCAATCCATATAAGAGGGCCTCGTACTCTGCCTCATTGTTGGAGGAATCAAAGTGAATCTGGAGCACATACTTAAGCTTATCTCCTCAGGAAACCAGAACAACCCAACACGAGAACCATTCAAAGATCTTGGAGCCGTCAAAGAACATAGTCAATGCTCCGAGTGAACTTGATCGGTTCTTGTTGTTCGATCCACTCGGCAAGGAAATCCGCTATAGCACGGGACTTAATGGCTTTCTTTGCCTCGAATTTGATATCAAGGGAAGAAGTTCAATCGCCCACTTTGCCACTCGACCGGTTCGCGTCTACATTATGCAAGATCTCGATAAAGGAGCGTCGGCGACGATGTGAGAATGATCGGAGAAATAGTGAGCAACCTTCTTCGTGGTCATGTATATGCCATACACAAGCTTCGATAATGAGGGTATCTACGCTTGGATGGAGTCAAAACTTGGATAAATAATACACCGGCGTTGAACTTTGAAGGCCTTTCCTTCCTCTTCCCGCTCGACCGTAAGCCTGCAGGCGACAACTTGTCCGATGGCTGCAATGTAAAGCAACAGAGGCTCTTTGCTGATTGGAGCAGCAAGCACCGGTGGGTGGAGAGCGAGCTTTTAGCTCGACAACGCTGCATCGACTTCGGAGTCCACTCGAACTTGTCGGCCTTCTTCATCGATCGGTAAAGAGGTAATGCCTTTTCACCGAGTCGTGAGATGAATCGACTTAAAGCGGCCAAGCATCGATAAGCTTACGGACATCGTGCACTTTCGCCGTAGGCGTTTCATTAGGAGAATAGTGCCGATCTTCTGCAGGTTAGCGTCGATTCCTCGTTCGAAAGCGAAAACCGAGTAGTTTTCCACGGGAACCCGAATGTGCACTTTGACGGATTGAGCTTGATATCGTGCCGTCGGAGGTTGGCAAATGTTTGGCGAGTCGTGAGCAGGTCGGAACCTTTTCGCGACTTAACGGCGATATCATCCATATCGCTTCCACATTCCGGTGATCTGGTGAGAAGACACTTCGAATCATTCGCATAAATGTGGCTCCGGCATTCTTGAGGCGAATGGCATGGTGATATAGCGAAGCACCGAATGGAGTGATGAAAGCTGTTTTTATTCGTCGGGTCCATCTGAGCGTGTCGATGATACCCGGAATACGCATCTAGAAAAGACAATCTCTCACCCGCGGTCGAATCGACAATTTGGTCGATGCGGGGAGAAAAATGATCCCGGGCAGGCCCGATTAATGTGCTTAAAATCAATGCACATGCGGAGGAGTTATCCTTCTTGGGGACCATGACAACATTGGCGAGCCACTCGGGTGGTAAATCTCTGGATAAATCCTGCTTTCAACAATCGAGCCACTTCTTCTCCAATAGCCTTTCTCTTACGGGCGGCGGACGCCGAAGATGCTCTTTCACTTTGGTTTCGCTGATTTGTCGACTCGAAGGCGATGCTCAGCCACTCCACAGGAACACGGCATGTCGGTGGCTTCCATGCAAAATGTCCCAGCTCTCACGGAGGAACCGGATGGCGCTTCTTCCTATTTGAGTCGAGTGTTGTGGATATGTGAGTCGGAGCTGCATCGGGTCGATCGGATGAATATGGGCGGCTTTGTCTCACCGACGACTTGAATGCAGATTCGTGGCTGGCCTCTTAGACTTTAGCAAATCACTTTCGGATCTGCGTTTTGCATATATTCTTGAATTCGACCGCTGTCACTTGAGAGTCGGCAATCTTGAGCCCTTCCGAAAGCACTCTTACGCCTTCTTCCTATCGCGGTGGCGGTGATCACTCCTTTGGGTCTGGCATTTTCAGTTTGAGGTACACGTAACATGGTCGAGCCATGAATCGTGCATAAGCGAACCTCCCAAAATGGCATGATATGCACTCTGAAAATCTACAACCTCAAAGGTCAACTTTTCTTTGCGGAAGTGCTTGGAATCACCAAAAACCACGTCAAGGGCTATTTGGCGGCGAGTTGGCCTTCTTCCTGGTATGACTCGTGGAAACTCATATTCTTTGGCGCTCAATCGGGACATCGGAATGCCCATCCCTTTCAATGTATCCGCATATAACAAATTCAGCCCATGCCACCATCCATCAAGACTTTTGTCGATCGAGTGCCTTCGACAATGGATCGACCACCAACGCTTGCCGCCCGGGAGTGGCAATGTGAGTCGGGTGATCGATTGGTCGAATGTGATGGGTGTCTGGGACCACTTCACATAACTTGGCTTAGCTGGGCAACCATATTCACCTCTCGATTAATGACTTTCGATCGACTTTTACTCTCCACATCCGCCAAGATCATCAGTGGAATTGACATCTGGTATTCTTCCTCCTTGTCCTCTTTATCTCCGGCCTTGTCGGCTCCTTCTCCTTGTCCTTAGACTGTTTGCCTGGCTAACTTTGGATCGAGTCGACATCTGGCGTGTGGTGTGCTTCGTAAATAATGTTGCCCTCTTCATCCTTCTTTGTGTGAATATGACATGGCATATCCATCCGTCATTTCCTTCCTTATCTTTCACTTTCTTGATTCGGGATCCTTTGGGTTTCCCCTTGAACTTCCCTTGAGTGACGGGGCCTCTCCGGAGCTGCTGGCTCGGCTTTGCGCTCGCTTCCGTGGAATTACCCTTCTCCGTGACTCGGCTTGTACTTGCCGCCGAGTCGGTCTTCTTCCTCGCCGTTAGGCGTTTGCTAACAATCTCCATCATTCGACTCGGGGTCATGTCCCGGTTCGACCGAACTTGAGACTCAATTCTCTGTTTTTGACCCCGTCTTTGAAGGCAAACCGCACGATGGTCGACACATTTTCCACAGATTGTGCGGGGTAATCCACCTCTGAATGTACTCTCGGAGAGTTTCATTGGTCTTACGCACACAAACTTGCAGCTCTGTCAAACCAGCCGGTTAAACTTGCAAGTTCCTTCAAAGGTCTGACGAACACTGGGACAAATCCTCCCAAGTATATATCTCTTTGTGAGGTAATTGACTCAGCCATGCTCGGCGAACCTTCCAACATGAGGGGTAAATGTTTCATGGCCACCTCGTCATTTCCACCCCAATCTGAACAGCCACTCGGTAATCTTGAGCCAAGTTTGAGCTTAGATTCTCCAGTGAACTTGCAGACTCCTGCTGCCAATCTGAAATTGGGGGAATCATCTGCGGCTCGATAGCCTGCTAAAACACTCTGGACCGTAGACATGCACTCGGCTCGCTGGTGGGTGCATCCTCTCGGAGTCCTCCTCGATGGGCTCTGTTCGGTCGACGGACCTTGCACAATAATGGACCGTGCATCAAAGCACTGGTTCCACAGGGTCGACCGGAACCCTTAGCCTATCTTGAATCTGTCTTCATCATCTTGTCGCCGAGGCGTCTGACCCTTCCCTCGGAGGAAAGGGCACTCGGCGCCTATCATCTCGGTCGAATCGGTCTCCGAGCTGCTCTCGCCGGTTGTCGCGCCCTTCCGCCGCGGAGGCGATCTGGGGCTATGAGCCGGTGAGCAGTGTTCGCAGCGACGGATCGATCCATGAATCTGTTCTTGCGATCTGCGACACGGCTGAGTTACGGTCACTGCTGCTCGGAGTAAATCTACGATCTGCTGCAAACCTCTTCCGACTTCCGACCGGGATGGTGAATGGACTCTGCAATGCGAGTTCACCGCTAAGTCTGAATTGGCGTGCGGTATACGAGTCGGCGGGAAGAGCCGGCGTCGGCTGGATTCGGGAGTCGTTGCCTAGCGCTCGTCAGTGCTTTCGTGAAGATTCTCGGCGATACGTTCACCACATTAATGCCGTGCTTCCTCCAAGGCACGAGCCTCGGGGTTTCTCCGACGATGGGAGTATGTAAGCGCATCCATGTTCTGCGACGAAGATCCTCTCTCTGTAGAGAGTCGAGTGTCTCGGGCTGGTACTCTTCGTGTTCATGCAGGGTCACCTCCTCCGTGGCTCCACCGCCGTGGCTAAACCGGGAGGATCGCGAGGGCCGTCGACCATGAAATTTCCGCCACTGGATCACTGCTATCACACTCGGATCACGATCTCCACGAACCGGTCGGCAGTCGAACAGTAGTAGGGATTCGTCGGGCTCGATAGCGCGACTTGGGGCGGTGGTGTCTGGCGAGCCACCGCGTGCTTCACCCACCGCTGAAGTCTCGACCGACCAGGCGCTTATACCAAGGGAAACCGGGTGGGCAACCGATAAGGAGTCGACCGACTGGTCGGCGGTTGCCATGACAAAGCGCCCGCGAACACATGCACGAAGTGTGTCGCCCAGCAGACGGGGCGCCTCGATGTCAAGAGGGGCCTCCACGGAGCCATCTTGGTCGTCGGCGACAAAGGTGAGAGCACCGAGGCGGATCTCGCACCCGCACCCAAAACTCGAAGTCATCATGATGAAGGTACTCGGAATCTGACAACTCCTCCACAAATCGCTAAAACACCTGCCCCAAGGTGGGCGCCAACCGTCGTGGTTCTAAGTCGGCGGTAGAAGTAGGGGTAGGTTAAGGAGGCGATGTCCTAGCTATGGAGCAGTTGTGGAGACAAAGGATGTCGAGTTCGAGCCCTTCTCGGAAGAAGTAACAGCCCTCGTCTCGGAGCCACGAGGCGGTCGAGTGGATTATGAGTATGAGTATTACAAGAGTCTGAACCCTTCTATCGTGGGCGGGGGTGGCTTATATAGAGTCTTGCCAGACCCCACCGGCTCACATAATAGAGGATTAAAGTACATTAAGCCGGGGGTTCTTGTAACGCCCTCATAAAAAGCTTTAACTATCATTAAGTCTATTCAATAATAAACCGTTGCCTTTGAGTGCCTTGACCTTCGGTGGTCGAGTGAGTCTTCATGGTCAGTGGGTCTCCCATGGTCGAGTGCTTCGATCTGGTCGAGTGGATTCCTCTTTAGTCGACTGGAAGACGATCTCTTCTGTGAGTACCCTTGGGTAGGACGTTTAGGTCAGGCCTATGACCCTACCCTAGGTACATGAATCCATCACGCCCTCATCCAAGAGCAGAATCGAGCAGTCTGTGCCATGGCCGGACAGCCACTGAAGGAGGAGAAGGAGAACAACTCCGGCTCGATCCGTACTGCGTCTTCGATCGGTACTTCCGCGAGAAGGATGGCAAGGGCAGCCGTGGATGAACTCCATCATAACCAAACATGCCAAATTTTGATAGTCCGATGGCATGTCTAGTGTAGTGTGATGGAGTAGCTCGACGATGCATGACCCTAAACCCTAAACCTTAAACCCTATGCATGTGCGTCGACGTAGTTGCATGGGTTTGTATGAATTTGAGATATGGTAATTGAGGTGTTCGGATGTGGATTGCATTTTTTATGGAGTGTCTTGTCGGTGCCCGCGGACGCGTCCGCGGGCGTTTGAGGGGTCGGTTTTATCAAGTCCAGCTGTAGATGCTCTTAGAGTTTTCCCATGCCAATCATGCTATGAACCGAGCAGAAATTGCACGGACCCCACTCGTCCCAAACGAAACCCCTTCCCTCCAACAAAATCTTCATTGTGCTATCTCCGTTCACGTTCATGTTACACCAAACGGTCAGTACGTTATTTCTGATTAGAAGAAACTGTCAGTACGTCACACCAAGCACGATAAACATTAGACTTGAGGAGATGTCAAATGTGCACGGTCCGTTTCAAAAGCCACTCACGGAGGAGGGAAAGCAGCGAACCATGCCAATCACGCCGACGAACGCATGGAGCAAAATGCTTAGAGAATCGGTGAGGACGCCATGCAACTGGTCTCGGTCTAATTAAACCACTTTCCCCGAGCATTTCTTATTGTGATATATACATATATCTATGATCTATCCCTGTTCACGTCCACGTTTCACCAAACGGTCAGTAAATACGTTATTTTTCTTGAGAGAAAGGAACCGTCAGGACGTCACACTCACACCAAGCACGAAAAGCAGCATATTATTTCAGACTCCACAAAGACGTCAAAATTGGATGTGCATCCGGTCCATTTATAAAAGCCATCCTGGGAGAAGGAAAGGAGAGCGTGCTGGGTTAAGAAAATCCCGAAATTATACTCCCGCCACAAATTGCTGTTGATATTCCCGTGCACTAGTGCAGAGGCTAGCCGGTTGTTGGAGCGCCGCTTTCGCCAAACGTCCGGTGAGCGTCACGCCAAGCCGCGTAGGTGCCGCCCATACGTACGTATCCGAACTCTGCGACCGGATTTCTTTTTAGATTACGCACGCCGCGTTCGTCGCCGGGCGGCTAGCTGACGGCGACGGTTGCTGGCTAGCCTCGGTAGCTGTTGACCGTTCGTCAGAATCAGATGAGATCAGATCGGTCGACGGGACGAGGCGTAACTAATCACTGTAGCGGGGTCAGCAGCTCCGCCGGTACTGTGCCGGACCGATGTGGTCTGTAATTTGTTTCCGTCGAGCCAGATCAATCGACGCGAGGCCGACTGCACGGCGGGGTCGGGTCACGCGTCGGTTCGCCGGCTACGTCGTACCGCTCGATTTCAGGCTCCCTTTTTCTCTCCCGCGAGGAGTAAATGTGGCGTTTCTTTTCTCCAAAAAGAGACGGATGATTTTTCTTTGCTCCTTCAGTGCACATCCTGCGGCTTTCTGGAGGGGAATCCGAGGGTGCGAGGGCCATGATGGATTGTCAAGGCTGCAGGTGCACGGTGTGGATAATGTCTTCCTGCTCTGCTGGGAAACGACGGCGGCGCTTAGCAGAAAGTGGAACTGAGAAAAGCGGGAGAACATGATGCCCCGCACGGTGAAATCCGTAAATGGGATGCCTGCATGTGGCTTGCACGTGAGTGCTGTCCCTGAAGGCCGGGGGTACGCCAGATCGGTAAAGCAAAAGGACACAAATTACAGTGGGCCGCATGCTTTGATCAAAGAAAATAAATGTACGTACAAGCTGTACCGTATGCGTTTCTTTTTTTACGGAAGTTTTCTCTGGGCAAATAAAGTGTACAAAGCTGAGAGCCACGGCCTGCTAATATGATTCTCGTGGGAAGGCAGAGACAGACATGCATAACTGCCGCCCTCCCCGGGATTCGCGGCCAGATTCATTCCCGGGATCATGTCCAGTGTCCTACTGCCTCTCGTCCTGGACGGCTGAAATGCTTCAAGCTTTACCGGTGCTCATCTCGTACGGGCGCTGCACAAATGCCACTGCCAAATTGCCAATAATAAATGAACAACGTGCTTCTGTCCCAACGCCACAAGAACAGGCGAGGCATTCTAGTTGCAGGGCACCGTGCGTTATCCGTCACAGCAGAAATGAATACTAGGTGCCCCCTTATTATGCCTGGCATTCACCAGTAACGCCACTGTTTGCTAACACTGTTTTCACTCCATGTATGTACGTGTTACTCCTCCGTTTCAATATATAGTGCATGTAATTTCTTTTCGGATGTAAGAGATGTTTGGTTTGTGACTAACTTTGTCAAAGATCGACACACCTAAAGTTAGGCAAATTTGACCAATTTAGGTGAGTGTTTGGTTCAAGCCACACCTTAGGCAACCCACACTTGGGCCCACATGGCATACACACAAAAAGTGTCGCAAGATTTCCTTAGGTTTGTCAACTTGTGGCTTTCATTTTGATGAACTAACCTTAGTCATTCTTGGAAAAAATGTGTGCCAAAGTGTGACAATGCTAGGCTTAGAATCAAACAGCCCCGTAATTTTACAAACTTTGGCAAAATTTATATAAAATTATCTTCACCAGTAACGCCACTGTTTGCTAACACTGTTTTCACTCCATGTCTGTACGTGTTAGAGCAACTCCAACACGTCGATCCAAACGAACGGTGATTTTGTCCACTTTTTATCCGTTTGGGTCGGTCCGGCGTACATCAATGTCTGTTTCCATGTTTGGGTCGGCGCATGTGCCCAACGCTGGCCCAACCCATTTTAAAAAAGTTGTGGTGCAGCGTACTGTGCCGCCGCTGACTGGGCCTGGCGCGCCTCCTCCTCCGCCTCACGCTGCTTCTCCTTGGCGTCGCGCTTGAGCTGCTCGAGATACTTGCCGCGGCGGCGCTCCTCGGCCATCCGTCGCTGGCGCCATTGCTCGAGGTACGTCGCCTCCTCGCCGCCAGACGCCCGAGCGGATCGGGCGCGGCCACCACCCTCGCGCGACTACTCCGGTCGGGAGTAGCGCTCGGCGGGCCGGCTTCGTGGCGGCATCACGGCGATCGCCGCCATTGAGACGGCGCCATGGCCTCCGCCATGGCCGCCTGGTACGCCGCCTCGTCCTCCTCGTCCTACACCGCCCTGCGACGCTCCTCCTCCTCGCTCTCCCGAATGACAGTCGCCATGGCCGCCTGGTAGGCGGCCTCCACCTCTTGGTCCTCGTCGTGAACGATGATGGAGGGCGGCGGCGAGCTGCGGGCGACTTCACGGACGCCTCGCCGCCTCGCCTCCTCGTGCTCGAATGCGAACCAACGAGCCCAATAGGGCGAGTCGACGTCGTACGCGGCGTCGTGGTGCAGCTCTGGTATCAGCAACACCCGCCGGCACCGCACCTCCTCCGCATGCGCCCTAGCCGACCGTGGCGCCGCCGGCGCTGGGATCCTCTTCGGATCCAAATGCCAGTCGGGCGGCAGGGTGACGTCTGGGTAGGGGAGAGGGACGTGGTGCTTCCAGTGCCACTCAGCCTGGTGCATGGGCACACTCACGCGCTGCCTCGACCGGCGAGAAGGCGCCGGTGGAGGCTGCGGGAGGCGGGGGAGAGGGATGGGCGGGGCCTTGCCCTTGGCTTTGCCGAAGCCGGAGAAGAACCCCATCTTTGCTTGGCTAGAGGTGGCTAGGGTTGCCGCCGACGGGGGAGCAGAGGGGTGGCGAGATGGGCACGAGGGGCTTTTGGAAGCGGATGAGGACGCCCCCCCCCCCCACAGTTGGATTGAAAAAGGTCCACCGCTGTCGCTAACGCGTGGGCCTGAGGTGGGCGGTCGTCATAAATTAAGCTGACCATGGTCGTTGGACGGCCGCCAGGTGGGGATGCAGCGGACACCGAGAAGGCACGTGAAGCGTCCGCGCCGACGCGTTTTGGGTTTGGATTGTCGTGTTGGGCCTCCACGTTTGTCCGTGCCGACCCAAATGGACGCATGCAGACGTTTCGGGTCGCTGCGTTGGAGTTTCTCTTACTCCTCCATTTATCTACTTTTTTATAAATGCTGCTTTTTATTGACTCATACTATCTCGTAACAAAAATACAAGAATCATGAGTACACACACGGCATCCGCATGACTAGGACCAAAGCCAAACACCAAAACATGCACACATAAAATAAAATAATGTGAGCTCCAAAAGTTTCGTCGAAGTGAACTCAAGCATGTAGCAACAGCCATCATCGACCACCACCGATGACAACTTATGTATCATGGGAAAAGTGCTTCAACAAAACAATGCCTCCAAGAAGGAAACAACACGCAAGCGCTACTGTCATCGTATCCATTGGGTGGACCTGAAACACCCCTCTAATGGCGCTAAATCTCCGATTTTCACCCCGAAGAAGTCAACTTCACACAATGCCTTAACCAATGGGTGGACCTAAAACACCACCATTGCCAGGTACCAGACCTAGAGTTTTGACTTCGAAGCTTGAGACCATGTGCTTAAGAGCACCACCAACCGTAAGTCACATTGTGCAGCCGCCCCTACTTTCAATGAAGAAGTCATTGTTGTAAACTAGAACGCCGGGCCTCGCAATTTACATGCTCACGATATTGACGTGGACATCATCATACAACATGACATATTATGTATACGAGGAGCACATCAGAGCATGCCCGCCGGCATAATCAAGGTCATCGGCACCACCAAGAACCCTTCATGGGCCAACCGGCAGCCCCCCAAGTCATAGGCAGTGATTGGGCCTTAATTGCAGACGAGAAGTTGTAGGTGCCGCCAAGAACCCTCATGGGGCCATCTGGCAGCCCTGTCCTGTCTTCACCGAAGTGAACCAATAGTGTTTGGGGGACAACAACGATCATTCAAGTAGGACAAACTGACGAGGAGGTCACGTCAGGGCCCGTTAACCCACCGTTTGTCGCCGCCATATACGACACTCAGGTTGACCACCAGCTGCCACACACCTCGTGTCTGGTGCTATCAGGCATGAGTTGAGCTTCCATGTGCCATACTCATGCCAATCCACCTCTACTACACACCTTGTGTCTACCGCCAATGTTCACCGCATGCCGCTATCCAAGGGCCAGGTTGCACCGCCATAGGACATCCAGTAAGACGGTCGCCACCTGGGGCCACCACCCCTCAATCCGCCATGGGAGGATTTGAGCGACCACAAGACCATGTTAGCGACCTCGGCCCAGCCGTGCCCTGATCTAGACGAGGGTAATCAACCGGAGGCGCCCGACTGGTGAAGGTGTACATCGGTGTGGGAGAACGAAACCGAAGCATACCAACATGTTCCAGCTATAAACTTTATCAAAATTTGCTATGTTTGACTTCTAAAATAGCCTATATGCACTACACTTTGGAACATAGAAAGTGCAATGTTTTGACACTGGCAGCAATACAAGGAAATTGATGATGTATTAATAAGGCTCGAACACAAAAATAAATTCAAAAACCGACTTAAAAATTAAAAATGAAATAAACTGGTGTTTGAATATCATAGTGAGCCATGTGGTGGCAAGTTATGTGGAAAGTTTCACTGATTTATCATTGTGTTGAAAAGGAAAAAAACAAAGTTGAGATCTGAAATAGTATTTTTTTCACTTACATCATAAGGAAGCGATTGAGTTTATTATTTGTCCACACCATTCAAATCGAATCATCATTTACCTAAACTTTACAAATAGAAATGAACTTGTGTCAGGTTTTACCTCTCTTTTTTTAGTTGGAAGCGCTATGCTTATTCAGAATCCTCAGCAAAATCGGATCTCAAAACATCAAAAATACAAACGAGATGAATATGAAACCATGGCTAACAAAGTCCATTCCTGCGACCTTCCTTAGCTAAAAGGTGAGAGAGACCGCTAGCCTAATGTCTCATCAACAAAACCCTAAAATCCTCTATGGTCATGAGCAAACCTTTCACCTCTTCCACAAGTGGTCCATATACTGATAGACCCATGTCTCGTGCTTTAATTTTATTCACCTCCTCCACTAATGTGCGGGCTCCTCCTTATTCCTAGTGGCCTGAGGTAACCTCTTCTTGGAATCCACTTATTCACCTTAATATTTATCCTTGCATCATCCTCGATCCTCCATATGAGCCCAGCTCACAGGAGGTCTCTAGCACGGAGGATTCTCCGACTAACTGGCAAAGGAACCTCCATTGGGACATGTTGCTATTAATATATCACCTTTCTCAAAAGTATCAAGCTTTGAGGACCCTAGCACATAAGGAGTTGGGCACTTGTAGAATTTGCCATGCTTGCTTCGCTAATAGTGTTTGGTTGAAAGTTTCAAGATCTCTAAAGCCCATTTCACCCTCTCGTTTGTGTTTGCACATCTTGTCCCATGCAACTCATTGTACTTTCCCGTCATCATTAGCCGCTCCCCACTAGAATTTTGATGAAATAGAAGTTAGGTTCTAGCATGTATTCTCCTTTTATTTTTGACTTGCAAGACAGGAGGTCTGCCAATTTGTTAAAAAGGAAAGGGTACAAAATGACCCGATTTACCTAGGAAACTAGGCAGAAAACTGCAACACGACACAATTAGTTAAGGGACAAGGACAACTGTACAAAAACCATGAAAAGTTTGCTCTCTTTATAAAAGTAGCATTAGCCGGGATGCAAGTGAGCTAAAACTGTTGTGAGGATTTGCTTTATTTTCAATAAGATGGAGCAAATCAGCGAGCCTTTTGATCTAAGTTTTGCATGTGTGATGTTTTTTAGACGCTATAAATTAGTTTTTAAGTAATTAAGCAAGTACAACGCAAGTGATCTAGGGGCATCTCCAACTGACCACTGTCGAAAACCGCAAATGTCTGTTTTTATGTCTGGATGTGGTCCGTGGACATGATGCGGGAGAGAGTCATCCAAGGATATTCACACATTAATCCGGTTGAGAGCAGAGAGAGAAGAGCGGGCTATGCATGTGTGGAGAGAGAAAAGACAGGAGGACCACACGGTGGCCTTTTTGTTGGTCAAGTGGATATCCAGACTCCTACATAGCCCCCGAGCTTGGTTCAAGTTTACGAGAAAGCGGACGTTCAGACTATTTTGTGGACTGATAAGGTCCCCATTGAATTAAATTTGAGAAAAGTAGTCTGCATACTACAATCTGGACATATCCGAAAGATTTGGCGATCCTCTTTGGAGATGCCCTAGTTTCCCCATGCCAACCTTGCTATGAACCGAGCAGGAATAGTTGAGTGGGGGCGTGCAACACCCCTTTCGTATGAGTGGATGCACCTCCGGGTATTACCATTAAACTTTTAGCTGATGATGTAAACATTATTTGAGTTTGATTTTTTAGAGAAAAAGACTCATCCCGAGCCTGAAGTAGGCTCGGACCTAACCCGACTTTAAATTCAAAGGCCATCAACCGGCCAGGATTACACAACAAAATACAAACGACGTCAAAAAGGATAACAACAAATGACTGAAGATACAAGAAGGCACTTTGAACTTACAACATATCGCAGAGCTAATTACTAGAGATACTAAGATAGAGCACGACTAGCACAAACCGATGACCGCAACCCTCAGGCGTCGAGGACAAGCAGGAGTGAAAGATCGAGGATGTCGCCTAGAGGGGGGGTGTGTGAATAGGCGCTTTAAAATAATTACGGTTTAGGCTTGAACAAATGCGTAATAAACCTAGCGGTTAATTTGTCAAGCACAAAACCTAAAACAACTAGGCTCACCTATGTGAACCAACAACTTATGCTAAGCAAGATAAGCAACTATGTGATAGCAAGATATATGACAAAGAACAATATGGCTATCACAAAGTAAAGTACATAAGTAAATGGCTCGTGTAAGAGATAATCGAGGCACACAGAGACGATGATGTATCCCGAAGTTCACACCCTTGCGGATGCTAATCTCGTTTGGAGCGGTGTGGAGGCACAATGCTCCCCAAGAAGCCACTAGGGCCATCATAATCTCCTCACGCCCTTGCACAATGCAAGATGCTGTGATTCCACTAAGGGGCCCATGAGGGCGGTCATCGAACCCGTACAAATGGCGACCCTTGGGGGTGGTCATTGAACCCGTACACTTTGGCAACCCTTGGGGGCGGTCACCGGTACCCGTCAAATTGTTCGGGGCGATCTCCACAACCTAATTGGAGACCCCGATGCTTGCCCGGAGCTTTACACCACAATGATTGAGCTCCGAACAACACCAACCGTCTAGGGCGCCAAGGCACCCAAGAGGAACAAGCTCTAGGGTGTCCAAACACCCAAGAGTAACAAGCTCAAGGGTACCAAGCACCCAAGAGTAATAAGCTTCTCAACTTGTAACTTTCACGTATCATGTGGAGAACTCAAACCGATGCACCAAATGCAATGGCAAGGGCACATAGAGTGCCCAAGTCCTTCTCTCTCAAATCCCACCGAAGCAACTAATGCCAGGGAGGAAGATGAGAGGAAGAACAAGAAGGAGAACACCAAGAACTCCAAGATCTAGATCCAAGGGGTTCCCCTCACATAGAGGAGAAAGTGATTGGTGAAAATGTAGATCTAGATCTCCTCTCTCTTTTCCCTCAAAAACTAGCAAGAATCCATGGAGCGATTGAGAGTTAGCAAGCTCGAAGAAGGTCAACAATGGGGGAAGAACACGAGCTCAAAGGATAAGGTTGAATGGGGAAGAAGACCCCTTTTATAGGAGCTCCGGAACCAACCGTTATGTGCTCGATCCAAGCGCGAAGCGGTACTACCGCTTCGAGGCGCGTACTACCGCCGGGCGGAAGAACATAGAGAGCGGAGCAAAACAGAGGCGATGCAAAGCCGTATGGCGGCACTACTGCTGGAGCAGCGGTACTACCGTTAACCCGCAGCTGATCTTGCCGCTTAACCCAGCGGTACTAGGGGCGGTGGTAGCAGCGGTACTCTGCACACGAGCGGTACTACCGCTCCTACTATCTACTTATCGCCACTGAACCCGACACGAAAACCACGTCTCGAGTCGAGGCGATGACCAACATGAACAGAGCCGTACTACCGCTTATGGCCATGGACGGTACTACCGCTGTGGGAGGGCGGTACTACCTCTGTGGGACAGCGGTACTACTACTTGTGGCGATACGCGGTACTGCCGCTCCGGTCCAGCGGTACTACCGCTGGCGCCAACCTTATGCCATTTCCACAAAAACAAGTACACTCCCAGAAAAACCAGAACTGCCATAACTTCTGCAAATGAGCTCCGAATTGAGCAAACTCAAGTTTGTTGGAAACAAGGAAACGAGTAGCATCAAAACAGCGACCGGATATAGTAAGAAGAGGCAAGGGAGGTATGCCTAACAAAAAGAGGAGAGAAACCTCCAACAGAGAAGAACCGGCAGAACCTCCAACATCGAAAACATCATAGAAGATGCATGTGAACTCCGTTTTCGATGAACTCGAGCTTGTCATGAAAATGACCATAGGCTCCAAATCTCACAAGGAGAAGAACCAAACAAGAACCAATAAAGATGGTGCAAGCATGCAATGGTTTGAGCTCTCTACGAATGATATGATCAAGCTACTTATCGAGAGCCCCCCTTGATAGTATGCCAAACGATCCTATAACCAGGTCTCCCCAGAACCACCATGAGACCGGTAAAATAGAAAATCTATCAAGGGCAAACCTTTGCCTTGCACATAGTCCACTTGAACTGGATGATGACGATCTTGACTCCCTCAAGTTGGACCACCTTTCTTGATTGCGTTGGCTCGGTGAAGACTAGTAGATTGCTCCCTCATACTCCACTATGGGTGAGCCACTCTTCCGCACATCTTCACAAATCCATTGTTACCAGAATGGATGGTAAGCTTCAAGCATTTGATCTCTTCGTGATGCTCCATTTGAACTTGCACACCGCAACCTAACCCCATAAAGAACTCTCACATAGACCATGGGTTAGTACACAAAGCGCAATGGACAATGCTTACCATACCATGGGATCATTTGGACCCTCTCGGTACATCTTCTACGCTTTGTGAGTTGATCAACTTGATTCACTCTTGACTTGGTCTTGATCAACCTTAAATCTTTCCAACTCTCTTCATTTGGATGATGTCTTGAAGGTAAGCATGAATGATCACACAATCTTTTTGTTCAAGACATGCTTGCAATAAGCTCAACACTCACATGACCAATCTTTGGATAATTCCTTAATAGCACCTTGGTCATCACAAACTCTCCTTGAAACCAACAAATGTACTCCAAGAAAAGCCTATGGACAAATCCTTCAAATATAACTCAAGGCAACCATCAGTCCATAGAGATTGTCATCAATTACCAAAACCAAACATGGGGGCACCGCATGTTCTTTCAAGGAGCGCCGCTGGGACATCTTGAAATGAGTGGACGACATAAACATGGCTACGCTCTGGAAATCATGAGAACAACACCTCCTTCCACCGCCGAAGAGGGCCACCACCCTCTCTTCTTGGATCGAAAGACGGCGTACCATCGAACACGGGAGACGCTCACTGAGAGCTAGATAGCCCCGATCCCCAGGACCAGAGCAAACACAGGTCGTAACCTCCTTGACTAAGAAAGCACAACAAGCCGACCACACCATCTCGAGCCTGGAATGTCTGAAGGCTGCAGGAAAGCCACCGAGCAACAACAGAGGGGTGGATAACAGGGCAACGAAACGACACTGCACCTGCTGCCAGTAAAAAACCCACCTACAGCAACCCTCTCCCGAATCCACACTCCCCAGGCAACGCCTCCATGGAGGGAATGGCACACATGGCGCTGTCGCTGCCCAATCCGGCCAGATTTTGGGTTTTCACCTTAGAAGGAAACGAAGGTGGGGAGAAATGGGACCATGACACCACCTCCAAGAAGGAAACGTCGCCCAAGGCCGACGTAGCTATCAGGCCAAACAAGCCGGCCAGGGGTTTCCCCCGGTTCCGATCTGCACCACAAGCCCCAAACTCCACCGGATCCAGCGACCAGTCGCAGGAAAACAGGCGCAGAGGGGGGAGGGCGCGAAGAGGGGGTGGCAAACCTCTAATCTGGCGAGGAAGGAGGCACCCACGCTGTAGCCGCCAGACATCGACACCCCACTGCCCCCGCAGCCGAGGACGCCGACCAGAGCCCTCCACTAGCACCGTTCAGGGCAAGAACGACGTCGCCGCGCCGACAGGAGTCGCCGCCCCTTGGATCCAGATCATCCGCTCCCGGAGCAACGAGGCCCTCGCCGCCACTGTCACCGGTGGCCGCGCGGGCTTGCCCGGTGACCTCCTCGGGTGGCGACGAGGAGGGAGAGGAGGGATAAGGGAGGCGGCGATGGGAACCCTATCCGCCGCCCGAGTAGGCTACACGATTTGAGTTTAATAAAGCTAGCCATGAAAATCTTCCCGTTAAAAAATAACAATAATAAAATGAACTCGAGCAGAAATAGCGAAATTTACAAGGATCTCACATTCCCACTAGTCCCAAGGGAAATCGGCTTTCCCCAGCAAATTTGTATTGCGCTATCGCTGTTCACGTTCATGTTTTACCAAACGGCCAGTATCTTATTTGTGAGAAACAAACTGTCAGCACGTCACACCAAGCACGATAAAACATTAGGCTTCAGAAGACGTCAAATGCGCATGGTCCATTTAAAAGCCACTCGCATCATGGAACAAGGAAAGGAGAGCGTGTCGGATTAAGAAATCCCCCAAAAATGCCGGCTCGTTGTTGTTATTCTCGTGCAGTATTGCACGCCGACTGGCTGTTGGAGTGCTGCTTTCACCGGACGTTCGGCCCCGGGCGGTCCGGTCCGGTGAGCGTCACGCCAAGCTGCGTAGGTACGTGCGGCAACTTGCGGGCCGCATACGTACGCGTCTAAACTCTACGACCGTCGTTCAGATTAGATCACGCCGCGTGCGTCTCCGGCCGCTAGGTGACGGTGACACTGATCTGGTACGCGGCTCGACTGATTTGTTTATTGGGCAGGTACAGTAGCTAGCTGGCTGGCCATGGGCCATGCGTGTCGTGTGTCTAGCTTAGGGCAGCTGTTGACCGTCCATCAGAATCAGCAGATCAGACCCACCGACCGGACCGGACGAGGCGTAACTGTGGCGGGGTCAGATCCACCGGCACTGTACCGATCTGGTCTGCATTTCGGCTCCTAAATCCAGATCGAGCCGAGGCCGACTGCAGGGCGCGTCGGTTCCCCAGTTCGTTTTCGACAAAACTTCTGAACTATTCATCTTCAATCAAAAATAGTAAAAATTATATTCAGATTTATAAATCACCTAACAATGACTACAAACACTGAAGCGAGCCGAAGGCCGTCGTCGTCATCGTTCCTCCCTCACTGGAGCCGGGCAAAACTTGTTGTAGTAGATAGTCGGAAAATCGTCGTGCTAAGATCCCATAGGACAATAACCACCGCTGATGATTTTTTTCCAAAAGGGGTTTCCCCGCCCCAACTTTTTATTAAAGCCAAAGCAAAACCATAACATCAGACAGGTAACAGCGCTCAGCGACAACCGGAGAGTAGCTACCACAGAAGAAAACAACTAGGGTTCGTAGGCTACCCTATTACAACAGTTTAATGCACAAAGTAGTTTCCAGGGGATACAAGGCCCGGGGATAGAGATGAGATAGCACGGTAGATCAAAGATAAGGATAGGCAATCAATCAATATAAACTCCGTGCGCCCAAGTGCTCATTGACTCCAAGCGATCCTAAGCAACTCCTCTCGTCGATGGTCCAAGAGCCTTAAACAACCAGGGAGAAGAAGCGAACTCTGAGCCTCTGAACATAGGATTTTCCACCATCTGATCATTGCTCCCAACAGATCCAAAGCACACCGTATACTTCGTCATCTTCGCCCCTGAAAAACAAAATCATTTCGCAAACGCCATAAGCTCCACAAGGCAGCAGAATTAGTGATGTTCAAAGCTTCACCGTGTTTTCTCTTCTTCCAAAAGGAAGAAAGCGAGACAAAAGAATCAAGTGCAGAAATATTAAAGCATTCAGCAACAAACTCCCACACTTGCCTGCTACATTACAATCAAATAAAAGATGTTGTATTGCCTCCAATTCATCACAAAAGACACAAGTCTTGTCTTCTACATGTCCACGTTTGGCTAAATTATCTCTGGTCAAGCTCTTGTTATAGTAAATCAGCCACATAAATATGTGAATGTTGGGGGGAACTTTAATTTTACACATATCATCTTTAATCTCAGATGGGATCCCCCCAAAATTGATCAGTTTGTAAAATCCGACTAGATCCACCAAAAATAGATCCGCCGGAGACACACCTCCATACACCCACCAACGATACTAGACGTACCACCGGAACGGGGGCTAGACGGGGAGGACCTTTTGTTCCCTCTTCAGGGAACCGCCGCCGTCTCGCCTTTCTGAGCAGGACACAAACCCTAACAAAACTCAAATAACTATTTAAAAACAGAGCCTTCCCGTCGGTAAGGCCAGGATCCACCACGCCTCTATGGCCCTAAGGCCACAGGAGGTGAAGCGGACCGACGGCAACGCCGGCGAGAGGAAGAGAAACCCTGCGTCGGTCCATCAGTTACGTGACATCGTACTGCTCGAGCTTCTAATTTTTCTTCAGATTCAGAAAAAAGTGAATGTGGTGTTTGTTTCTCCAAAAGAGACGATCTTTGCAGGAAGAAAATTCTATGGGACGGGGCCTCATAGACTCCCGCCTGGGGCCCCTCCTCAGATTTTGACAACTCATACTTTGCACAGATCTCAAAGCAGACTTAAATCCTTAATAATCACTTTCGTACGTATTTGGAATTGCTACACCAACATGCATACGATCCCGTATCGATTCGTGGATACTTTCCATCTAATGAGCTTAGCGATCATCTCGCGAGATCAACGTGTCGTCATCTCTCGGTTCTTGCGAACGTGGAGGCGCCGCCGCCACCTCTCCACGGCGAGCTCTCCCTCCGCGGCGATGCGGACGTTCTCGTCGGCCCTCGCGAAGCGGCGGCGGCGGATCTGAGGAGATGCACCGAGTTGCCCTCGAGGAAGCGGCGGCGAGCACGGCACCAAGTTGCCCACCACCACGTCCGCCGCCTAACACAAAAAGGCGGCGCCGTGAAAGCCGACCATCTCCACATCGTCGAACATTCGAGAGATATTAGAAGATTTCTGGTCGTTGTGACATTCAGAGATATTCATAACAAGAACATTCAGAGTTCCGTCATCGAATATCTATGTGCTGTAGATTGTAAACATTCATATATTCTGCCACGTTAAAATTTATGTTGAACTTCTTCAAAATTCTATCATTAGTATCCACGTTCATATATTCCGCGAGGGACGACGATGCAATATCATGTATGCATGCTGCTGTAGCAATTCCAAATACGTACGAAAGATATTAGGGATTTAAGGCTGCTTTGAGATCTGTGAAAAGTATGAGGTGTCAAAATCTGAGGAGGGGCCCCAAGCGGGAGTCTATGAGGCCCCGTCCCATAGAATTTTCTTCCATCTTTGCGCCTCCATGCCTTATTTGGAGAGGGATTCCGAGTGTGTGTCTGGCACACGGGGGCCATGATGGATTGCCAAGCGGTCAAGGTTGCAGCGAGCGATCAGGGGCCGTGGTGCGGATAAATGACGGCGGCGGTTAGCAGAAAGTGGAACTGAGCAAAGCGGGAGAGCATATGATGCGCGCACGGTGAGATCCGTAAATGGGATGCCTGCATGTGGTTCGCACGGGAGCGCCGTCCCTCGAGGCGTGAATGTTTTTACATTTTTTTGCTGAACTGACTGAGCGCAGCGCAGATCAGTTCGGGAACGACGGCGGCGCTTAGCAGGAAATAGAACCGAGGAAAGTGTGAAAGCATCCGTTCATGCACGGTGGACACCAAAGCCGCATGGCTGCACGTATGTGTCATGAAAGCGTGAAGTACACCCGTTAGTTTACTCAACCGAGCGCAGCTCAGCTAGCAAAAAGACACCAATTAAAGTGAGCCGTACATCTGTTAAATGAAAAACACACGTACTCCCTTCGTCCAGATGAGGATGGTCGTAATTGTGAGTATCATGTACTAGTATCATGCATATGATATCAGGGTATGATACTACATCCGTAGTGATATCATATGTTAGTATCATAGATGACTTCATTTATTGACATGCATGACACATGGTAGCACAATATTTAATATGATCCGTAGTGCATAAAAATTGTTCCTCCAACCATCTCCCCACATGCACATGCATGCTCACTACAGAACAAAAACCGATGCCATCCTAAATTCTTTCAATTTGAAAATTCAAGATGTTTTGTACTCAAATCATCGGTTCGATCCAAAATTCATTTCACAATAATCCATCGTGACAAGACCTTTGAAACTATATCGCATGTTGATATGTTTCGATGTCCTTTTCGGTTAGAAGTTACCACGTGTGTGCTAAGTAAGTTACCACACCTACATGCTACTGTGTGTATATTAACATGATCTTTCCAGAGAAGTTACACTAGTAGAAAAGGGGGCATCAGTCCCGGTTCATAAGGGCCTTTAGTCCCGGTTCTTGAACCGTGACTAAAGGGTCGTTACTAATGCCTCTCCCCTTTAGTCCCGGTTCAAACTGGAACCGGGACTAAAGGTCGCGGCCACGTGGAGCTCCACCTTTAGTCCCGGTTGATAACACCGACCGGGACTAAAGGAAATTTTATGATTTTTCTTTTTTGAATTTTTTTATTTTCAAATTTCTAAATTATTTTAACCTTTAATCTCTAATCACCACCCCTCATCACTGCTCAATTTATCCTCTAATCTCTAATCACCCCTCATCATTCCTAATCATCTAACTTCCCGAAAGGTCACCCATCCTCCCACTCCCCCAGCCTGAGCACGCTTAACTTCCAGGTTCTATTCTCCCTCGTTTCCAAGTCTGCACTTGTTGTTTTCCTGACAATAGTAAGATGTCAATCCTATTAACCCTCAGGAATTTTGCGTGAGCATGAAGTGACACATTTCACTATTTGAGTTTGAAACTATTGTTTTAAAAAACAATAATTATTTAGTAACACTAATATTTCTTGAATAATTAGTTTGACCACAGTTTGACTCGATTTGACCAAAATTCAAAATAACTGAAATAATTATGTAGTAACACTAATATTCTAGAATAATTAGTTATACCATTGTTTGACCACACAGTTTGAATTTTTTTTTGATTTTTTCCACTCTAGATCGTAAAAGCCCCGTAACTTTTTTCTGTTAGGTTTTTGAGGATATTAAAAATGTTTAACGGGGTTCCCCCCGTTAAATTTGGATGTAACTTTTCGAGTAGATGATTTTTCATATAAAAAACTTTTTCATCTGAGTTAGTATGCAAAAGTTATGCCCATTTTACTAAATTCTAGAGAGATTTTGCAAATAAAGTCGAAATTCACATTTGCAAATTTTCCCAACAACTAGACCATATATCACATGGGAAACTTATTTTCTTTTATTTTTTTGACATTTTCATCATTTTCTTTTATTTTTTTGAAAACTGAAAAGGCGATCCACGGGGGGAGGGGGGGTAGAGTTTAAAAATGGGACCTTTAGTACCTTTTCGTGCCATGAACCGGTACTAATGCCTCAAACCCCATTAGTACCGGTTCGTGGCACGAACCGGGACTAAAGGTCTAAACCTTTAGTCCCGGTTGGTGCCACGAACCGTACTAGTGGGCATCGCATTTTAGTCCCGTTCGTGGCACCAACCGGGACTAAAAGGTCCAGACGAACCGGGACAAATGGCCCACGTGGCCGGCCCCCCCAGGCTCCTGAATCGACTAATTCCCCCATTAGTCCCGGTTCTGGATTGAAGCGGGACTAATGGGCTAACCCGGCCTGGACCAAAGCCCTCTTTTCTACTAGTGTTATTACCTGGGGTATGATTTTCAACAACTTTTTCCCTGGGTAAAAATTACCCGTGGCGATTGTTCGTAAGTTACCATCGTTGCGGTGTACAAACTACTCACGCACACTTTGACCAAGACCAACATTAACAAAAATAATATAGTCTTTTTTATTTAAAATAGGTCAACATACTATGTCATAATTGTGTTATTGCAACATGTTCCTCAGATGTGTTCTGCCTGACCAGATGGATCGATATGGTGAAATCGAAATTATTATTTGTCCTGATATCGACTTATGGTTGATATAATCGACTCCAGAAAAAGATGGACGCCTCGAGTGGAAGTTTATTTTGCGAATACAAAATGATAGTTGGAGACAGACTAATCTTCGTGATCCACTATGGAGGTGATGAGGTTCTCCTCTTTATTACACCCATGGCTACTCAATCTATTCAACCTCAAATATCTGATGAAGAGTATTTCTGTCCTGATGCTGTACTTTTTGTTCATGCTCGACCACTCCTGCTCCTGATGTGAGATACTTATGGTAATGACATGTCAATGTACAAAATGTTTGTTCTATGCCTGAACTTTAATTGGTATACTATTCTTTGTGATTATATTTTTCTCGTCCATGCTTTATTACAGAGTTGGCACGTTCTGGCCTGATTTTATTACAGAGTTGGCACGTCACCAAAGTTGCCGAGCGCGCTGCTCCAGGAGGAAATCAGCTCGTGACGGTTTCCGTCATAAAAATGATCTTATATGACTTTTTTCATCACAAAACAGCACACATTTTGTAGTATCATCAAGGGATCCAAGCTGAGGTGGACAGACCCAACGTGACACTGTCACCACCCTCTGCACGACGTCTCCACCCTTATTTACGTGTTCCACGGGAAGCGATGTAGTTCCCCCTACCTCTGGAGCTGCCCACAGAGGGTAGGGGAATCAGCGGATTCGCCGGCGATAGTAGGGGAAGGCAGAAGTCTCCCCTAGAGCACCAAAGCAAGGGAGTGAGACAGGAAATAGAAGTTTATTCTAGGTAAGGACATCTCCAACGACATAACTCAAATCAGACAAACTAAACGTATGCATACACAGATATGAGAGCCGGCCATCCAACCCAGTGCATCAAATATAAGGGTATATGACATTTATATTAACATAGAGAGTAATTTTTTACGCATAGCAAAAGTTATCTTAGTCTAAATCTTTGTCGGTCGTGGGCACGTCCGTGTCCCACCTCCTGCTCTGTCGGAGTAAGCCGCATGATCGTAGATGACGTCAATCGAGGTGTGGCCGACAATCGACGTGGACGGTCTGGCCTCGTGGTCGTCGCGGCCCGACACGAACAATGTGGAGCTGTCGACATTGTCAGCGTTCCCCTCTGTGATTGCCTACGCCGCCTCCGTGTCTGCCTCTACCACGTTCTCGTCGAACAGGCGGTCGCGCTCCTCCGCGTCGATGCGGAGCCGCTACGAATGGCGTAGGCACTGGGCATGGCCTCGTACAACACCCGCTGCTTATGCACGATGTCCGAATTCGCCGCGACTATGGTCACAACAGCCTCCTCGTTCGTCAGCTCGCCGGCGAACTGGCCCGCCCTCCGCCCTTCTGCGGTAAGGTAAAATCTTGGCGTGAAAGGACAATGCGAAACAGACATTCCCGGCGCTCCCCCCGGGATCCAGGGCCAAATTCGTTCCCGGGATCATGTCCAGTGTCCCACTGTCACCCCTGTACCGGACGTCGGGAATGCTTCAAGCTTTCCTACTGTAATCTCGTACGGTACGGGCACTGCACAAAATGCCACCCCCAATAATAAATGGACAACGTGCTCCTGCCCCAACGCCAAGGGAACACGTCGGTAGTTGTAGGGCACCGGGCGGGCGTTCATCCGTCACAGCAGAAATGAATAGCTGCCACCTCACAGCTGACACCCACTGTTAGCCCCACGGGTTGGCACCACTGTTTTCACTCATTGTCGGTGCAAACGAGATAGACTTTGACACTGGCGGCAGTACAGTACGAGGATAGAGGAAGAAGACGACGAGAGACAATTTTACGCCGCTTGGCGCCGGTAAATTCAACGATCTGCCCGTCGGTCCGGCCAGAACCGCCGAAATGCTGCGGCATTTGCTCCCGCGTTCGACGCTCCCACCCACCCACCATCCCCCAGTCGGCGGTCCTCATTGGCCGGGCACAGCCACAAGCGGACGAGGGGAACCGACCGACGGCGCGCCGTGTGTCTCCCGCGTGGCTCCGCGCTGCTGCCAATTGCCAAGCCAAACTCGCCACGAGCCCAGCGCTCCACCTCACCCTCACCATCCACTCCACCACCAGCTGCTCCAGCCGCGGCGCCTTTTGTTTACCGGCCGCTGCTCATAATTGCGTGCCCGCGTCGTTGCTTTTCCCTCCCGCCCCCGGCCCCGGCCGCCTACCCCCGCCCCCGACCCTCCCTCCGGCTCTCTTATATCACTCGCCACCGCCGCCCAGCTCGCCCGCTACTGCTCCTAGCTAGCTACCCAAGCCAGCCCAAGCTGTAAAGCAACACCGAGGTACTCCGGCGAGATGAAGCTCCCGCTGTCCGTGGGGGCGCCCGACGCGGCGCCCGAGCTGGCCAAGCCGTCGCTGCCGGCGACGTGGCTCATCCTGCACGCGCTCTTCTGCGCGACGTCCATGGCCGTCGGCTTCCGCTTCTCACGCCTCGTCGTCTTCCTCCTCTTCCTGCCCACGCCGCCCATGAACCCCTCCGCGCACCTCGTCTCCCTCGTCACCCCGCCCGTCATGCTCGCCAGCTCCAACGCCACCGCCACCATCACCACTACGACGACCACCACCACCACCGTCACGACGACGACCACGGTGGCTGAGAGCGAGGCCGGCGCCAACGCGCACCACCAGGTCCACCACGGCCCGGTCTTCGTCGGCCGCCACGCCATCCGTGTCCGCAAGTGGCCGCACCCCGACCCCAGCGAGCTCCTCAAGGCCCACAGCATCCTCGCCGCCGTCCAGGAAGCGCAGCGCCGCAGCCGCAACCGGTTGGCCGACGCGCCCAGGCCCGTGATTGCCGTCACCCCGACCACCACCTCCGCGCTCCAGGCGCCGTCGCTCACGTCCCTCGCGCACACCCTCCGCCTCGTCGACGCCCCGCTGAGGTGGATCGTCGTCGAGCCTGGGCACCGCACCGACGCCGTCGCCGCCGTGCTCGCCCGCTCCGGCCTCGACTTCCTCCACCTCGTCGCCTCCGACGGCGCCTCCACCGCGCGCCTGCGAATGCACGCCCTCAGGTACTACCACCATGCTCCTCTGCTCGCCGCTCTAGATCTCACTGAGCGCCCATCCCCGTACCCTCGCTCACAATTTGGATCTGTCGACCAATTCCAGGGAGATACGGAAGGAGAAGATGGACGGCGTGGTGGTGTTCGCGGACGAGAACGGCATCCTCCGGACGGAGCTGTTCGACGAGGCGCAGAAGGTCAAGTCCGTGGGCGCCGTGCCCGTGGGCATTCTGGGCGAGGACGAAGGCACCAAGGAGTCCTTCCTGCAGGCGCCGGCCTGCGACGAGGCCGGGAAGCTGGTGGGCTACCACGTCTCGGAGGAGACGCTGCTGCCGGCGGCGCGGAGCGACATGCTGCTGTCCACCCGGCTGGAGTGGGCCGGGTTCGTGGTGAGCGCGCGGGTGCTCTGGGAGGGCGCGGCGGAGCGGCCCGAGTGGGTGCGCGACTTGGACGCCGTGGACGGCGGCGCGCACCTGGACAGCCCGCTGGCGCTGGTAACCGACGCCGGCCAGGTCGAGCCGCTCGCCAGATGCGCCCAGGCGGCGCTGGCGTGGTCGCTCCGGTCAGACGCGCTGCATGAAGTCAAGTTCCCGCATGAGTAAGCCCCCGATCCCCGCCTCCTCCCCGTTTGCTTGCCTGAATTTCACTTCACTTGGCGAAGACGAAAATTACAGCGTGGTCTGGACGTTGATTAGAGCCTACGTTGGTCGGTCGCGCTCCGAGATCAGATCTAAGATTTGGTTTTGATGGCGCGGCAGACACGGATGTAGCACGCTGGGTCCTGCGGATTGTGGTTGGCCACGACGGATGGATGGCCATGGCGTTCCTGATGGGGCTGCTGGTGGGTGCGTACTGCGTACCATCCCTGGAATCAATTCCTGTTGCCCTTAACCACGTGACGGCCGGACATAATCAGCACCTTTTTGGTGAACAGACCCTGCCTGCCCTGCCCTGCCCTTTGTATAGTAGTAGTATCATACGGAGTATGAGCACTACAACGGACATGTACAGTATAGACTGTGACATGG
Source organism: Aegilops speltoides (assembly GCA_021437245.1). Classification (NCBI taxonomy): domain Eukaryota; kingdom Viridiplantae; phylum Streptophyta; class Magnoliopsida; order Poales; family Poaceae; genus Aegilops; species Aegilops speltoides. The sequence goes on from CM038142.1 coordinate 536,562,874, forward strand.
CAGTAGTATATCTCAGTTTCCTGCGGATTTCAGTAAGTATTTTCAGTTTTCTCGCTGTCCTGATCTTGCAAGCGTAAACTAACACGGTTGTTAAAGTAATTTTTGCTTCGTGAACCGTCACCGACATGCAGATGCCGTCCGCTTGCATCCCTTAGCTCCAACTCTAGCCTTGGCCGCCTCCAACTCTGCTATGGGCTAGAGCTGGAGGCGGCCAACCGTAAGACACATCCATTGCGATGCTTCCAGAGCCACCAACCGTAAGCGGAAGAAGCGACGACGAGAGCCCCTTACGCAAGGCCGGAGGGTCAGACCATCCAAGATGCATCGGTGGAACAATGTGTGTGTGATAAAGACTACAAGCAAGAGTCATTCCTTTTTGAACACGTACGATCGTAAAAATGTCGTTTCCCCCATCGTTTCGTGACGTTTACGGTGTAACTCTTTACTTATTGGATCGGCAAAGGGGATATACCATCACATTCATCTTCCTTTCTTCAAAAGACAATTCATACCTATCCTTTTGAATAACGTACCATTTCTAGTGATGAAACCTCTTGAAACCCAACTACTAGAACCTGCGCAATAATTCAGGTTGGACGGTTCTACTAGTGTGCAATTCTCTGTGTGAAGACAGACGAGTGTTTTTGGTACTTGAGATTTTCATGTGAAAATAGTTTTGAACAACATTAAAGAGGTGGGTCAGTTTTCTCGCTGTTCTGATCTTGCAGAATGGACACCCATGGTACCGTACAATGATAGCACTACCATTCTCTAGAATATCCTATCCTGAAATTCTGCCATGATATTAGGATTTGGTTGATATTAGTGGAACAATGTGTATATGATAAAGAGTACAAGCAAGCGGCATTGCTTAAAAATGTCGTTTCCCCCATCGTTTCGTTTCGTGATGTTTACGGTGTAACTCTTAACTTATTTATATAGGAAACTCTTAACTTGTTTAATCAGCAAAGGGGATATACTATCACATTCATCTTCCTTTCTTCAAAAGACAATTTTAAATGCTTCCACATGCCCACCTAATCTAGCTGCCTTGCACTTTGCGTCAAAGAGAGTTGAGCCAGGTCATTCTAAATATAACTTTCGATTAACATACCATTTCTAGTGATGAAACCTCTCGAAACCCAACTAGTGGAACGTGCGCAATAATTCAGTTTTTTTACTGGTGTCTTTGTGTGAAGACAGAAGAGTGTTTTCGCACTTTAGATTTTCATTTGAAAATAGTTTTGGACAACATTAAGAGGTGGATCAGTTTGCTGGATATCTCATATCACCATGCCATTTTTGCATGAATGAGACATTAGTCCCTAACTATCTTCCATTTTGTGCAGGTGGAAATTTGATGCTCCTCTAGTAAGCGCCGCTTCGCGTCAGCAGAGCAGCGTAGTAAATACTGAGGATGGTCACTAGAGCAGCAAATTTTTTGTGGGCAATAGAAATCAGGGCAAAATCAGACTGCTACGGCTCGTCTGATTTGTGTGAGTCTCCTCTGATGCATCCTTGTACCAAGATATCTCAGCTCTTGAGTAACATAAGGCAGCTCAGCTCATTTGTTGGGACCCTACAGAAAATCACAGACGATACACCTGAATCCATATTCTGTATCATCCTGTAAAAATAGATAAAAAAAGTTTAATTATATGCACCATTCATGGCTTCTCTAATAGGAAGAGTTCTCTTAGGCGCATTGTTTTCGTGTAATATAGGTCAGAGCTGATGGGCTCGCCAAATTGGTCTGGGGTTAAGACATTTGTTTGTGTAATGGTGTGAAATAATAACGATCCAGCTCTCAGTTTTCTAATAGTCCCTTTGTCCTACAATGCAAGGCGATTTTGCAAGTTATGTTGCTTGCAAAAACGTCTTATGTTATGGGATGGAGGAAGTACTACATACATTCTTTTTCTTTTATATAAAGAGGAGGCAAAAGATCTGCCTGCTTTTCATTAGTTAAGGAGAGTGAAACAGAGTATCATGAGTTAAAACACATTGGAGGTTGGAGGTTGTATTCATCTAGGAACTGGGAACTGAAGACGATTCAGTTTGACACCGAGGGCAAGACTGTGAAACTCCAAGGGGTCAAAAACACCAATAGGCCTCCAATTTCAGAGCTAGATGCTTATGAGCTACACAGAATGGAAATGGCCAACGATATCTGGACAGCGGCTCTGGTCACCGTGGAGAAAACTGATGAACCACCATCTGCACCTGTCCCTGCCAACATTCAGAAGGTTCTGCGCGAGTATCAAGATGTGTTTGCAGAACCAACCACCCTGCCTCCACGTCGCCAGTACGATCACAGCATCAACCTGGAACCAGGCACCACGCCGATCAACACAAAGCCGTATCGCTACTCGCCGGCGCAGAAGGATGAAATTGAACGGCAAGTGATTAGAATTGAATTCTCCTTTCCCCTTCGTCAAGCTCTCTCTCCTCATCCTCCTCTGCTTTTCCCCTCTCCGATCCGATCTCAATCCCCTCTCCCCCTCCTTCTCCTTGGGTCATGACAATCTGGTAATCAGAGCCTAGATTTTTTTCCCCACCACCTCACGCCGCCGCGGCTCTCATACCCTCTCGATCGCCAGTAACATCCACCGAGACAGGTGCAGCCGCTCCGGCGAGTTTGCGCGAAATCCTGCTCGGGGTTCGGCCAATTTGGAGCGAGACCACGGCGCCGTCCAAACCCTTGGCGCAGACCCGCCGCGTCCTCGACGCGATGTCGGAGACCATGGACAAGTTGCAGAACTTGCTGGAGTCGGTCATCCGTCGCCTCGATGCGAATCAGAAAACGGCCGATGAGCGTTACCAAGCGCAGCTCTCCTACAACGAGCAGGTCTCCACCGAGCTCAAGCACCTCTCCAAGCAAATCGATCTCACCCAGGCTGATGTGGATGAGGCGCGCAAAGTCGCACCGATGGTCGACCCCTCCGCCTCGGGAACTTCGACGATGGCGGGTTCCTCTGCTGCACCACCACCACCACCACCACCACCACCACCGCCGCCGCCTCCGCCGACTCGCCCCGCTCCAACCCCGCTCTATACGGAGGGAGCGGCTCAGCTGCCCTTCGCACGGCTGGTCAACCATGGGCCGCCTCTGCTGCTCCAACCTTCACCGACGGCCTCGGATCGGGAACGCGGGACCGATTTCTACACCAAACCATCGAAGCACGATTTTCCCCGGTTCAATGGCGACGCCCCGCGCATCTGGCTCGAGCGCTGCGTCTTCTACTTCGAGTTGTACCGGGTGCCGCCGCACAGTTGGGTCACCACGGCCTCGCTTTACATGGATGGTTTGGCAGCGATGTGGCTGCAGGCTCACCGTCAGAAACATTTAGGCCTATCATGGGCGGCTTTCCGTAGAGCCGTGGAAGAGGAATTTGGGCCAGAGGAGTTCGAGGCGCAAATGCATCAGTTGGTTCAGTTACGGCAGACGGGGAGCGTGCAAGAGTATCGCCAGCAGTTCGAGACATCGATGTATCACCTGCTGTCTCTGGATCCACACTTGAGCCCGCAGTTTTTCATCTCACAGTTCCTGCTGGGCCTCAAGGATGAACTCCGGCTGGGCGTCCGCCTTCAGGCCCCCTCCAGTATCACTCGAGCATCAGTGTTTGCAAGGATTCAGGAAGAGGAGTTGGAGCGACAACGCACACAACGCCAACGGATCATGCCAGTGGGTCGCCCACCTCCACAAGCATCTACAGCAGCCACCATTCCAGTCCGGCCAGCAGCAGCGCAACCGCGCCCAGCGAATGATGATTTTGCTCGGGAATGGCAACTACGAGAATTCCGAAGAGCTAATGGCTTGTGCTTCCGTTGTGGGGATAAGTACTCCCGCGAGCATTAGTGCAAACGCACGGGGAAGATTCTGATGATTGAAGTGGGGGAATTCGGAGAAATCCTGTCCGACGACACGGTGCATGCCCTTCAGCTGTTGGATGCACCAGCTCAACAGGAACCCGAATGCTGCTCTCTGAGCCAGCATGCCATGTCAGGCGAGGAAGGGCCATCTACACTTCGCCTCTGGCGCTCAAGTAAGCGATCGATCATCTTCTTTGTTAGTCGATTCCGGGAGTTCCCACAGTTTCATTAGTGAACACTTCACTGCCCAGATTGCTGCCAAGTCCGAAGATCTGCCTCCTGTGTCCGTTTGGGTGGCCAATGGACAACGACTGCTATGCAACAAAATGGTACACAAACTGGCTTGGCAAGTGCCCGGTCACACATTCCACACTGATCTTCGGGTGTTGCCACTGAGTGCCTACGATGGCGTACTGGGAATGGTGGCTCTCGCCTGATCCGATGTTGTGCCACCGAGGCAAGACGATTCAGTTTGACACGAGGGCAAGGCTGTGAAACTCAAGGGGTCAAAAACACCAATAGGCCTCCAATTTGAGCTAGATGCTTATGAGCTACGTAATGCAAATGGCCAACGATATCTGGACAGCGGCTCTGGTCACCATGGAGAAAACTGATGAACCACCATCTGCACCTGTCCCTGCCAACATTCAGAAGGTTCTGCGCGAGTATCAAGATGTGTTTGCAGAACCAACCACCCTGCCTCCACGTCGCCAGTACGATCACAGCATCAACCTGGAACCAGGCACCACGCCGATCAACACAAAGCCGTATCGCTACTCGCCGGCGCAGAAGGATGAAATTGAACGACAAGTTCAGGAGATGCTCGACTCGGGCCTCATGGCGCACAGCATGAGCCCCTACGCTGCACCCGTGCTACTGGTGAAAAAGAAGGATGGCAGTTGGCGCTTTTGTGTTGATTTTCGACGCCTGAACACAGCAACAGTGAAGAACAAATTTCCACTTCCTGTGGTCGATGAACTGCTCGACGAATTGGCAGGGGCCAAGTACTTCTCCAAGATCGACTTGCGCGCGGGATATCATCAAATCCGTATGAGGGAAGAAGATGAAGAAAAACAGCTTTCAAGATTCATCACGGCCATTACCATTTTCGCGTCATGCCATTCGGATTGTGCAAGGCGCCAACCACGTTTCAGTGCCTGATGAACACAGTCTTCAGCCGTTATGTCCGTAAGTTCATCATCATTTTCCTGGATGACATCTTGGTTTTCAGTTTTGACCTGCAGGAACACGAACAACACCTGCGCCTCACCTTGGTCCTCCTTCGTGAGCACCAGCTGTTTGCCAAGGCCAGCAAGTGTTCGTTCGCGCAAACCAGCATTGAGTACCTCGGGCATGTGATCTCGCAAGACGGCGTTGCCACAGACACAAGCAAGACCAGTGCTATGCAGGCCTGGCCCGTGCCCTCGACACCAACCGAGCTGCGGGGATTCTTGGGATTGACAGGCTATTACCGCAAGTTCGTTCCTCACTACGGCATCATCACCAAGCCTCTGACGTAGCTCCTCTCGAAGAAAGGGTTTGTTTGGAGCGACACGGCTCAGCGAGCGTTCGACATGCTCAAGCAGGCGATGACGAGCACGCCGGTCTTGGCCCTTCCCAACTTCACACGCCCGTTCGCCATCGAAACGGATGCCTGTGACACGGCGTGGGCGCGGCGCTCACCCAAGATGGCCATCCTGTCGCCTACCTCAGCAAGGCTCTGGGTGTGCGGAATCAGAAGCTCTCCACGTACGAAAAAGAATTCCTCGCCGTGATGATGGCCGTCGACAAGTGGCGACCGTACCTACAACGTGCCCCGTTCGAGATTGTCACCGATCACAAAAGTTTGTGCGCACTGGGCGATCAGCAGCTGGTCACCGATCTGCAACGCAAGGCCATGTCAAAGATGGTTGGCCTCCAATTCTCCTTCCGTTACAAGAAAGGTGTCGACAACGGCGCCGCTGATGCACTGTCTCGCGTCGGCCATCTGCTGGAGCTCGACGCGCTGTCCATGTGCCAACCCCAGTGGTTGCAAGAGGTGGCGAACTCCTACGAGACTGACCCTGAGTCACAAGAGCTGCTCGCCAAGCTGGCAGTTGTGGGCGAGGACGATCAAGGCCGGGCACTACAGAACGGAGTAATACGTCAGCGCGGGTGCCTGTGGATCGGCGCCAACTCCGCGCTCCAGACCAAGCTCATCACCGCGCTTCATCACAGCGCAGTCGGGGGCCACTCGGGAGCCACATCCACTTACCACAGAGTGCGCAAGCTCTTTGCCTGGCCCGGCCTCAAGCGCGCCGTGGAAGACTTCATTCGTCAGTGCGACATCTGCCAACACGCCAAGCACGAGAACTTGCACCCGGCCGGCAAGCTTCAACCCCTGCCGATTCCGGACGCGCCATGGCAAGATGTGACCATGGACTTCGTCGAGGGTCTACCCAAGTCTGAAGGCTGCGACTCCATCTTGGTCGTCGTCGACCGACTCACCAAGTTCACGCACTTCGTGCCACTCCATCACCCCTTCACAGCGGCGCAGGTGGCACGCGCATTCTGGGAGCACGTCATAAAGCTGCACGGCGTCCCTCGCTCCATCGTTTCCGATCGCGACAAGATCTTCACCAGTGCAATGTGGCGAGAACTGCTCACTGCGGCGGGCACCAAGCTCCTCTACTCCACCGCCTACCACCCCCAGATGGACGGCCAGACGGAGCGGGTCAACCAGTGTCTGGAGATGTACCTGCGCTGCGCCGTCCACGACAACCCGCGGCGATGGCGCAAGTGGCTTCCGGCAGCAGAGTTCTGGTATAACTCCACACACCACACGTCTCTCAAGTGCTCGCCGTTCAGAGCGCTCTACGGCGTCGACCCCAACCTGGGTGGGTTACCTCACTTCAGCGCCAACTCAACCCCGGGCGCACCTGCGGAGGATCTGGACTGGGCAGCACACACTGAACGCCTCCGTGCTCAGCTTGCTCACACTCAGTCGCGTTTAAAGAAGCAGGCTAATCGTCACCGTGCCGAGCGCGCATTTGACGTCGGCGAGCAAGTGTTGCTCAAGCTGCAACCGTACGCCCAGTCGTCGGTTGTGAACCGCCCTTGCCAGAAGCTCTCCTACAAGTTCTACGGGCCATTCATGGTGACCGAACGGATCGGCAACCTGGCGTACCGTCTTCATCTCCCAGCCGACAGCCGAATCCATCCGGTTTTTCATGTTTCTCAGCTGAAGCCGTACACCCCTGATTACACCCCCGTCTTCTCCGAGCTGCCGCAAGTGCCGGACTTGGTCACTGGGGACACGGAACCAGTGGCCATTGTGGAGCGTCGTATGATGAAGAAAGGAGATGCGCTAGTAATCCAGCTACAAGTGCAGTGGTCCAATCAGTCTCCAACAGCCACAACCTGGGAAGACTATGCCACCTTAAGGGAGCGCTACCCATCGGCCTGCATCTGGGAAGGAGCTTCTTCTCAAGACGGGGGCAATGTCACGCCTGCAGATGAAGATCTGCAGCGGACCGCATCTGGTTGACCCGCCCCGACTGCTGTTAACTGAACCGCAACTGGTGTGTGTGTGTGTTTGGGCCGGAGGCCATGTGAGTGTGTTGGGTCGTAGCCCAGGATGAGCCCAGTGGGGACAGCTACTTAATGTACGGTGACGGAATGCGTGGACGGCAAGTGATTAGAATTGAATTCTCCTTTCCCCTTCGTCAAGCTCTCTCTCCTCATCCTCCTCTGCTTTTCCCCTCTCTGATCCGATCTCAATCCCCTCTCCCCCTCCTTCTCCTTGGGTCATGACAGTCTTATGTTATGGGATGGAGGAAGTACTACATACATTCTTTTTCTTTTATATATAGAGGAGGCAAAAGATCTGCCTGCTTTTCATTAGTTAAGGAGAGTGAAACAGAGTATCATGAGTTAAAACACATTGGAGGTTGGAGGTTGTATTCATCCGTCTTGGACCCAATCAGGAATTTTCTGAGGAAGTTTTCAAAATATTTTCTGAACAATGTAGATTTATAGGGAGGGAAATGTTTTCTCTATTGATGCAGAGGATAGAAATAGAGGAAGATGATGTCAGGCAGAGGGTCTTGTGATGTAGGATAGGAATAAAGGGATTGTTTATACGCACCTTAATCTAGCCACAGGTACTCTCTAGTTGGATTACCGCCTCGGCCTTGTCCTCCACACTTTCTCTTCTTAGTTTGGACTTTGGAGCAATTTCATGTAGATTTTGTTCTCCTCCAATGCCTCAAACAAAATACAAAAACATGTGATCCACATGTTGGAGCTGCATCTCATGCCTCCTCTCTCCTCTCTCACAATCTCTAGCATCTCTAGATGATTCTCTCAAGAACACAGCCATACCAAAGTGAACTACATTTTTACTTCTATCCTCGTCGCCTATTTCCTCTTCTCTTTGTTTCTCTTATATAGCAAACCAGACTACATGCACAGGCTGTTTATCCACAACCAAGCTCACGCCACATGACTCGGCTGGTCACTCACACCATTCTATATGGGAAACTAACCACCGCCAGATCATATAGATAGGAAGCATGCTACTTGACCGCCCTCACGCAAATTTTGTTCTCCTCCAATGCCTCAAACAAACTGCACCTCAAATCTCCTCGCTCCTCTCTCACAATCTCTAGCATCTCTGAATGTTTCTCAAGAACAGAGGCACACCAAGGTGGGTGAGGGAGTCCTGGACTAGGGGGTGTCCGGACAGCCGGACTATCATTATCCGCCGGACTCCAAGACTACGAAGATACGAGATTGAAGACTCCGCCCCGTGTCCGGAGGGGACTTTCCTTGGCGTGGAAGGCAAGCTTGCAATCTGGATATGTAGATCTCCTACCATTGTAACCGACTCTGTGTAACCCTAGCCTCCTCCGGTGTCTATATAAACCGGAGGGCTTTAGTCCGTGGGACAACATACATTACAACAATCATACCATAGGCTAGCTTCTAGGGTTTAGCCTCCTTGATCTCGTGGTAGATCCACTCTTGTACTACCCATATCATCAATATTAATCAAGCGGGGCGTGAGTTTTACCTCCATCGAGAGGGCCCAACACAGGTAAAACATCGTGTCCCTCGTCTCTGTTACCATCTGCCTAGGCGCTTGCAGATTCGGGACCCCCTACCCAAGATCCGCGGTTTTGACACCGACATTGGTGCTTTCATTGAGAGCTCCTCGTAGCCACCGATAGGTTTGATGGCATCTTCAACCAACAACGCTGTCTGGGTGAGACTTTTCTCCCGGACAGATCTTCAGATTCGGCGGCCGCTGCTGCGGGCAATTCACTTGGCCATCTGGAGCAGATCGAAGCTTCGCCCCAGGCGTCAGGTCGGTTCGAAGCTTAAACTTCACGGTGATGTCGCGGAGACTTGATCTTCGACGGACTCGAGCCTGACCAAGCGCGCCGCCTTTGTGGCGATGGGCATGATCTGGCTCGCCGCGAGCAAGTGCCTTGGTAGCGCGACTGCGGATCCGCTTCGGCTATTAGCGGGCCGATCGCCCGGATCGAGGCGGTGGATAGAGCGCCGCCACAGGGCTTCAACATCCACGGCGATGGGCCGAACACGATCTTGTCCCTGCGAAACTTCGTGATTCCGAGTGCGGACTCCTCGCCGACTCGAACCTCCCGCGCCCTACCAATCAATCCGGATGGGGCGCCCGGTTATGGAATTCACCGCCGCGGACATCTTTCAATACTCGCCTTTTGGCGATATCCTGAATTCACTAAAACATCTCGTTATCGGAGAGTCTGGCGGACTGTGGCGGGATGGTTGGAGTCACAGACGGCGAAGAAATTCAGATCCCACCCACCACCCACTTTGTAGCCACCGCCGACAACCTAACCGACATGCTAGACTATGACTCGAAGACATTGGCGGAATAGACGTCAATCTTTGAGAACGAACAAGCGAGCCTATAAGGCACGGAGGACTACCTCGTCACATGACATATATATGGTGGACACCCCAAAGGAGAGCGATAGCGAGGACCAGCGGGCGCGGCGAAAGATGACCCGACGATAAGCGACCAAAGCGGCGGCGCAAGCGCCGCCCTAAGTCCCGCCTCGACAACAACGCTCCAAAGGAGCCCGCAATATGGCAGGGCTCACAAGTGGACGACGAGCAACCGTCCGAACATGACGAGTCAGATAATCAGTCCAGGCCCGGTAAAAAAAACAGTCCGGACGACCTCACGCCGGACACGCCGCCGGAGAGTAATAACCTTCGGAAGAGACTCGTCAGTACTGCAAGAAGCCTGAAGAAGGAAAAACGGAGGCTCAAAACAGCGGAAGACACACTCAGAATGAGATGGAGCAAAGTGCTCAAAACCGCAGATAAGTACGGCAATGGCCATCAATCAAAAAGCTACCCGAAGCGCAAGCTGCTGCCGGAATTCGACGAGGAGGCCATAGAGCCTCCACCGTCCAAAAATAAAGGGGCCGCCTGGTTGGATAGATGGCGGATAATGAGCCAAATTATGACAATGGCGCCACACATAAATCCACCAACGAACTTGGAAGGATAGATGGCCCAGCCAGTCCATTCACGGACCAAAGGAGAAGGCCCCAAGAAGCAAGGCAACACATCAAGTGTCCGATGATAGCGGCACACACAAATCTGAGGCACCGCACACCCACTATGTTTCACCGATGAGGTCTTTGGACCATGAATTCCCAGCGGGATTTAAACCTATAAACATAGAGGCCTACGATGGAACAACAGACCACAGAGTGCGGATAGAAGATTATATACTACATATACACATGGCGGAGGAGGCGATCTCACGCCATAAAATACCTACCCCTCAAGCTCAAAGGGCCAGCCCGTCATTGGCTTAAAGCCTCCCGAAAAATCTTGTTGGAAGTTGGGAAGAGCTCGAGGATGCGTTTAGAGCAAATTTTCAAGGGACTTCGTCCGCCCTCAGGATCTGAGATGATCTAAGTCATATAACTCAACAGCCGGAGAGTCGGTGCGAAATGCGAACAGGTTCCTTACCAAAAGAACCAAATAGTCATTGTCCGGACGCGAAGCCTTAGCAGCTTTCAAGCGTAATGTCCGGACGAATGGCTGGCGAGCACCTCGGTCGAGAGAAGCCGAGGACAATGTCCGCACTAACAAGCCTCATGACCCGCTTCTGCGCGGGAGAAGATAGCTGGCTAGCAAGATGCAGCACCAGCGACCCAAGTACATCCGAGATAAGAGATGGAAACGGAAAATCACGGCGCCGAAAAGAGCAGCGCCGGAATAAAGAAAAAAGCCAAAAGAGCACGGCAGTCAACGCCGGATTCAAAAGCTCGCGGCCCAACAACAAAACACAGCCTCTTAAAGATAGCGGTGTGAATTGTCCAACAAACAAGATTTTGGGTCGGATATGTCAAATCCACGATACCCGGAAGGCACGCAAATCACACCCACGAGGATTGTTGGGTTTTAAACAGTCCGCCGACTAAATGCGAACACAAGGGGCTTTCTGGCGTCAGCGAAGAAGATAAACCCCATCGGCGAGCACCGGAGAACAAAGACTTTCCCACAAGGGGTCAAAGCGATAAACTCACTTCATGTGATAATACGGAAAAATTATGCGGCACTTCCTAAAAAGAGCTTGGCGCGGTCCAACCAGCAGACCGCAGAGATTGGGTATCAAAACCAATCACTTTCGACCACAGACTATTCGAAGCGTTGAAAGCGCTGGGCGGACTCCCCTATCTGAATCCCATAATAGGCGGATTACAATTTACTAACGTCCTAATGGGCGGAGGCAGCGACTTAAACTGCTGTATTCAAAAACAATCCGCAGGATGGGGATAAACCCGCCAAAATCCGACACAGCCGCACTTCCTTCAAAGGAGTGCGCCGAGCCCTTACGCCAAGTGCACGGGCTCCATATTACTAGAAGTCGTGTTCGGATCGCCGAACAATTTTCGGCGAGAAAATTAATTTTCATATCGTCCCATTTGAAAGTGAATATCAAGCACTCTTGGGGCGAAAGGCTTTTGTCGCTTCAACACCATACCGCATTACGCGTCTCTTACACTCAAGATGCCGGTCGCGTGGCGTCATTTTTAGTCGAGGTCAATTAAAGACCACGGACTTGGATAAACGAATCCGGCTTGATGGGCTAGGGGCTCCCTAGCCGCATACCCCTTCACGGGGGGCTGTGCTTTCAAACAACCGCGAGTTCATCTGAACCTGCTTTAATAATTGTATTTCTTATTTTTCACATATTTTTGCATGAATTGTTTTAAAACTAAACATTCCTCTCTTTCTACAGATGAACAACGTGCATACCCGTCGAGACAACGGCGCCTAGCGGAGACACAGCGCAGCGTGTAGTAGGGACCCGTTGTGAGGATTCTTTTCAGATTAAGACCTGCGTGAACCTTTTCTGTCTCTTGTTGTTGTTCTCCTTGGTTTCTTCCTATAGCCAAAGCGAGCTGGCGCTTTAGCATCGGCGCGTCGAAGACCTTGCCGTGCACGGACACTAGGGGCTTGGGCATCGTTCGCCCATTATTATAAAGACCGAACACCTTAGGGAGTGTTCGCGTCTCGAGATTAGGCATTATATGCATCAGCTTGAATCATGTCTTTGGTCAAATGTTGGGTTTGCCCGGCTCCTGTGTTTTGCTGCCTTCGTTCCGTATCGCCGGCTAGCGCGGCACCGGAGAACTCTGCGATTGTGCCCCGGTTAATTTGGCGAGCACCTCGATGAAAGCGAAAATTGATTGTCATGATACATCGAGAGACTGGTCAACCACTCGATCGAGTATCGGAATGTTTAGAATTCCCTGCTTTGACGAAGGACCGTTTCCCGGTCAGGCACATGCGCGCTCCGATTTCGGAGAAGGGCGATGCCACCAGGGGCTATATCGTAGCCCCACCTCGAGCTCCAGTGGCTAAGTGAAAGTGATAAAGCATTATAGTCCGGATTGCCTCGTTAGCTCGCTACCACCTCCTTATAACGGGACCGAGGCGTCGGATTAAAGTGTGGCAGCGCTTATTTTGCGAACACCCCGCACCTTGTGCGTGGGGGCTGAAAGACCGCCATCTTTCAAGTTATACAAAAGTATCGTGGCGGCGCCAGAGAAGTTTTACTACTTGGGGCGCACAAGTATAAAAAGCGATTATAACATAATCATTGATTTACAAGCTAATCGTTCATTTGAGCGTGATATTTTCGAAACTGCGACTCTATTACCGGCGCCACGCATAACTTCCCAGTAGTGCTCGGCGAGGAGCAGGTTTTCATCGAACCTGGGCGGCAACAGCGGTGGCATCCATCCTCGGCAATGCGCCTTCACGGGCAAGAGCCATCCGTGCGCCCTCGATGCGAGCCGACCGCTTCATCTCCTTTATATGCGGCACCGCTCCAAGGAATTGCTGCGATGGCGAAGTAGCTCGTCGCCTTGGACCTCTCGGCCATACATGGGCCACGATGTCGATCATGGCAAGTCCGGACAATCTATTTAGCTCGGCCCATTCGGCCGGCCGGTCTGTCAATGGAAGAAGCGATCCGGTTGTGGAATTGAGACCAATATAGCTCTTCCATCTCGTGATCCTCCGGCTCGGGAAGTGCTTAATGGCATCGGCCGCTTTTCGCAGACTAAGTCCATGTACGGATCTTCCGGACTCCACACCGCTCAAATTGAGCATACTTTCCATCCATAAACGGCGACGCGGCATAAAAGGCTTGCCCGCCACGATATCTCCGACTGGCGCGTTCCTCCTTCATAGCCCGCATTGCAGAGCGGGCATCCTAAACCGGCGGTGGCCTTCTTGAGTCTTCCCGCTCCGATAAGCGCTCCTTTTCAAGAGCCTCATTGCGGTCGGCAGCATCCTTTACTTTCATGGCCAATTCGCCCTCCTACGCCTACTTAGGCGGTCGCGGCCTTTCGACTTTCAACTCCTCGGCGCCCTCGAGGCAGCGCGTCACTCCTTCGGGCTTGCTCCTTAGCTAGAGCAAGTTCGGCCCGAAGGCTCTCCACAGCAGCAGCACCGTCTGTACAACAACATATAATTTATCAGAGGAGGGCTTCGACCCCCTTAATAAAGCGATTGCGGAGAACTCTTTTACCTTGCGACTCGTCAAGTCGCCTATTGACAAGTGCGATATCCGCATCTGCCAAGTCAAGTTGCCGATTTAATTCGGCAAACTCACTAGTTCGGCTAGCCCCCGGACTATCCGCCACCTGCATAGGAACGACGGGATTCATTACTTTAGATTTCGATCCTCGGTATGCTGTCGTTTCCGACAACCTACTGAGTCTCAGGGGCTACTATCTATACAGGGCGCATTTTTATGTGCGAAACAGTTCAAAGACAAACGGGTGCGTCATTCTCGCATACCTCAAATCCCGCCAGCAAACTCATGGCGGCATCGCGCAATCCGCTCTCGGCGATTTAAATCCTTCAATCACCATACGCATCAGCGGTGATCTTACAAACAGACGCCCTCTCAAGCAGATTCTTGATTCCCCGGCGGATACTAGTGGGTGCGAACTCTCTGGCCCCTCCGGACTCGGGGATACCCTCCGTGACGACACTTCGGGCTCGCCTGCCTTATCTGGCGGCACTGCAGACGGAGGCGTATCGCTCTCCATCATCTCTGGAAGAAGGTCCCCCGAAGATGAACTCATTTGAGAAGGCTGTAGATCCGAACTGCAATATAAATATTTCAGTCACCCACAGAAGCACAAATGAAGGTACTTCCTTACTAATTAACTCCTTCTTTCATACTCACGGCTCGCTAAAGGGCTGGTCCTTTGACAATGATTGTGCACCCGGATTCTCTCCGGACGCCGGACCCCCCGGTGAAGATCTCTTCCCACGCTTAGAGGCTTTGGCTTCCGGATCTTCGGAGGCGGTCCTCTTCTCCCTCTGAAGGGAGGGGTTCTTGGTTCCCTCCTCTTCAGTCGCCCCTTTGGGCGAGATATTAGCTCCTCTATTTTCCCCGTCGCCCCTTACGTGGGTGCGACCTCCAACATTCCGACCAGCCACGGGCTCCAGTCACGGTCTGCAGAGACGGGGCGGACACCTTATCAGCCTTGATCGCGCCACCCATTCTGTAAGAACAAAGGGTCGGGAGGCGAACTCTAGAAAGGCATACAAACAGAATGTCCGGACTCTGAGCTATTTACCTGAGTATCCGGGCGATCGCGGCTTAGGCCTGCGTCCTCGGCTCAATCCGGACACGCCACCCACGGTCCGAAGAACAACTTGTACATCTCCACGGGTGTCGCACCCATAAAGTGTTGGAGAATCAGAGGTCCCTCCGGGTTGAACTCCCATAGACGGAGAGGACGGCGTTTGCGAGGCGAAGATGCACGATTATCATAACCTGCATCACCTTGATCAGGTCGATCTCCCTCGCTTGGAGGTCTCGAATCCGGCCCTGCAGTGAGGGCACGTCTTCGGACGGTCCCCAATTGAGCCCTTGGTTGACCCACCACATCAGTTGGCGTGGAGGTCCCGGGCGGAATGAAGGCGGCGGCTTTTGCTGCTTGCCCGCCGAGCGGTGATATAGAACCACTCCTGCTGCCACGATCAGAGTTCCTCTTGGAAGGAACCCTCGAGCCACGGGCATCGGCCTTTTTGCTTATAGCCGCCCCGCACTCCGCTTGCGCCCCGATCATCTTGGCTCCACCTTGAAGGTCTTCACCATAGGCTGAAGTGGGGAAGTGACGCGGAGGAAGGCTTCGCAGAGCGATAATGAATGCGGAGATGTGGAGGATGGACTCGGAGCCAAGTCGTGAAAGTCCAGCCCATAGTAGAGCAGAGCCCTCTCACGAAGGGATCCGTCGGGAAGCCTAAACCCGGCGGAGGTGGGATCTGAGCGACGTATTCACCGGGCTCGGGGCGGGCACGGCCTGCCCTTGGGCGAGCAACCTGTCTTGAAACCTCGTAGGCCGGTGCTTGGCTTCACGTAACTTCAATATGTCCCCTCCGTGGCGGAGGAGGGCATCCACCGACCTGGAGGTCGGGCGGACATGGTTGAGGATCCGAATCGCTCGAATCTGAGGCTCGAGTGTTGGGCTGGGAGCGAAGAAGAGATTCGATCACGAGATTGAAGAACAAGGACAGGCCTTGGTCCTCTTATAAAGAGGAAAAAATACCAAGAGCCGTCTCGTGGATGCTTAAGATTCACCTTCGATAGAGGCGTGGCGATGGGAGCGGTTGGGTTACCCATGCACGTATTGATGAGAATCCGGGATAAGGGGACACGATCTACTTCTTGACAAGGCGTGCCAAGAAACCGCTTAAGCTAAGCGTCTTTGAGGTGGTATGGTAAAAAACAATTCAAACAAAGGCTTGGTAGTGGTGTGATGTCACGCCGCATAGTACGTCAGCAGATTGAGCTAGTGTATATTTTATTCTCTCTACGGTGGAATGTGGAATTTATTTTGCAGAGTTGGACACTATCCTGGTGTTCCTGATCTTCTCTGGATTATTCAAGGGAGGAACCTGCCTTGCAATGCCGAACATTATCTTGCTACCGGACTTATCGTCATTGAAGACCGGTTCGAGGGCTCTTGAGGAGTCTGGACTAGGGGTGTCCGGACAGCCGGACTATCATTATCCTCCGGACTCCAAGACTATGAAGATACAAGATTGAAGACTTACGTCCCGTGTCCGGAGGGACTTTCCTTGGCGTGGAAGGCAAGCTTGGCAATCTGGATATGTAGATCTCCTACCATTGTAACCGACTCTGTATAACCCTAGCCTCCTCCGGTGTCTATATAAACCGGAGGGCTTTAGTCCGTAGGACAACATACATTACAATAATCATACCATAGGCTAGCTTCTAGGGTTTAGCCTCCTTGATCTCGTGGTAGATCCACTCTTGTACTACCCATATCATCAATATTAATCAAGCAGGACATAGGGTTTTACCTCCATTGAGAGGGCCCGAACCTGGGTAAAAACATCGTGTCCCTCGTCTCCTATTACCATCCGCCTAGATGCACAGTTCGGGACCCCCTACCCGAGATCCACCGGTTTTGACACCGACAGTGGGAAAGCGCCGATGCATCTCTTTTTGGTGAAACGAACAGCTAGTACATTTTTTCTTGTGCTCTCACTGCCTATTCCCTCTTCTCTTTGTCTCTCTTTGTCTCTCCTCCAATGCCTCAAACAAAGCTGCACCTCAAAACTCCTCGCTCCTCTCTCACAATCTCTCGTTTCTCTCAAGGACACAGACACAACAAGGTGGGAAAGCGCCGACGCATCTCTTTTTGGTGAAACGAACAACTAGTCTACATGCACAGGTTGTTAGCCTCAACCAAGCTCAGGCCTCACGCCACATGACTCTGGCCAAATGCTCGCTGGTCACTCACACCATCCTACATGCATGGGAGACTAACCACTGTCAGATCCATAGGAAACATGCTACTTGACCGACTCAAGTACTCCCTCCGTGCCTAAATATAAGTCTTTCTAGAGATTCCAACAAGTGACTACATACAAAGCAAAATGAGTGAATCTACATTTTAAAATATGTCTACATACATCCGTATGTTGTAGTCCATTTGAAATGTCTAAAAAGACTTATATTTAGGAACGGAGGGAGTAGCAATTTATTTACAATTAATCACATGTTTTAACACTACAAGAAATATGTCAACTAGTGACCTTTTGTCAGTGACCCTCGAAGAATTGGTCATAGATCTATGACCATTTCAGACCAATTGGTCAAAAGCTGTTCGGAGGGCTCCAAACCCTATACTATAACGACCATTTTGGTCAGAAATATCGTAATTTCCTTACACAAAATGGTCATAAAGCAGATAGCACTGGTCCGCTGCCTTATTTCTAGCTGATCATGACCAATATAGATGGTCATAACCTTGTAAATTATGGTGGGTTGTTATGACTAGGCGCCACCTCATCAGTTTTGCCTATGTGTCATGTCCATGTGGCAGTTTTTGCCCTAGGTTGTGAAGCAACCTATATTTCTGCCATTCCCAAAATTCTCAAAAAAAATCTCACAAATTCTTTGGGTCATATCTTCGTCAAATATGTAAAAAACCTTCCTTACCTAGTTAAAAAATAATTAAAAAATATTCATTTTCCTTTTCTGTTCAGGAAAACACTTCATGAAGGAAGTACCACTTTGGCATGTCCAAATGGTATCCATTTTCTACAGTGCTTTCATGTGTCCAAATAACCATCCTCCACCAAACGCCAACTCAATCCATTCATTATTTTGAGCCCAGCTTCAACATTCGTATTTATGTCCAGTGTTGTACTTTGCAAAGCAAGTACCACGTAGGCTCCTCCTTTTGAGCTGAAAATTTGTGAAGATGGTCTTCTTAGTAACTAGTCATCCTCAGCCAAAACTCACGCCCATTAGCCATGTGCATTTCCCGTACCGCTAATCAAACACTTGGCTGCTTATTCATGTTTGAGCATCGATCGGTCTCCTCGTGAGAATCTTATGTTATGATTTTCTTCCTAGCACCTACCTGGGGAGTGCCCAACCCACTAGACATGCCTAGGCCGCCCAGAACACATGGCAGCATACCAGTCCACGCGGTGACCACGGCAAGGGCATGCTTGAGTTCTGGCAGCTCTAGAGTTGGGGCCCTGGTCCACCGTCCAAACCTTGACGTATCGCCACCAAACCATGTATTTATGATTAAATAGGTACTTATGTAACTAGAATGATTATTGGAAAAAATAAATAGAAACTATGAGGCAACTGTAGTTCAAATTTGACCCGCTTCCTGCTGAATCAGCAGGAATTTGTCTTTTTCACCAGAGGTGGATCAAAACTTTTGACACCCAACCATTTTGTCAATTGTGCATTAACTATGGCCTAGTATTTTAGAAAATTGATTTGGTCCAATTTGGAACAAATATATGGTAGGTCCTTCACAAAAAAAACTCATTTCAGGCACTCGGAAAATGGAAAATGAATTTTCCGTGCAAAAAATGAAAACTCCCTTAGGCAACATTGTTTGGAATTCCAAGATGCACCCTTGTGCACAATATGATATCATTTGAACAAACTATGGCATGAATGTGGCCATAAGATTGATCATTTGGCTTGAAAGCCATGAATCTTCACGCATGATAGCTCATTTTTTAGAACACTTTTTTAAAATAATTTCTGTATTACAAATTTATTATTTTTCCTGGAAACTTGGTCACATATAATGACACAATGCGAAGGTTTTCCAATTTTTATTTTAATTTTAATTTTTTATGCCCGTTTCAAAATGCGGTAAAAACGGCAGGCTTGACCGTTCCTAGCTAGTGGTTAAATCTTGTAAATTTTTTGATGTTTCTCTGATTAAATAGATACTTATGTACCTAGAAATGATTTTTGTACAAAATAAAGAGCAAACTATGAGGCAGCTGCAGTTCAAATTTGACCCGCTTCCTACTGAATCGGTGGAAATTTGTCTTTTTCACCAGAGGTGGATCAAAACTTTTCACACCCAAAAGTTTGGTCAATTGTGCATTAAATATGGCCTAGTATTTTAGAAAAATGATTTGGTCCAATTTTGCAACAATTATTTGGTAGGTCCTTCACAAAAAACCCTCATTTGGGGCACTCGAAAAATGGAAAATGTATTTTTCGTCCAAACAAAATGAAAATTTCCTTAGGCAACATTGTTTGCCATTCCAATATGCACCCTTGTGCACAATATGAGATCATCTGAACAAACTATGCCATGAATATGGCTACAAGATTGATCATTTGGCTTGAAAGCCATGAATCTTCATGCATGATAGCTCATTTTTGAGAACACTTTTTTAAAAGAATTACCGTATTACAAGTTTATTATTTTTCCTGGAAACTTCATCACATATTATGACACAATGCGAAGGTTTTCCATTTTTTTGAATTTTTTTGAATTTTTTATGCCCGTTTCAAAATGCGGTCAAAACAGCGGGCTTGACCGTTCCTAGCTACACTACAAAAAAAAGACACATCCGTGACATTTTGGGCCGAACGAATTTTTTTCCTGTCATACATATGACACTTCTATGATGATAATTGTGACAAAACCTGGTATCATCATAGATGTGGTGGGCTCCTACTTCTATGACAAAAAATCATGATAGAAAATGGACTTTTCGTCCTGGGCGGGCCGGAGACGCAGCTGCATGACATTCTTTGGACCGTCCATGACGGAAAAAACCGTGGTAGAAGCGAGGGGGAGGAAAATTTCGGGGAGTTACCGGTTACGGTGGGAGGTCGGGGGTGGAGCGATGCGCATTTCTCTCAGACGTCGCTGCAGCGTGTGTGCGGCGTTGGCTCTAATCAAGCCGGCGAGGCGTTGAGCTCTAATCGAACCCGGCGATTACAGACCGAGTTACGCGTTCTCGAACCCGAGCGAGCGATCGATGGCTGTTAATCAACCCGATGGGCGATTCGCCGCTCTCGCGCTAATCAAGCCGATCGATCTGCCTGCAGGATGAGCAGTGGCGTTGCGGGGGGTTTGGATGAGCGGATGGTGGTGGCGTTGCCTCTGGATGAACAGGAACCCGTGGTGTGGAGGGCTGGATGAGCAGATGACGGTGGAGGGTGATCGTGGAGGGTGGTTAAATAGGACCCGTGGTGTGGAGGGCTGGATGAGCGATGAGACGGTGGAGGGTGCCCATGGAGGGTGGTTGAGCGATGGCCGGTGGAGTAGCGTGCGGTGGAGGCTGGATGAGCGAGGAGCCCGTGGAGGCCGGAGGAGGTCGACGGTAGCCCATGGAGGCCGGAGGAGGTCGACGGTGGAGATGAAACGGTATCTGGGGAGTCCGTTTTGCGATGCGCCACACCCTCCCCGTTTCGGCCGTGGCGCTCCAACACAAGTCCATTTAAATCCGTTTTGCGATGCGCCACACCCTCCCGATCAGCAGGACCCCGTTTGACCGTAGGAGGTCCGTTTCCTCCGTTTTGCGGTACGCCAGGCCCCTCCCGATCAACAGGACCCCGTTTCGACCGTAGGAGGTCCGTTTCCTTCGTTCTGCGGGACGCCAGACCCCTCTCGATGAACAGGATCACGTTTCTAACATGGCCGGTCGAACACAAGGCTGTTTCCTCCGTTGTGCGGTACGCTAGGCTTCGTTTCCATTGTCTGCTCCATCCAAGCCCTCCCGATGAACACGACCACGCATTCCGTTCCGACCCAGCCGGTTGGCTCCCACGTGTTCCGTTGCCTCCCGATGAACACGATGCATTCCGTTGCCTCCCCATGAAGACGACGACGACGCTGTTTCTCCGTTCCAAAACAGCCATGTATGTATGCGCGAGTAGGCGTTCGTGACCCTGCCCGTATGTACGTACATGGCCGTATTTTCTTTCTTGCACCCTCGCCACTGTACGTACGTGTATGTGCGCGCCTCTACTACGACCAGTATGTACATACACGTTCGCGACCAGAATGACGCTACGTACTCTTCGACCAGGTGGGTCCCAACTGTCAGGCACTTCCTTACCTGCGAAGATGTAGCTGGTGGGTCCCAGCAGTCAGGGGGGCGAATCGTTTTGTTTTTTTGCCCGGACGCACTTCCTTGCGTGCGAAGATGTAGCTGGTGGGTCCCAGCAATCGAAGCGAATCGTTTTTTGCGGATGCACTTCCTTGCGTGCGAAGATGTAGGTGGTGGGTCCCAGCGATCGGGAAATGTTTTTTCGCGAAATCGGTGGCCCGTCCGGTGGGTCCCCGCTGTCGGTGGAGGAATAATTATTTTGCGGCGTAATAAGGAGGCACTTCCTTGCGGCCACCATGGACCCAATGTTAGCCTCTCCATGCACGATACTCTTGATGGAAGTCGGTCGTTGAGCAGATTGACCACGCCAAGGCCGAGAGCACCACGGCGGTGGACGACAAGAGGCCTAGGAAGGGGACGACGCGAGCCGGGAAGACGCAGCGGTGGATGCCCACGAAGAATCTGAGGTGAGGCTACCGTCGCCGCAGAATAACGGGGTGTGGGTGAGTAGAGGATGGCTTGGTCGTGGTGGGAGTAGTAGGGCGGCGAGGCCTCCGCGACATCCTGACCCGCCATGGGAGGCGGGAGCATGCGACACGTCCGGCGCTGCTTTGGTAATTTGAGCACGAAGACCAGAGGTTCAAGAAGCACTACTGACCGTTGGATGGACATCGTATGGTCCTTTGGAGCTAGAGTCGTTCATATTGACTAAGTTGACAAAGCCCTCCGTCCCCGTAAACTTAGTAGGCCCACAAGTCAGCCTCCCACCAAGGTGAGTCCCAGCTAGCAGGGGGAGTATTCATTTTTTTGTGCGTAATAAGGAGGCATTTCCGGTGGGTCCGAGCTGACAGCAGGGGGAACGTTTTTTTCGCGAAATACAGAGACCCTTCTGGTGGGTCCCAACTATCAGGTGGAGGAATCATTATCTTGCGTGTAATAAGGAAGCATTTTACTGTGTGGGCCCCTACTGTCAGCCTCTTCTGATGGTTGTTGTTTGTTGACCATGTTGAGCTCGCCACACCGAGAGCACAAACGCGGTGGACGAGGGCGGGGCCCAGGAAGAGAACCACCCGGAGCCGGCAAAGCCACCGCAGTGGATGCCCACGCTGAGGGGAGAACGAGCGCTGACTTGTCGGCTGCGGGGTGAGGCTAACGTCGCCGGAAAATAACAGGATGTGTGGGTGGTTAGAGGGATGGCTGGCGGCAAGATAGCCACCAGCATAAGGAGGAAGCGAGCGATCCACTTGGCGCTGGTTTGGGCGGCCGAGCGGAAGATCGAGATTGAAGAAGACGGCGGCCGTTGGATGGACATCCAACAGTCACTATTGTGTGTTGACTAAGTTGACAAAGCCTTGCATATGCGTCAAAAAAAAAAATTTAGGACAGCGTCATCGTCAACCTAGTAGGCCCGTAAGTCGACCTCCAAATCATGGAAAACAGACATACAGCCCATTAGCCATTATTTTCAATAATTTACAGCCCATTTGCTAATTAGAAGGATATTTGAAGCTCATATTATTTTTATTAGCATTACGGACCATATATTACGGCCTTTGCTAAAAATTCAACGAAATTTTGCATATTTGGTGGGGTCGAACTCTTTTAATCACGAAATTTGAGTTACATTAAAAATAGTTTTCAAAAATTATATCAAAATAAAATTCAAAAAACAATTCTCCATAAAAAATGAATGAAATTTAGAATCTTAACTAGCAAGATGCCCGTTCGTTGCACGGAACATGAAGATGCATTTGTATGAGTAGTTTATCTTGTGGGTGAAAAGATGATATTTTAATGTAATTGCCGGTTGGCTTTGGTTTTTATAAGAGTAGAGAGTAGAAATCCTGAAAAAATGATATTTTAATGTAATTGCGGTTGGCTTTGGTTTAAAATTTACAGCCCATTTCTTACAACTTATAGCCCGTTTTACGGAAGCCCATTTCTTATCCCTCCTCGTCTTGAAAGATTTGCAGCCAAACAGGCTGAAAAGCATGTAGGCCTCGGTTTTGGTATTCTCCAAAAAAAAGAACTGGGCTAGCCAATTTCAGAAAGAAAAAAATATCAAGCTGGGCTCGTCATGTGCTTAATAAAAGCGGCGTGGGCTAGACAGACCTGACCCCAACTGGCGTCTTGTGAGCTCTG
Organism: Aegilops speltoides; assembly: GCA_021437245.1. Classification (NCBI taxonomy): domain Eukaryota; kingdom Viridiplantae; phylum Streptophyta; class Magnoliopsida; order Poales; family Poaceae; genus Aegilops; species Aegilops speltoides. The sequence continues at coordinate 536,586,331 of CM038142.1, forward strand.
TCTCTAAAATTGAAAAACAACTGGGCGAGCTGCTGGGTCCCGGGTGTTATCTGCTCGTTGTGTAATTTTCTCGTTTATTGACTACATTGACAATGGCGTGGAACCTAGTTGTCAAATAATTAGGAGGAAGTATTGTTTTGGCTTGTAATAACGAGGCACCTACTTGCAAAATGCAATGACCCTGGTGGGTCCCTACTGTCAGCCTCTCCACGTACAGTCATCTCTTGATTCCTCTTGGTTGTTGACCATGTTGACAATACCAGACGGCGGCGAGCACAAATGAGCTAACCAAGCGGAGAACGACGGCAAGGCCTCGGGCGGAGGAGCGAACAACAGCCATGAAAGATCGGCGGTGTAGTGGCAGGTCAAGGGGAGTCTGAGGGCAACAACATGCAAGTCAAGCATACAAATGGTACAAAAGCCCAATGATTAATTGTTCATCAAATTTTAGACAAAACCCAGATTGAACATGATAGTAACATCTAACCCAACCACTCTTTTTGCGGTCACAAACAAATGGATCGGTTCGATCCATAAAATCAACATCTGTGCAAAAAATTTATTTTAGGATGTCTACAACTTGTTGTAAATAGAAGCCGAAACACGTTTAGAAGTCCATTTGTCCACAGAAACTTCTTTTTTGCTGTTCAACATGTTCGTCCGTGAGAAATCTCTTGCTGTAAAAATTAAGCCTCATGGACAATAGTAACCTCGCATTCAACGGGAAGAATGTGACAAAGCTTCATTTGCTGGTTGGATGCATATCGTCCCATCGTTATTGTCCTCAAGCGAATGTCATGAGAACTGAGAAAATCCTTGTGCTTATTACATGCGATTGGTTATATGTTTTTGTCCATGTGGTTACGCCTAAGTAGACATGAAGATTGAAAACAGTTAAGGTCTGAAAAAGAGTATGTCGAAAGAGCGACAACCGAATAGTTAATTCTAGTACAATATATCACGGGCTTTCAATGTGCATGAAATCCTCACCTCTATGTATAAATTCTCCGGAGATCGAAAGCACGCAGCAAGCCAATAATTATGTCCAGATCAAAACTATACATTACGATATATATGATCTTGTGAGAATCCAGCAACATTGATAGGTTATCAATGGGCGAACTCTTCATTGAGCATATAACATAATATTAGTACCCAAAGTGTACTCCAAGATGATATAAAACTTATGCGCATAAATGAAAAATGCAGCATATGATTACAAATGCGTAGATGATAATATACGGTACCTGAAAAGGTGAGGAGCCAAACACCAACTCCTTGTGATTATTAAACGGGTCACGAATTACACCCAAGGTCTCCAGTTTGGGCACAGAGACGACATCTATTTCTGAAGGTGTATAACAATTATGAAGGAGCAACCTTTCAAGTGAAAGGGCATCTTCGATGATGAGCTGCTGTCCTTCAAAACAAATTCCAATGCTTTTAAGGTGAGGCGACTTTATTTGGAGACAACTGATACCGATTTCTATTCCCAAAACAATCAGCAAGTGCTCCAGGGCAGGGCAACTAGAGTGGATGATGCTGTGCAGTGAGGCCTCCGACAAATAAACCACCACAAGCGAAAGTTTTTTTAGTAGTGGGAGTCGAAGCATTTGTACCAGATCGTCTGGTAGATGGCACCGGGCGAAGGTGGCGGTGTGGAGAGAGGAGGAAAACCGCGAGATGGACAACGGTGGTGTGGGCACGAATTCTTGGTATGTTCGTGTTATGAAACTTTCGTGGTAATGGTAGAACTCAAACTCTTGGACTTTTCGAATTCGGGGATGTCGATAGCGTCCACCTTGCGGGTATGGACAACGGTAGCTTGTCGGGATGCGAGAGGCATTGAGCGGGCCCTGCTGGTGAGAAGAGCGATGGCTCGATGAGATCAAATTCAGGAAGGACGGATGTCGGCGGCGATCGGGATTGAGGCGCGGTGCGCCATAGAGGCGCCACCGAGTTGAGAGGACTTGTGTGCGGCAGCAATCCTTGGTGGGGAGAAGCGAGATGATCTCCTCAAGGATGGCGTCCGGATATCGCTGATCACGGTCCACCGAGATTCTACCGTTCCTCGATCCGGGTGGGGGGCTCGCCGCTTCTCCCAGCGCTACGGTCTGGATCTACAACCGGCGTCGCCGCTGGCGAAACCTCATCTTCTTAGCGCTGGGGCCAGCCGACTCCATTTTCCTTGTGGGCGTCGCGCCGAGCTCACGGGTTTGAGCAGAGTAGCGAGACGAGCCTCGTGGCGGTCGAGTGGGGAAGAAGGAGGCGGGGATTTACGTGGAGTGGAAGAAGAGGAGCAGGCGTTCTGCATGCAGTGAGGAAGAAGGTGGCGGGGTTTTCTAGACAGTGAGGAAGATTGGGGAGCGGGGAATTGGGTGGGGAGGCAGGCGGGAGAGTGAGCTGTTCGTGTTTATAAGGCACGCTGCACTAACTACTCGTTTTTCCCAAGAACCGCTCTCTTCTTTTGCGTTCTTTGCATGGTCGCCATGCATGCAGGATGCATGTGCCCGCCGGCCACTGCATGCGCCTGGTTTGTTACTAGGCCTATTTAATAGGGTGGTTATGGAGTAAATTAAGGAGATTTTATTTCTCTGTGTGCATCCACCTAATTAGAGGATGCGGTAGTGGATGCAGACACTCACATTAAACTAACATTTAGAAGAACAAAAGTTCAGCATGTCTATGCATCTCAATGATCACCATACTATAACCAATATACAAAACTATGAGAAGGTGTGGAAAAAAAGAAAATCGGTCGATGCTTCTCTGAGCAAAGGGCCTCCCAGCGCACGCATTAATTTCCTGGGCATGCTTGTTTCTTCTCAATGTTGCGAGCATTTTGAGCATGTTGGCAACTCCACAGCTATCTAGCTGCCTCATCTTGCAATTGATGTGGACACATTTGCAGCAAACACATGAGGCAATAGAGATGACTCAACATGGGTCCATATTGTGCAGTTCCCCTGATATCCTATTCATTATCCTGAATCTGAAAAGATAGGAAAACAGTAGCTATACTTAAACGGTGTTGCAAAGCAGTAGCACATATCAATAGCTCGGCATGACAAAACACGATCATCTCGACGAAGGGATCTTGACCTGCTGAGGAAGATTACATATAATTTCATAAGTCCTTGGTTGATTTCCACCTTCGCTGCTTTGCTTGTTTGCTCCTCCGGACATGACAGGATCGTTCCGCCTTGCATTGACAAGTCAACGTCTGAATAAGCTAATTTCATCTTGCGGTGGTCATTGTACCTGAATTCTGAATGTAGGAATACCTAGAGCACCATGAGGTTAGCTGACGGCAGGTGGATGCAGCCATATAAATTTTGTGCGGTGCTACCAAAATTGAGGTTTGTATCCGTTCCCGTTATGATAATTCTTCTTGAAGTTGGTAGAATGTGACGGCTTGTTCTTTGCATCAAACTTGCCTTTCCCCTGAGATTTGTTCTTGTTGTTTTGGGGCTGGTTGGGCTGGAAGTTCTTCTCGTGTACCATGTGGGCACTAGAAGCTCCCTCGGTGACCCGAGCACGTGTGTCTTTTGCTCTCGCCTTCTCCTCAAAATCAATAGTGCTAATGAGATCCAAAACAGAAAACTCATGTCTCTTGTTTTTCAGAGAAGTAGCAAAATCGTTCCACGAAGGTGGAAGCTTGGCAATGATGGTCCCAGCAACAAATTTGTCCGGCAACACACACTTAAATTACTCAAGTTCCTTAGAGAGTGACTGTATCTCATGAGTCTGCTGAACAACAGAGCGCTCTTAAGTCATCTTGTAGTCACGGAATTGCTCCATGACGTACAACTCATTGCCAGCGCCCGAGGGCCCAAACGTGGTCTCGAGCGCAGCCCACATGTCTTTGCCGCTGTCAAACAACATATACGAATCCACAATGGAATCGACAAGAACACTCAGCAGGGCGGCTTTGAAGAGGGTATCCATGTTCTGAAAAGCTTCCTGCGGTGTAGGATTAAGATCGCCCTCAGGCTTACCCTTAGTGGCGTCATAGCAGCACATGATCTGAAACCAATATACTGCTCTTGTGCGCCACCTTTTATATTGCACCCCCTTAAAAGTAGGCAGCTTCAAAAGCGCAGCAAAACAACTTGGAGTAAATTGCATGTGATCAGGTTTTTGGATTGAATTGTTGAATATATGAGCAATTTAGTATGAGATTTAATACGAATGAGCAGTAAATAGATCATGACGACAATTGCAAACATCAAAGTAATGATGCAGACTAAACCAGGAGGACAGAATCACATACTATACAGCGGGAGCAGAACCGATGTGGTTGATGTTGTCACTCATGTCGTTGATGAAGAGGTTACCGAGGTCGGGGAAGAAGGCTGTCGTTGAGGAAGTCGTCGCTGGCAGCAATCACAGGAGTGTGCTCCCCAAAAACCTGATCGCCCCTCTCCCGTACAAGATCACGAAAGGCGGGGTTCGGAGGACTGCTGTCCCTTCTCGCGGTGCACGCCGGAAGGAGGGTTGGAGAAGAATTGCGTGGCGGCGCTAAGATTTGGAACGGTGCGAAACCATATGATACAGTGGCGGCTAGGGTAGAGCATGTCAGGTCTGAGTATAATAGTAGGCCTTTGGCCCCCAAACCCCACGTCCAAGTCAATAATAGCTCAAAAAAAAGTCAATAATAGCCCCACCAAGGCTGGTTTAAAAAACGGAGTAATTAAGGCGTCTGTTAGTCCCTTTAGTATAAATACAATATCAATAATAATGGCCCCACCTTTTGTCTCACAAAGTAGAGTATGTTGGAGTACAACCGGCTACACGTTTACAATCCGCTTCTTTTCTCTCTCCTCTTCTCTCTCCTTCAACTAAGCACAAATACTATATTTAAATCCTTATAGCCTGCTTATGTCATCTAATTATAGTAGTACTTGCTCTAAAAGTTACTATCCACTGTGTAGTCTAAAATGCCGGGCGTGCAGCGGGTGATGCCCTCGGTCGGCGTGCCGCTTCAACGGCGGAAGCAGTGAGAGGTCGCGTCGCCCTGACTTGCCATCAATGTGGAGCGGCGGGCTCAGCTGGCACCGGGCGGTAAGCGCGCGCGGGAGGGGGGAGGGTTTTTTGTTGGGCCAAGAAGGTGAGAAGCCAACTTGGGATCTGTCCGGACGAGGAAATATCATGTGCTCCCATACTCTGCATATGACACTAGTGTATGTTACTACTCCCTCCTTTCCGGTTTATAGAGATGTTTAGAGTAACATAGTAATATGTTACAGTACAAGTTACTCCCCACTATGACCAGCCTTGGCCTCTCCCAGTGCTCCACCATGTATAGCTGCTAAGCCTGCCACGTAGGCATAAAATATGATGTGGCACCAATAAACTAAGCACCTATGCATTGAACACTTGAGTTACTAAGCCATTTAATGCACTTAGCACCTCATCTAAAGAGCATTAATAGTATAGCCAGCTGCTGGCTATAAGCCTACAGCCCATCTTATAGTCAACATGTACTACAAAGTGCCTAGGAGCACGTGCTAGAGCTGGCTCTTCACGAAGAGCCCGCTTACCTTCTCTCTCCTCTTCTCTTTCCTCCAACTAAGCAGAAATATACTACTGTTTATTCCTTATAGCCCGCTGACTTAGCTCTATTGTACTTGCTATAAGCACATCTAAGCACTTGCTAGCACCCCCTTGACCATGGACCTTGACGGTGTACGTCACCTTGTGTCTCATAATTTTCCTCGTCATCATCTGAGTCCTAGAAGATCTCACCCACATCATCATTAGCATGCAGCCACCTTGATAGACAACGTCTTGTATGAGTAGAGGCGATCGGGGATGCACCACCACCACGTCGTGGGCACTCCGTATGTGCTTGTGTGCGTGCAGCGTGCGTGTTTTTCCATCGGTGCTGCTCTAAGGCCGAGGCTGCGGTCGTCTTCGTCTCCGACTAGTAGTTGAGCAACGATGGCAAAGAGGTGCTACAAGAGATGCGTATGCGCCGTTGAGTGCGAGCTTCGCCGTAGCACGACGAACCGGACGTCGCCGCGGATGGCGCATGCCTCCATGCAGCCGAGTGTTTGCGCATGCATGTGTTATTCACGTGCATTCTGCGGCCGAGCGTGTGTGCATGCACGTCTTGTGTATGTGTGTTGTGTGCTCCATGCTGTGCGCGTATGTGCATGAGTTGGATCGGATGGAGTTAGTGCGTTCACTTGTGTACATATTTTAGAGTGTAGATTCACTCATTTTGTTTCGTATGTAGTCCCTTATTGAAATATCTAAAAAGACTTATATTTGGGAACGGAGGGAGTATAAAACATCTTCAACTTAGCATCCTGATGTACCGTTTCTAGTGGTTAGCGAAAAGTTCATGTTCTTTTAGTTGTTTATAGGTGGGCAGGCGGCAAAAAACAGGGGAAAACATGCAAGGTTCCTTGCAGACGCTCCACCGCAAGGTTCCTTGCTCCTCCTCGGTCGTCGGGAATCTATGCTCTTCAACTCTTTTCTTTTACGTGAGCTTTGTTCATCCTTTTCCCAACACGCGAGACATCTAGCATCAAGGTGCACGTGTCATGCAAGAAAATGGAGATAATCAGATAAGCAGTGCGTAAGTGAGTCGTCCGGGGGGGGGGGGGGAAACCCTTTTCCATAAGTGAGTCGTGCACTTCGATGGCACCTACGCAATATTTTTTTCTCCTCGATGGCACGTGAGTAGTGCACGTACTCAACGACGGAGCACGGGATGGTAGCAATGACATGGTCAACCCTTTTTTGGAGAGAGCACGTACTACTAGTAAATGACTTTGATGTGTCCCGCAAACTCACAGAACGACGAGAAGCTTGATTACGCCTTCTCCCTCGCTAACGCGTGCGCGGTGGCTTGCAGCACAAGGAGAAACTTTTGCTTACAAGCGGTGGACGTGCAGCAGTTCATTTGGTGTCAGATTGCCAGAAGAACTACTGTAGAACCATCGACTTCCGGAAGAGGCGAAGAGCCAAGCGCAAGGTCACCTACTAACCTTAGGCTAGGCGTAGTGGGAGTAACATAAGTAGAGGTACCTCCTTTTTTTTATTCTAGAAACAACCACACACGAATATCAAGGTGCTGGTTACGTAGAACAAATTTCCTGCAGTCCGTGCTCAGCACTCCTCTATCTCTCTTCTCAGCCAGCCAGCGGACGCGCGGAGCCCATCGTCTATTTGCTCACATGCGGCCCCACATGTCAGTGAAAACGCAAGAGGACCCGTTGAACCTGCACATCTTTCACCTCGACGTGCTGGTGATGAAAAACAAATTCAAGAAAGATCTTCGGTGGCCGCTTTTGGAGTTACTCAAGAGTAGTAAGATTCTATTTACAGTTTAACCCAAGATGCACATCTCGTGGCTTCAACTTATCAACTACCACTCTATTTTCTTTCATGACACGACACGGATGCTTTGAATGTCCCACGGTCGGCAAAGGAGGAAGAACCCGACCAAATCTTCGGTTGTGCTCTCGGATTAGACTAGTTGTGCTAACTTAAAATTTTTATTGTGTACTCCCTCCGTTCCAAAATACTTGACTTCCATTTGTCCAAAAATGGATGTGCCTATATACTAAAACATGTCTAGATACATATATATTTTGACAAATACTACCTCCGTCCGGGTTTATTGGTCCCCATTATATTTCGTGCCAAATTTTGACCATAGATTAAACTAACAAAATGTTTACGCATGTCACCAAACATTATATTTTTGAAAACTATGTTCAAATACGAATCCAATGAGATAATTTTTCTTGACATGCATTAACATTTTGTTAGTTAAATCTTTAGTCAAAATTTGACACAAACTACAAAGGGGACCTATAAACTAGGACGGAGGTAGTAGAACGTAGGGAGTAGAATGGATGCAAGTTTTTGTATTGGGAAGAAGAGTACATCCATATATTGATAGAGCGTTGGAGTTGGCCTTACAAGTGGGACCGCAGTTGAGGAAACCGACTATCGGCAAACCCCCACCTCGCTCGCCGCGCGATGGCTGAGTTAGAGAAACGATGAGGTTCAAGAGATTGCTCTAGCACGGACTCCAAGAAATATGGTGTCAGACGGAAGTCGTCTTTGGTGGCGTGTGCCGTACTCACGGCGTGAATGCTTGTTCTGGCCCATGCCACCCTACTACTCCTAGTACTTACTATATAGTACTACTAGTATCGAGGATTCGAGGTGCTGGTTACGTAGTACAATATGGCTACAGTAAAAACACCCGCACGACGCGCAAAGCATGTGAAGCTAATACAAATAGTGTACTACTATTGTTGATGATTGGCCTCATCCGATAACCTATTGCAATGCACGTACAATTATGTATTCGGAAAATATTTTTTTGCCTCGTCGCACCACTCACTCACAGAAGCAACTCGAAAGCCATTCATAAATTTAGTAAGTTTTTCACAGGCATATCATTTTATTACATACATTAGGTCATCAACCCACATCGACAACGAGGATACATTATAAATACTAAAGTTTTCACCACACAACAAATAACAAGCAATGAAATGAACTTCAACTCAACCATTCCTCGGTGTTGGAAACACTTGCTTTGAACCACAAGTGATTCTCTGGGACGGGGCATCTATTGTCGATCTCTAGACCAACGCAGGACTGATCATCCAGGCTGAAGCGGCTTATGAAGGAAATATGCCCTAGAGGCAATAATAAAGTTATTATTTATTTCCTTATTTCATGATATATGTTTATTATTCATGCTAGAATTGTATTAACCGGAAACATAATACATGTGTGAATACATAGACAAACATAGTGTCACTAGTATGCCTCTACTTGACTAGCTCGTGAATCAAAGATGGTTAAGTTTCCTAGCCATAGACATGAGTTGTCATTTGATTAACGGGATCACATCATTAGGAGAATGATGTGATTGACATGACCCATTCCATTAGCCTAGCACTTGATCGTTTAGTATGTTGCTATTGCTTTCTTCATGACTTATACATGTTCCTGTAACTATGAGATTATGCAACTCCCGTTTACCGGAGGAACACTTTGGGTACTACCAAACGTCACAACGTGAATCGGGTGATTATAAAGGAGTACTACAGGTGTCTCGAAGGTACATGTTGAGTTGGCGTATTTCGAGATTAGGCTTTGTCACTCCGATTGTCGGAGAGGTATCTCTGGGCCCTCTCGGTAATGCACATCATTATAAGCCTTGCAAGCAATGTAACCAATGAGTTAGTTACGGGATGATGCATTACGAGCGAGTAAAGAGACTTGCGGTGGCGAGATTGAACTAGGTATTGGATACGGACGATCGAATCTCGGGCAAGTAACATACCGATGACAAAGGGAACAATGTATGTTGTTATGCGGTTTGACCGATAAAGATCTTCGTAGAATATGTAGGTACCAATATGGGCATCCAGGTCCCGCTATTGGTTATTGACCGAGAATGGTTTTAGGTCATGTCTACATAGTTCTCGAAGCCGTAGGGTCCGCACGCTTAACGTTTCAATGACAGTTTTATTATGAGTTTATAAGTTTTGATGTACCGAAGTTTGTTCGGAGTCCCGGATGTGATCACGGACATGACGAGGAGTCTCGGAATGGTCGAGACATAAAGATTGATATATTGGAAGCCTATGTTTGGACATCGGAATGGTTCGGTGAAATCGGCATTTTACCGAGTACCGGGAGGTTACGGAACCCCGGGGTTAATGGGCCTACATGGGCCAAGAGGGAGAAGAGGAAGGAGCAAGGAGGGGCGCCCTCTCCCTCCTAGTCCGAATAGGACAAGGGAAGGGGGGCGGCGCCCCCCCTTTCCTTCTCCTCTTCCTCCTCGTTCTCCTCTCTCCTACTCCAACTTGGAAAGGGGAGTCCTACTCGGTGGGAGTAGGACTCCCCCTACGCCCCCCTTAGGCGGTGGCCTCCTCCCCCCTGAATCCTTTATATACGGGGGCGGGGGGCACCCCATAGACACACAAGTTGATCTACGAATCATTCCTTAGCCGTGTGCGGTGCCCCCTTCCACCATATTCCACCTCGGTCATATCGTCATGGAGTTTAGGCGAAGCCTGCGCCGATAGAACATCATCACCGTCCTGCGCTGTCGTGATGACAGAACTCATCTCGAAGCCTTTGCTGGATCGGAGGCCGAGATCGTCATCGAGCTGAGCGTGTCTTGAACTCGGAGGCTCTCAGACGTTCGGTGCTTGGATCGGTCGGATCGTGAAGACATACGACTACATCAACCGCGTTGTGCTAGCGCTTCGCTTACGGTCTCACGAGGGCGTGGGCGAACACTCTCCCCTCTCGTTGCTATGCCATCACCATGATCTTGCGTGTGCGTAGGAATTTTTTGAAATTACTCGTTCCCAACAATGGCATCCGAGCCTAGGTTTTATCGTTGATGTTATATGCACGAGTAGAACACAAGTGAGTTGTGGGCGATACAAGTCATCTTGCTTACTAGCATGTCATACTTTGGTTGGCGGTATTGTTGGATGAAGCGGCCGGACCGACATTACGCCAGACGCTTACGCGAGACTGGTTCTACCGGCGTGCTTTGCACACAGTGGTGGCGGTGTCGGTTTCTCCAACTTTAGTTGAACCGAGTGTGGCTACGCCCGTCCTTGCGAAGGTTAAAACAACACCAACTTGACGAACTATCATTGTGGTTTTTGATGCGTAGGTAAGAACGGTTCTTGCTCAGCCCGTAGCAGCCACGTAAAACTTGCAACAACAAAGTAGAGGACGTCTAACTTGTTTTTGCAGGGCATGTTGTGATGTGATATGGTCAAGACGTGATGAGATATAAGTTGTTGTATGAGATGATCATGTTTTGTTGAAATTATCGGCAACTGGCAGAAGCCCTATGGTTGTCTCTTTTTTGCATAAGATGCAAGTGCCAAATAAATGCTTTACTTTATCGCTATGCGATAGCAATAGTTGCAAGAGAAATAGTTGGCAATACGACCATGTGACGACACATTGATATAGATCAACATGATGAAGATCATGGTGTCGTGCCAGTGACGATAGAGATCATGACAATACTTTGGAGATGGAGATCAAAGGCGCAAGATGATCATGGCCATATCATGTCACATATTTTGATTGCATATGATGTTTATCTGTTATACATCTTATTCTGTTTTGTTTGATGGTAGCATTATAAGATGATCTCTCACTAAAATTATCAAGAAGTGTTCTCCCTGAGTATGCACCATTGCCAAAGTTCGTCGTGCCCAGACACCACGTGATGATCGGGTGTGATAAGCTCTCGTCCATCTACAACGGGTGCAAGCCAGTTTTGCACACGCGAATACTCGGTTAAACTTGACGAGCCTAGCATATGCAGATATGGCCTCGGAACACGGAGACCGAAAGGTCGGCGTGAATCATATAGTAGATATGATCAACATAGTGATGTTCACCATTGAAAACTACTCCATCTCACGTGATGATCGGTTATGGTTTAGTTGATTTGGATCACGTGATCACTTAGATGACTAGAGATGTACTGTCTAAGTGGGAGTTCTTAAGTAATATGATTAATTGAACTTAAATTTATCATGAACTTAGTCCTGGTAGTATTTTGCAAATTATGTTGTAGAACAATAGCTCGCATTGTTGCTTTCATATGTTTATTTTGATATGTTCCTAGAGAAAACTGTGTTGAAAGATGTTAGTAGCAATGATGCGGATTGGATCCGTTATCTAAGGTTTATCCTCATTGTCGCACGTAAGAATTATGTCCTTAATGCACCGCTAGGTGATGGACCTATTGCAGGAGCGGATGCGATGTTATGAGCGTTTAGCTAAGGTCAATATGATGACTACTTGATAGTTTAGTGCACCATGCTTAACGGCTTAGAATCGGGACTTCAAAGACGTTTTGAGCGTCATGGACCATATAAGATGTTCCAGAGTTGAAGTTAATATTTCAAGCAAATACCGAGTTGAGAGATATGAAGTCTCCAACAAGTTCTATAGCTAAAAGATGGAGGAGAATCGCTCAACTAGTGAGCATGTGCTCAGATTGTGCAGGTACTTCAATCGCTTGAATCAAGCTGGGAGTTAATCTTCGGATAAGATAGTGATTGATGAATTCTCTAGTCACCATCACTAAGTTACTAGAACTTCATGATGAACTATAATATGCAAGGGATGACGAAAGTTATTCTCGAGCTCTTCGCGATGTTGAGATCGGCGAAGGTAGAAATCAAGAAAAGAGCATCAAGTGTTGATGGTTAACAAGATCACTAGTTTCAAGAAAAGGCAAAGGAAAAGAAGGGGAACTTCAAGAAGAACGGCAAGCAAGTTGCTGCTCAAGTGAAGAAACCCAAGTCTGGTCCTAAGCCTGAGACTAAGTGCTTCTACTGCAAAGGGACTGGTCACTAGAAGAGGTACTATCCCAAGTGATTGGCGGATAAGAAGGATGGCAAAGTGAACATAAGTATATTTGATATACATGTTATTGATGTGTACTTTACTAGTGTTTATAGCAACCCCTCAGTATTTGATACTAGTTCGGTTGCTAAGATTAGTAACTCAAACGGAGTTGCAGAATAAACGAGACTAGTTAAAGGGTGAAGTGATGATGTGTGTTGGAAATAGTTCCAAGATTGATATGATCATCATCGCACACTCCCTATACTTTCGGGATTAGTGTTAAACCTAAATAAGTGTTATTTGGTGTTTGCGTTGAGCATGAATATGATTTGATCATGTTTATTGCAATACGGTTATTCATGTAAGTTAGAGAATAATTGTTGTTCTGTTTACATGAATAAAACCTTCTATGGTCATACACCCAATGAAAATGGTTTGTTGGATCTCGATCGTGTGATACACATATTCATAATATTGAAGCCAAAAGATGCAAAGTTAATAATGATAGTGCAACTTATTTGTGGCACTGCCGTTTAGGTCATATCGATGTAAAGCGCATGAAGAAACTCCATAAAGATGGATTTTCGAAATCACTTGGTTATGAATCATTTGATGCTTGCGAACCGTGCCTTTTGGGCAAGATGACTAAAACTCCGTTCTCCGGAAAAATGGAACAAGCTACTGACTTATTGGAAATAATACATATTGATGTATGCGATCCAATGAGTGTTGATGCTCGTGGCAAGTATCGTTATTTTCTGACCTTCACAAGATGATTTGAGCAGATATGGGTATATCTACTTGATGAAACATAAGTCTGAAATAGTTGAAAGGTTCAAAGAATTTCAGAGTGAAGTGGAAAATTCATCGTAACAAGAAAATAAAGTTTCTGCGATCTGATCACGGAGACAAATATTTGAGTTACGAGTTTGGTCTTCAATTAAAACAAAGTGGAATAGTTTCACAGCTCACGCCACCTGGAACACCGCAACATAATGGTGTGTCCGAACGTCGTAACTGCACTTTATTGGATATGGTGCGATCTATGATGTCTCTTACTGATTTACCAATATCGTTTTGGGGTTATGCATTTGAGACAGATGCATTCACATTAAATAGGGCACCATCTAAATCCGTTGAGACGACACCGTATGAACTATGGTTTAGCAATAAACCTAAGCTGTCGTTTCTAAAAATTTGGAGTTGCAATGCTTATGTGAAAAAATTTCATCCTGATAAGCTCGAACCCAAATCGGAGAAGTGCGTCTTCATAGAATACCCAAAGGAAACTGTTGGGTACACCTTCTATCACAGATCTGAGGGCAAGGTTTTCGTTGCAAAATTCAGATCCTTTCTAGAGAAGGAATTTCTCTCGAAAGAAGTGAGTGGGAGGAAAGTAGAGCTTGATAAGGTAATTTGTACCTTCTCCCGAATTGGAAAATAGTTCATCGCTGAAATCAGTTCCAGTGATTCCTACACCAATTAGTGAGGAAGCTAATGATGATGATCATGAAACTTCAGATCAAGTTACTACAGAACCTCGTGGGTCTTCCAGAGTACGGTCCGCACTGAGTGGTACGGTGATCCTGTTCGAAAGTCATGTTACTAGACCATGATAAACCTCGAACTATGAGGAAGCGATGATGAGCCCAGATTCCACGAAATGGCTTGAGGCCATAAAATCTGAGATATGATCCATGTATGAGAACAAAGTGTGGACTTTGGTGGACTTGCCCGATGATCGGCAAACCATAAGAAATAAATGGATCTTTAAGAGGAAGACGGACGTTGATAGTAGTGTTACTATCTACAAAGCTCGACTTGTCGCAAAAGGTTTTTTGACAAGTTCAAGGTGTTTACTACAATGAGATTTTCTCAACTATAGTGATGCTTAAGTCTATCCGAATCATGTTAGCAATTGCCACATTTTATGAAATCTGGCAAATGGATGTCAAAACTGCATTCCTTAATGGATTTATTAAATAAGAGTTGTATATGATGCAACCAGAAAGTTTTTGTCAATCCTAAAGATGCTAACAAAGTGTGCAAGCTCCAGCAATCCATCAATGGACTGGTGCAAGCATCTCGGAGTTGGAATATACGCTTTGATGAGTTGATCAAAGCATATGGTTTAATACCGACTTTTGGAAAGGCCTGTATTTACAAGAAAGTGAGTGGGAGCACTACAACATTTCTGATAAGTATATGTGAAAGACATATTGTTGATCGGAAGTAATGTAGAATTATTCTGCAAAGCATAAAGGAGTATTTGAAAGGAGTTTTTCGAAGAAAGACCTCAGTAAAGCTACTTACATATTCAGCATCAAGATCTATTGAGATAGATCAAGACGCTTGATAGATTTTCAATGAGTACATACCTTGACAAGATTTTGAAGTAGTTCAAAATGGAACAGTCAAAGAAAGAGTTCTTGCTGTGTTGCAAAGGTATGAAATTGAGTAAGACTCAAATCCCGACCACAGCAGAGAAAATAGAAAGAGAATGAAAAGTCATTCCCTATGCCTCACCATAGGTTCTATAAAGTATGCTATGCTATGTACCGCACCTATTGTATACCTTGCTTTGTATTTGACAAGGAGTACAATAGTGATCTAGGAGTAGATCACTGGACATTGGTCAAGAATATCCTTAGTGAGGACTAAGAAAATATTTCTCGATTATGGAGGTGATAAAAGAGCCCGTCGTAAGAGTTACCTCGGTGCAAGTTTTCACACCGATCCAGATGACTCTAAGTCTCAATCTAGATACATATTGAAAGTGGGAGCGATTAGCTAGAGTAGCTCCGTGCAGAACATTGTAGACATAGAATATTTGCAAAATACATACAGCTCTGAATGTGACAGACCCGTTGACTAAGCTTCTCTCACGAGCAAAACATGATCACACCTTAGTACTCTTTGGGTGTTAATCACATAGCGATGTGAACTAGATCATTGACTCTAGTAAACCCTTTGGGTGTTGGTCACATGATGATGTGAACTATGGGTGTTAATCATATACAGATATGAATATTGGTGTTAAATAACATGGCAATGTGAACTAGATTATTGACTCTAGTGCAAGTGGGAGACTGAAGGAAATATGCCCTAGAGGCAATAATAAATATTGGTGTTTATTATTCATGCTAGAATTGTATTAATCGGAAACATAATACATGTGTGAATACACAGACAAACATTGTGTCACTAGTATGCCTCTACTTGACTAGCTCGTGAATCAAAGATGGTTAAGTTTCCTAGCCATAGACATGAGTTGTCATTTGATTAACGAGATCACATCATTAGGAGAATGATGTGATTGACATGACCCATTCCATTAGCCTAGCACTTGATCGTTTAGTATGTTGCTATTGCTTTCTTCATGACTTATACATGTTCCTGTAACTATGAGATTATGCAACTCCCGTTTACCGGAGGAACACTTTGGGTACTACCAAACGTCACAACGTAACTGGGTGATTATAAAGGAGTACTACAGGTGTCTCCGAAGGTACATGTTCAGTTGGCGTATTTCGAGATTAGGCTTTGTCACTCCGATTGTCGGAGAGGTATCTCTGGGCGCTCTCGGTAATGCACATCATTATAAGCCTTGCAAGCAATGTAACCAATGAGTTGGTTACGGGATGATGCATTACAGAACGAGCAAAGAGACTTGCCGGTGACGAGATTGAACTAGGTATTGGATACCGACGATCGAATCTCGGGCAAGTAACATACCGATGACAAAGGGAACAATGTATGTTGTTATGCGGTTTGACCGATAAAGATCTTCATAGAATGTAGGAACCAATATGGGCATCCAGGTCCCGCTATTGGTTATTGACCGAGAATGGTTTTAGGTCATGTCTACATAGTTCTCGAACCCGTAGGGTCCGCACGCTTAACGTTTCGATGACAGTTTTATTATGAGTTTATAAGTTTTGATGTACCGAAGTTTGTTCGGAGTCCCGGATGTGATCACGGACATGATGAGGAGTCTCGGAATGGTCGAGACATAAAGATTGATATATTGGAAGCCTATGTTTGGACATCAAAATGGTTTCGGGTGAAATCGGCATTTTACCGGAGTACCGGAGGTTACGGAATCCCACGGGGTTAATGGGCCTACATGGGCCAAGAGGGAGAAGAGGAAGGAGCAAGGAGGGGCCGCCTCCCCTCCTAGTCCGAATAGGACAAGGGAAGGCGGTGCCCCCCTTTCCTTCTCCTCTTCCTCCTCTTTCCCCCTCTCCTACTCCAACTTGGAAGGGAGTCCTACTCCCGGTGGGAGTAGGACTCCCCCTGTGAGCCCCTTAGGCGGCGGCCTCCTCCCCCGACTCCTTTATATCACGGGGCGGGGGCACCCCATAGACACACAAGTTGATCTACGGATCGTTCCTTAGCCGTGTCGGTGCCCCTTCCACCATATTCCACCTCGGTCATATCGTCAGCAGAGTTTAGGCGAAGCCCTGCGCGATAGAACATCATCACCATCACCACGCCGTCGTCTTGTGGAACTCATCTCCGGAGCCTTTGCTGGATCGGAGGGCGGGAGATCGCCATCGAGCTGAGCGTGTCTTGAACTCGGAGGCTCCGTACGTTCGGTGCTTGGATCGGTCGGATCGTGAAGACGTACGACTACATCAACCGCGTTGTGCTAACGCTTCCGCTTACGGTCTACGAGGGTACATGGACGGACACTCTCCCCTCTCGTTGCTATGCCATCACCATGATCCTGCGTGTGCGTAGGAATTTTTTTGAAATTACTACATTCCCCAACAGCTTACTATATCAGTACCAGGGTAGGGAACCATGCTAATGTCTAAGGTATAGACACAGTTGCTTCTCATAAATGGTGCTAGTAACGTTGTGTCAACAGCTGTTGGATCGCCTTTCACCATCATCGGATAGTTTTGTCCAAGGAAGAGTGAGTTTTCTCCAAGACTATCAATTCTATACCAGGGATAAGGTGTTGGCGCTAGCACACTTGTATCCATCCCGAATACCATGAAACGGGTGTTGGAATAGGTCCGGAGAGTGCGACCATGGGAGACTACACCTGCTTCCTTAGCAGTAACATGATCAGTGGGCTGTATACACACGAGAATAGGTGATCCATCGGAATTAGTTGCCAGGCACCAACGAGTATATGGGCGCTGCTCGTCCTCATGCTCGTGATCATCACCATCGTCATCTCCCCCTTGGTTATAAAAATTTTCAAGTATAGGTGGTGGAATTTTCACACGACCTTGGAAACACAAGAGGAAGGTTAATTAGTAAAGGGAAACTTGCTAACCCGCATGCATGTGGATGAAACAATTATAATTACGGTGGAAGACAAACATACCAAAATCATAACGATTCCATGCAAAAACAGTGTCACGAGTGGTGGCAGCAAACACAAGGCCCTCGTATTCAATTGCATCACAGTACTCATCCGTGTACAGAAACTGATTTTTGAGCAATGTCCATTGAGTCAAACCAGCAACGACGGCAACAAGCTTGTCAAAGATAGCAACAACTTCATAGTTGTTGTAATTCCAAGAGCGGGTGGGAACTCGAGAAATTGCTATCTTCCGTAGAAGACAGTCACGACGATTGTATTTGAACGTGCGTACAATACCGGTGTGCTCAACCTCTGGGCAGTCTGCTGAGATTTTTGGAAGTGGAACCCGGTCACGAGTGTACACATTCACAAGTTCCCACTCACAGTTGGACCCAATGTAAACAAACAAATCTCCATTTGCGCCTGCCCAGGGCTTGCCCTCAAGCGATGGCATCTTAACATCATACGTATCATTATCAAGCGGCATCAACTTGCATAGGGCGAGGCCTCCGTCGTGAGGGCTTCGGTCATCAGGGTCACGACGAAGAAGATAGGGGAGATCAAACCATTCCTTGACTCTTGGGTTCCTTGTAATGATGTTATTAGTTGAGTCAAGAATGGGCTTGAACGAACCTGCCATGCTAGCCGAGGTGATGACATCGCACCGATCAATGAGTTCCTCCACCACATCATCTTTCAGATCGGGGCAAGAATAACGGGGTCGTTTCCATCCTGTTCCCTCCATGGAGAAGATGATCGAACAATGGCAGAAGAAAGCGTGAAGGGCTGAAGGAAAATGGAGGAGGGAGAGGAAGAGCGTGCGACAGCAGTTCCAAATCGAGAGGGAAAGGCGAAGCGTCGGTGGACGATTGCCAGTTTGCCACAGTTCACGAAGGGCGCCCGGCCTACACGTCAGTTCGGAAATACTCCTACTACTCGCCATCGTCTCACTGATATGTTGGAACGGGACCACATGTCAACGAAACATGGTGTGTAATTTCTCGTGCAAAATGCGATGTGGCCGCGTTGGCCCGAAGTGTCGCATTAGTTTTTTTTGAAAGTTTGCCGCATTAGTTATCGACCTTTATTTTTTTTAACATGCAATCTGAATGGATAGCTCATGTGGTCATCACACGTGAGCAGATATAGTGATGGTTGATTCACCCGAGCAACTTTACTGTGGGAATATGGGAGTACCAGCGGATTCAAGGAACAGAGAAATGATGGTTGCTTCGTCCGAGCAACTTACTGTGGCGAAGGTGGGGCTCTGTGATTTGACTGCTCACTAATCATTACTACTGCGGCGCAACGACCGGGGTGAATCTTTCCCTGAAGTTGTGTTGTGCACTCAATATTGCTGCATGGCAGGTGGAGCCGGATGAAGGATGTCCAACATGTCGACGAAACAAAGTTGAATTGTTTCTGGCATTGCTATCAATCCTTGAGGATTTGTTTATATGTACGCATAATTTTGATGAAATTGTACTGTGATGCTATGAAGGTTTCAACTCTGGTTCCCTTGAGAAAAAAGGTTTCAACTTAGGATTCATGTGTCTTGCCTCGAGATTATCTCGTTACAACATTCCATCAAATACAAATGAAACTACCATGGCTAATGCATCTCAATGGTTCACAGATCAGCGCCAATATTCACATCACAACTGAAGACAAAGTTGTGAGAAGGTGTACAAATAAAGAAAAAATATATAATTGATCGATGCTGTTCGTAGGCATGGCTCCATTTCCTTGGCACAATGTTCATTGCTTGGCAGCTAGTTTCACCCAGCTCTGTAGCCAAAAAAGAGGTGTATGAAGGACACCACAATCCGATCATTTTGTGCAGCTCTAATAAAATCGGGCGGACCATCCCTGTTTGCAAAGATATCCAGTCAGTGTGATTACAATAATAGTGGAACTAGATGATGAAACATAACACACATAAATAGAAGCCGATCACCTCTATGATCTCTCTTTAGGACTAACTTCTTGTCGGAGAAGATTAGGCACGGAGTTGGATGAGGAGGATAGCAAAACCAATCTCCCTTTCCACAGTCCCACAGAAATGTAAAAACGTTGCCCGTGTGACATTTCGGCGGAACTGCTCAAAACACTCTTCAGAAAAGTGATTTGTGCAGTTCACCAAAAGGTCACAATAGCAACGAGGTGAAAATGGATAGCCCTATTTGCAAAAGGAGGTCGAAAGGAAACAATTACTGCCCAATAACACGAGTTGAAGACACATACGCCGACAAAAAATAAGCATGTTCCATGTAAAAAGGGAAAGATAGCACATGGTGGTTTATCAAAAATGGTTTGAGGACGAGATTGCAAGATGGAAAGTATGCTGGCCGAGATACGATTTAAGCAAACAACTAAAGAAGATCCACATGCAGCAACGTGGGAAGATGGGCAGTGGAGCAAGGCCGGAGGAAGCTGTACCTGAGGGTCGTCGGGATGTTACTAGGAGGGCGCCGGCGGCCGGGATCTGCCCATACTGCGGCAGCGAGCAAGTGGCGAAGGCCCTACCGCGCCGGAGCTTGGTCAGAGAGAATGTCGGGTACCGCAGATCGGGACGAGCTGCCTCAACGCCGTCGAACGGAGAGACGATGCACATCCTCCCTTTCCGTCGGCGGACGGGATGCAGCCGGATCACTGACCAACGCTGAGAGAGAGGCCACGACGGCCTTGTGTGAGATTGTGTGACGAGACTCACGAGAGACAAACCCATTTTTCCATTTTCCCCACGGCAATCGTTTTATATTCTAGGCGTGGTAACCGACCCTCCTTTGAGTAAACAACCGCTACATGCGTCAAATTATCACGTGGGCTGCCTTTCCATACAGAAACAAACTCCACCGTGTACCCGCGCGGGTGTGGCCGGGAACGAGACGTGAGTACGTGCGTCCTGCGTGCACTTCTTGTTTAGGTGTAGGTACGTACGTGGGTGGGTGTGAGAGAGATGGTTTGTGCGAAATAAAGGCAATGTCTTGATGATATCTCAACCAGAAAAACATAACATATGCAATGTGTGTGAAATGGAGTCATGGACGTGAGATATCGATAGAATTGAAAACAGGGATGAAGTGTGTGGCTGCGCGATTGATAAAGAGTGCCATTGAATTTATGTTTGCCCACATCAAAGATACAGGGCGGCTGGCCTACTGGAATTTGAGAGGGCAGAGGTGCAGTTCTTCTCCGTGGCATGGATACCTACCTACAACATTCGACTATCGGTGTGTGTGTGTGTGTGGGGGGGGTTAGAGACCGGTCGACTAGTATATGTCTGGGGAAGGAGAGAGACCTAGCTATGTATTGAGGGAGATCGACCGACATCCATGGATATGTGTAGCAGAGGAATAAGGTTGGGAAAAAGACAAAGGTAGAGCGTCGGAGGGTTGGTGCTGGAGTGGCGTGTCACAAATGGTGGGAGAGGCCTGCTAGGCAAATGGAGGGTATGAGTGCAATATCAATAAGAGAGGGCGGGGGATGTATGTCTGTCTATGCACGTGCGTGTGAGAGACGGGTCGGGAGGTATTCAAGGATGATGAGGGGAGAAGATATGGTTGTGGTAAGCATGCGTAACTACATAGGAAGATCAACCGTTGTGTGTCTGAGAAAAGGAGAGACATAACTAGCGAGGTAAGTGTATCGATGCTTGGTGAAAACAAATTATAGTCGACCGGGCTATATGTAGGGAGATCAGTTCATATACACGCCTGCATGTGTTAGAAGCAAATAAGGTACGGAGAGGCAGACAGGGGGAGAGAGTGTGGCTAGGAGGTGGTGCGAGAGGCCTACCATGTCGAGGGGGAGGAGTGCGAGCATGTGACTAATGAAAAGAGGGCGGAGTGTGCACTGCGTGGAATCGTATTGGACATATGGGGGCATGGACGGTGAGAAGAGAAGAGGGGAAGTATATATGTGTTTGTTGTAGGCACACTTGGCTAGAGAGGTATATCGACCGGTGTGTGCCAGAAAAGAAGGAGCCGGGGGCCTACACACACCGCTGGTGGGCGACTTAAAGAGAAATAATGAGCGTCTTGCGATGGAGGGGCGCTAAGGGTGTGTGAGGGGGGCGGGCGTGTGCATGCACGATAGAAAGTTAGCGCTAGCTAGCTACAAATAGAAGAGGTTCGTGAAGGTGTAAAAGACGAACAAAGATCATAATTCATTATAAAAAGGTGGATATGGATACTTGAAGAAGATATCATAATGTGCAACATTGATTATAATTTGGGCTAATGTGTGGCTTTTGTAACTCAGGTCTAAATATTTATCATAATGTAGGGGGCGGGGCACTATACTATGTGTGATAAACACGGCGTACGTATGGAACATGGTTTAGATTTTGAATATATAGTTAGTACATCAAATGTACTATTATTTGGAATCAACATCAAGTGTATTCAAAAAATAGAATTCGAGTTCATGTAGTACACATAGTTCATATCTATCTCTATTGTAATCATGTGGTGTGTTATTAAGGTAATACACGAATGATGGTTGAAGTTGGCAACAATCATGATTGTAGATTCTTATTGAAATAGAGAAACGAATTCAAATTTAGTTCGAATTGCAGCGGTAGTATAGACATTTGGAATGCACTAAAATGTTGGTATGAGTAGGTTACATGGATTATACAGCAAAGCGAAAAAAATTAATCGGACATAACATGGCATACTCCCTCCTTCCATCTATATAGGGCGTAATGAGATTTTTGAGACCGCCTTTGACTATTGACAAGATTAATAGTACATGACATGCACAATGTGAAAATTATATCATTGAAAGAACCTTTCACAGACGAAGTTAACGGTGTGCTTTGTGTAATTTGCATGTCATATATCATTGCTCTAATATTTGGTCAAAGTTTTCATCGAAAAACGCATTAGGCCCTATATAGATGGAAGGAGGGAGTAGCTTTGAATAGCATTTGTATAGTAAAATGGGGCAAGACTCTCTCTTTGTGTGGTGTGAATAGTTTTATTTTTTTTCTTTTTCTTTTTGGTTGAGGGAAGTGCGAATTGATTTGGTACGTACAAGTACAATATTACTACAGGTTAGGCTTGTCCCTAAAATTCAACCCGCGTCTTGTTATATCCCGAAAATTCAGATATCGTGCTCCCAAAACTGGGGTTCACAACCCGCGCCTTGCTATCCCAAAATTACAACGCACGCGAAAACTCCCTCCAGCTGCCAAATCCCGACACGCGAAATCCCCCTTCTAACCCTGAGCCGAAAGGGCCGCTAGTTCAAATCGGTGGGGGGGTACTTTTGTAACACACCCTATATTTTGGACAAGCGCGTCCCTAAGTCATGCTTCACCCCTCCCATCGCCCCCTTTTCGCCATTCAAAATCCCAGGCCGCCATAACCTCTACGCTCCAGCCGCGAAACCCCACCCTCCTCCGTTCGCCACGTCACCGCTGCCCAGCCGGAGCCTCTTCCCCGATGATGTCGTCCACCGCAACAGCTCGACGTCCCTGGTCCACCTCCCCGGATGAGGATCCTTCGTCCATCTCGCCGTCCCGCCGGTTCAGCCGCCCCGTCCTCCACTTCCAAGGAGCTGCTCCTCGTCTATCGCGGCTGCTCCATCCACACAGCGCCGCCTTAACCTGCTCCACCGGAACCGCAACATCCCCACCGACTCCTCGGACGAAGCCGAGGCCTACTCGGCGCCACCAAAGAGGTTGTACACTCATCGCATCGCACCTTCTCCTTAACTCGACCTCCCGGCGCCGACGATGCTCCATCCCGCACCCCCATGGAGCAGCTACCTTGAAGCCGGCGCCGCGGGAGACATCTCCACGGCGGCTCTCCCCCAGTGCGAGGCCCCTTCAGCGGCGGCGTCCATACCAGCCGGATCTGCTGCTGCTACTCCGGCTCTCGCTCGCGCTGCTGCTGCTGCTGCTCCGGCTCTCGCTCGCTCGCGCTGCTGCTCCTGCTCCGGCTCTCACTCGATCGCTCGCTCGCCAAGCTGCTGCTGCTGCTCTCCCCCTCGCTCGTGCTACTGCTTTGCTCCGATTAAGCCACACTTCAGTCGACTGAATCGACTTTTGGGTCAGTAGATTTTCAGGGGTTTGGGGGGGGGGCTCGCCGGAGTTAAGGAAGAACCACTGCAGCTGGGACGGGCTCACGGAGAGGTACCCACTATCTATCTTAGAGTTCAGGGTGGGAGGGGCCTAGAGGGCTGGCAGGGCGGCGTGGCGAGTTGTTTGGGCGGCGAGTCTTTGGGGCAGGCGGTTCGGCCGGTGGTGGCGGCGGCTCGAGGTGTGCAGGTTGAAGATGAACTGCAGGCCCTCCCTAAACTACATGTCAAGTGTCTCTCTGCTACCATTGCGTTCAGTTTTGACAGCAGCATTCAGATTCCACTGTTAATTTCAGTTTCAATAGTTAAGTTCAGAGTCAAGAGTTTTTATCTCATCTGTTGTAGTCAGGTTGTTTTTGGTGATGTTAATTTTACATCCATTTTTCATCATCTATTGGAGATGCTATTAGAATCCCACTTGAGATTGACGATGTACGTGTTGTCTTGCTTCACCTTGGCGTCTTCGGCTCACGGAGCTGCTCCAACGATGAATGATCCATCACAACAGAGCGATGCCTCGGGCGCCGCTCTCTGATTCCTCAGATCTTCCTCCACACCTCTGACAGCCACCTCTGCCTCAACTGCTTCAGCGACCAACCCAATGATGCTGAGGTCGACACGGCTACGACAAAGAGGTTGTACACTTGTTGCGTCACTTATTACTATACATTCACTTTGATCAATTAGGGCTATTTTGGTTCAACGGAAAAACATAGCAATAGGGAATTTTCCAATTGCACTCTACTATTCAATTATTCATCATTTTGTTGAAAGGAATGAAGCAAAACATCCACCTGGACCTACTTTTCAAAATCCTATGCATGAAAACAAGACCAAGTGCATTAGAGCCAGAATAACATTCTAACTGTACACACTTTCATATGGTTTCTCTTTATTTTGGCCATGTTTCTTTGCATTCCTCTACTCTTCCAATTCCTGTAAACCAAACACCCAAGTTGATAGAAATCCTGTGTTGACAAATGCTCTGTTTACCATGTGCATTTTCCTATCCTATTCCAGTGTTTTTCCTATCCCTGCATTTTAAGAATCATGCAAGCCAAATGAGCCCTTATGGAATTACTTCAGTTACAGGTACGTGTCGAAGGGAACATTGTGTGGTTTGTCCTGCTCCTGTCGCGACGTCGTCCACCTCACCGAGCTGCTCCATCGATGAAGCATCCACCAAACCAGACATCACGACTCTGACCGTCTTTCGCCGCCTCGAGATCTCCTTCCTCGCCACCGCACGCACCCCAACGGCATCACCATCATCGACTCAGCAGATGAACCTGAGGAGTACACGGGTCCACAAGAGAGGTCGCACTCTTTTGTTTCTGCTTATGTTATGCATTGCTTAAACTTACCTGCTACTTTATCGTCCTGTTCAGCTCTTGGACTCCCAACTCAGGTCCAAATTCATGTTCAAACTTTTCTAAATTAGTTGTGGGGCACATATCGAGTCAGCAATGAATAGTATGTCTGTCTAATATCTGGTACACCTAGGGTATGCCTATGTTGTTCATCTTGGGTGTGAAACAAATAGTAAAGCAATCATCATCTGTCTTTTTATTAATTTAAAGCAATCATCAACCTGCTATCATTATTTTTGGATCCATCCACTGGTTGTTACCATCACTCTAAATTTCTGCATGCTCTCCTTACATAATCTCACCATATTTTTTCGTATGCATGTCAGATATTGTACACAGTCATGCTGAACATGTATAGAAAAAGAGAAGAGTTTTGCGCGGCAATACAATGTCATGCAGACATTGCTCCATGGTGGGTTCAATGGCAAACCCTCCCCACCCCTCTCCAGATTGTAATCCAGAGGAAGATATCTATTCTGAGGCGGATTCGGGCCACGACCACTCCTATTTACCCCCAAGGTGTTTGCTCTACCTTGGCATGATGATGTTAGTCATATCATGCATATGCAGCCTTGCAGTGCCTACTTTTGACATCATATATGTCATCTGCTTAGTTTAGACATGTTCTGTAATGCCATCTATTTAGTTTCTATATCATATATGGGAATTATGCAGTCTCATGTCTTTTAGCCAGCCATAATATATGTGAAATGTGCAATGCCATCCTGTTTAACCAGGCATCATATATTTGAATGATATCTTGCCCATCCTTTTCTTCATTACATTTCCATTTGTCGACAATGTTTGTACATTAAACTACTCTTCACGTGAATCAGCCATTTGGGTGGGAGATGGAAAAATCTGGAGTGAAAACAAGGACTTGAGAGCGAGCATGTGCTACTTGTCGAAGCAGATCTCTTGTTGGGTCCCGATAGCTCCTCGAGATGGATTCGAGAGAGATGACCAGTCCTATTCCCCACTTGAGGTGTATGCTCTAACTTGGCACGTTATATCGCTCATATCATGCATACGGTGTCTTGCATTGCATAGTTTAGACATCATATACACAATATTCAACACCATGTTCTTAGTTCAGACATCATATCGAATGCCCTCTATTTAGCATATAAATCACATATGTGAATTAAATGATGCGATCCTGATTACTTAGATAACATGTAGGTGAATTATGTCATGCGATCCTGTTTTGTTATTCATCATATCTTTGAATTATGTTATACTATGCTATCCAGTTTAGATAGACATCATGAAATTATGTCATGCTATCCGTTTTAGTTAAACAATATACATGTCAACTATTTCATGCCCTCTTTTTTTCACACTATCTATTGCATCTATCTCTCATACAATGTCTGTACATTCAACTATGTTTCCTGTTTATCAGCCATTTGAATTGGAGCGGGTGATGTCAGTATCTAGCAGAATAAAAACACGGTCTTCAAATAAAACAGTGCTACCTATTGGTGGAGATAGCACCCCGGTTGTACATGCACAAGAACCAGCCCTACCACACATAACCCAAACTCTCATGATTGTACCCCTCATGATGGACAGAGAACCAGCTTCACCCAATCTAACCCCAACCCCAGCCGATAGTAACACAGTTCCTGTTGACACAGCACCATCTCCACCACAGAGCTCCCAAACAAGAGCAGTTAGTAAGGCAGCTCCAGTGCCCAAAGGGCTAGTACTATCACGGCAAACCCCAGCTCCACCAGTTAGTACGCCTATTCCCGTGGAGGAAGCACAACCAGCCAGTCGTAGTTTAGCATCTATCGCATTTGATGTTGTTAAATCGTATGTGCGTATCTTCCCATCTTGGAAATATTATACCGAAGATGAAGGAAAATGCCATTTACAGGTGTTTGTCCAGGAGTTATGTGTAAGTAATGTTATTCATGGCAATTACTTTGCTTCGTACCATACATCCTACCTCCATGATGGTTATAATACGGCAAATTTTCCCATTTTCTCTATAGAGAAGGACCGATTTGGAAACTCAGGATGAGGTAACCTGTGATAATACCTCTGCTATCTTCAATGCTTAGTGGCAGTATCGGAATTACCTGAAGAAAACGTACTTCACCGGCAAAGAAACTCATCAAATTCCCTTACGTTCTCCTGAGACACATTTACTGGACGATGACTGGGAACGCCTTGTTCTGTACTGGTCCTGAACCAAGAATGTGGTAAGGTCTATGAGGTCATTTTCTATTTTAAGTATTATATTCTTGCGTCTTACTGTACTCTGTTCATGTAGAACAAGTGCCTAAACTTGAAGAACAACTATTCTAATTTAAGATTCCATTGCTATCATAGTTCAAAAAAGCGCTAGGCGTTAATTGTGCATTTTGCCACCGCCTTGCACTTTACTGACCAAAGCGCATGCTTATCTTGCTTATGCATGATTAAGTGTAGTTATGCGCAATGCGTTTTGCCAACGCCTAGAGCCTAGGCGCGCCTTTTTTAACTATGATTGCTTTGCTCTTGTATCATTGTATTTACTCATACAAACTTATTTTTAAATTGAAGGATCCAATCGAAACTCCAATGGCACGGCAGGTATGTTCACGCATGTTTCTTTAACATGTTTGCTCTTATCAATAGCTCTTTTGATTTCAATTTCAATTGTGTATATAGTTGACTTTCATATCATGCACATTACTAGCATCACAACAAAGCCAATAGTGTTGTTGTACATGTAGACCCGTGGTACCCATCTGAAATCTTGTTGTGCCGTGTAGTTTCCCACGCTTTGTATTCTTTCACTGCTGCTTTGTCTTGAACTGATATGATTTGAACTGTGTCTCTATTTTGATTTGGCAAGACAATGCAGTGACCATAGGACATAGATATATGTTTGTTTGATGCTTTTATTATGTACTAGTACTTGGCAATAGAAGACTTGGTAGTTTAATACTGTCCACCTTACTAATGAACTGGTTCACCGAAATGAGTTTCATGTACTAGTACATGCTAAACTTGTTATGTGTCTGCTTGTTTCTTCTTTTAGATTGTTGACATAATATTGGGGAAGAGTGCCTTATTAAGCAATGGTAAAGGAAGTAATGTAGATAAGGTTCAGGATAGTGAAACATCCTTGTTGGTCTCCAACAAAGCTGATAAAACAGCTAAGGAAGACTATCTTGAAGACAACGAGACAACCCCAAAGTCCTGTCTTGGTTTAGTGTTCGAGTTACTCGCCACTACCGCTTGCACAAGCTATTCAAACTCACTTTATGCGAATCAGTTCGGTTTCTTGAGTCTCAACTACAAGTGAAAGACATCAATCACCGTGTCTTTGCGACAAGAAGCGGAAGGATGCGGAAGTCCTGGAGCATTCAGATGCATACTTTCCGTGCAACGACAAGCGTTGGAGGATTTTAGCGCCAAGCAGAGAAAGCTAATCAGCTTGCTAAGCTTATTGCCGACATGGTGGATACCGGGATAACGTTTCTTGAGCTCTTCCGGTTGTTTCGTTATGCTCTTGTTTTGCTGCCGCGTTTATTTGCACTGGTGGCCAATTTTGACGGCCAAGTGTATGTAATATGCTGCTTTCTTCCCTATATTTGCACTGGTGGCAAACTTTGATGCCCAGTGGATGTAATATGTGTAATAGCGGTAATAGGCTAGCCATAATTGCTTGCTTATTTATTTCCTTATTGTCTTGTTTAGTTGTTTGCTTGTAGTCACTACAGTTCTTTTTCTGTGTTTTTCTAGTGGCCACAATAGCCTATTTTTGATAACTAGGCCAAAATAATCATGGCAACACATGGACTGTTGTAACCATGGGCCTCCTGCAGGCCGTATGATCCATGGGCCTTCGTTCGGCCGTAGAAGCATTGGCCTTCTATACGGGCCGTAGGATCCATCGGCCTTCTATACGGGCCTTAGGGATCAATGGGCCTTCTACGGGCCGTAGGGTCCATGGGCCTTCTACGAGCCGTACTATCCATGGGCCTCATACGGGCCGTAGGATCCATGGGCCTTCTATGGGGCGTATCATCATTTCGCCAATCATGGGCTGTACTATTCGTGGACCATAACGGGCCGTTAATAGGCCGTATTTGATAACTCTATGAAAACAGCCCAACGGGTTTTTTTTGACATGGAAACGACCCAACGTATTAACGGTCCGCAAACGGGCCGACTGTAACGACGGGCTGAATTTGGCCCACAAGCAGAAAATGATAGTAATGGGCCGTATGTAACCGAATGCTGCAAATGAGCCCAAGAATGAATGGTCCCTGAGAAGGCCGAAAGATAACTTGGGCTGGAAACGGCCCAATGGAATAACGAGCCGTTAATGGGTATAAAGTGATACACTGTTCATTACGGTCCAGTTTCACCACGGGCCGTTAATGGGCCAAGAGTTACAAAGGTTCTCATATGGGCCGAAAGAAGTCATGGGCCACACACGGGCCGGAAGTTAAAATGGGCTGAATCATATTGGACGGCCCAGATGACGCTACTGGGCCTAATTCGGATAGGGCGTAATGGGCCCATGGTTAGCGGGCTGTACATGGGCTATATGCGAACAGGCCGTTAACAGGCTTTCCGTGGGCCGGCCCGCCACCTTTTGACCAAGTCAAACGGGCCGACCTTTTCACAGGAATGGGCCTTTGTTGGGCCGTGCCACGTGTCGCCGTATCATAGGCGCCTTCGGTCCAATGAGCGGATGACATCTGTCCCAACGGTGAGCCGACACGTGTTTCCTCCAGCCAATGATGATTTTACACGTGGAAAATCCCCATTGGTCGGGGCTGTTAAGGGGTTATCGGATCCAAAACCCAACCCGATAGATTAACGGTGTTCCGTTACGGTGGTGCCACGTGTCGGTAACCCTTGACGAAAGCAGTTCCGCGACGTGCGATTTATCGTCATGGAAGTGGACACTTCTGTGATGATAATTTTGGTCATATCATGGAACACTTATACGACACTACAGGTATGACTATCTTGATTCTGTCATAAATTTGTCTTGGATGTACATGCATGACAAAAAACGTGACCTACTATGACAAACACGTATCATCACAGAAGTGTATTTTTTTTGTAGTGCTAGTGGTTGAATCTTGGAAAACTTTTGATGTTTCTCTGATTAAATAGATACTTTCGTACCTAGAAATGATTTTTGAAAAAAAATAAAGAGCAAACTATGAGGCAGCTGCAGTTCAAATTTGACCCACTTCCAACTGAAATGGCGGAAATTTGTCTTTTTCACCAGAGGTGGATCAAAACTTTTACACCCAAAAATTTGGTCAACGTGCATTAAATATGGCCTAGTATTTTAGAAAAATGATTTGTCCCAATTTTGCAACAATTATTTGGTAGGTTCTTCACAAAAAACCCTCATTTGGGGCACTCAAAAAATGGAAAATGATTTTTTCGTCCAAAGAAAATGAAAGTTTCCTTAGGTAACATTGTTTGCCATTCCAATATGCACCCTTGTGTACAATATGAGATCATCTGAAAAAACTATGCCATGAATGTGGCTATAAGATTGATCATTTGGCTTGAAAGCCATTGATCTCCACATATGATAGCTCGTTTCTGAGAACATTTTTTTAAAAGAATTGTCGTATTGTAAGTTTATTATTTTATTCGTAACTTGGTCACATATAATGACACAATGCGAAGGTTTTCTAATTTTTTGATTTTTTTTGGAATTTTTATGCCCGTTTCAAAATGCGGTCAAAACGGTGGGCTTGACCGTTCCTAGCTAGTGGTTGAATCTTGGAATTTTTTTTGATGTTTCTCTGATTAAATTGATACTTATGTACCTAGAAATGATTTTTGGAAAAAAAAATAAAAAGCAAACTATGAGGCAGCCGTATTTCAAATTTGACCCGCTTCCAACTGAATCGGCGGAAATTTGTCTTTTTCACCAAAGGTGGATCGAATCTTTTGACACCCAACCATTTGGTCAATTGTGCATTAAATATGTCCTAGTATTTTAGAAAATTGATTTGGTCCAATTTTGCAACAAATATATTATAGGTCCTTCACAAAAAAAACTCATTTTGGACACTCGAAAAATGAAAAAATGATTTAAGATTACTCATTTCTCATAACTCTTTAAAAAATATTTTTCTTATTTCAATTTGTGATTATTAGTCAAATTTGCTGACATAATGAGAAGCTTTTTTTTTCATATTTTCAGGTCATAATAAAATAGCTAACATGATTTAGCACCTTACTTTTAGTCAATTATGACCAATTTAAATGGTCAAAATATCATACCTGTATACTACGTTCTGATTGGTCCAAAGGCCTCTCACGCGGATCATGGATAAACCACCGTCAGATCCTCCTGGATCCAACGGCCCTCACCTCACCCTTTCACGATCTCACCCACCCACCGCGAGCTACCCCCAAAAAAACCAACCGCACACCACTCCACTCTCTCCCCGCGCTGCGAACCCCAGCACTCTCACCCTCTCCCTCTCTCTGGATGCGCCGCCGCCGCACACCACTCCTCCTTCTGGATCCCCCGCCGCCGCCCCCAACCTCACTCCCTCCCTCTGGATCTCGACGCGCCGCCGTTCCCACCCCACTCCTCCGGCGTTCCCCCCACATGGTCACCGCTCGGCCCTCCCCATCGCGCTCCCGATCCAGATCCCTCACCTCCCCACTCTCAGATCCAACTGGCCCGAGACGGAGGCCGTCATGGACATGGTCGCCACCACCGACCGCGAGTCGGGGTCCTGGTACTCTCCCTCGTCATCCTCAACGGCGGCATCTGGCTGAGCCACCAGACGCGACGCCGGCTCGTCTTCATCATCTTCTCCTTCGTCGTCACCAACCGCGACGCCGGCTCTGTCGTCTCTGGCTGCAGGTACTCCACCTGGCAGCACGGCGTGGAGTACTTGATGATGGCGTCCCTGCTACTGCGGCAGCAAGAAGGAGGGGCGTCGGAGGCCGTGCAGGTGCGGGATTCCGACGCCTTCTTCGTGCCCTTCTTGTCCTTGCTCAGCTTCAACGAACCGCCCCGTCCCCGATGTTCGCGAAGCGCTTCTTGCAGAAGAAGCTGCACCAGATTCACCCTACCCCCTCTGTCACTCCATCCCGTCAGATTTGGGGGAACCTCGACCTGATCATCTTCACCGGGGCTGGCCGACGGGGTTTTCTTCCGGCGCTGCCCGTGTCCATGTTGGTGTTTCTGTTTGTTTGGATGTTGCTGCTGGGAGGGGGCGGAGAAAAAGGAGATGGTGGAGGAGGAGGAGGGGTGGCCGGTGATGTGGCCCAGCTGGACGCGCAGATCACGCTCCACTACGGTGTCCCCTACGCCGCCTCCGTAATGGCGTTCGACCCCGTGCAGCGGCTCCTCGCCGTCGGGACACTATGACTCCCCAACCTCCACTCCTCCTAACTTTGCTTGCACTGTAAAATAGTAAAACCGAAGCTGATATATCTGTCAAGTTGTGTTATCACCCTCTGAATCCGAGCAACCATTTCTTGTGTCATATAACAAGACATCCAAATAATAAGCATGTAAAGTACAGTAGGTCATTTGTAGTGTTCCATCCCCCTTTCAATCTTAAGCTTGAAGCCCGAATGCGGTTTAGATCATTGCTCAAGTCGCTAAGCAAACCCTTGAGCACCTTTTCTGTGTCCATGTTGTGTTCACTTCCTATTGTATTGATGGTGACTGCACTTCAAACTGCAGGGATGGCAGGATAAAAATCTTTGGGGCTGATAATATCGAAGGCATCCTCATATCGCCAAAGAGAATGCCATACAAGTATCTTCAGGTTTGGCACCGAGGCTGACCGCCTCCTTCAGGTAGCAGATGCTCCTCTACGCCAAGGTGCTCCCCTTCTCTGTTCCGTTTGGCCTAATGTAGTTTTCTCACACACGCACATGACAGCACTGGACTTGTTGCTCTGTTCATGAAGTTGGTGTTTCTCTATTCGTGCAGGGGCTGTTCGAGACGCAACTCCACGTGCAGGGACTGGGCGCGACACGGCTTCGAGCTCGCCGCCACGACAGATCTGCCAAGGGCCATGCCGAGCGAGGAGCCTCGGTATTACGTAGCCACTTTGTAGTCTGGTATGCAATCATAAGCATCACTTGTAGTCTGGTCTTAGACAGATTATTGTTTGAGTTAAGTTCATCGAACAATACTGGATGCAGCACGGGGGTTCTGTTTTGTTCTAGATTAATTGCACTCCTCATGGTTCCATTCGCGGCCGAGTTGGGTGCAGCGCGGGGGGTTGCTCGTTGAAAGGATCGATATAGTTGACTAGAGGGGGGTGAATAGGCAACTAACAATTTTTAGCTTTTCTTTACCAAATTAAACTTTGCGTCAAAGTAGGTTGTCTAGATATGCAACTAGGTGAACAACCTATATGATGAAACAACAACAATCACACAAGCAAGCAAGGGATATAACACAAGAAAGCTTGCGAAAGTAAAGGCGCGAGATAACCAAGAGTGGAGCCGGTGGAGACGAGGATGTGTTACCGAAGTTCCTTCCTTTTGAGGGGAAGTATGTCTCCGTTAGAGCGGTGTGGAGGCACAATGCTCCCGAAGAAGCCACTAGGGCCACCATATTGTCCTCATGCCCTCACACAATGCGAGATGCCGTGATTCCACTATTGCTGCCCTTGAAGGCGGCGACCGAACCTTTACAAACAAGGTTGGGGCATCTCCACAACTTAATTGGAGGCTCCCAACGACACCACGAAGCTTCACCACAATGGACTATGGCTCCGAGGTGACCTCAACCGTCTAGGGTGCTCAAACACCCAAGAGTAACAAGATCCGCTAGGGATTAGTGGGGGAATCAAATTTCTCTTGGTGGAAGTGTAGATCGGGGCCTTCTCAACCAATCCCGAGCAAATCAACAAGTTTGATTGGCTAGGGAAAGAGATCGGGCAAAAATGGAGCTTGGAGCAACAATGGAGCTTAGGGATAGAAGAGGTGGTCAACTAGAGGAAGAAGACACCCCTTATATAGTGGAGAGACAAATCCAACCATTATCCACAAACTCAGCCCACGATCTGCGGTACTACCGCTCCAGACAAGCGGTACTACCGCAGGGGCTCACGGTACTACCGAGGTGGGCCGCGGTACTACCGCTGCAGCGGCAGGGGCTAGTCCAGGCCAGAGCCGCCAAGGCTAAGAGCGGTACTGCCGCAGACGCGGTACTACCGCTCCCCCTTGCGGTACTTCCGCAAGGTCAGGATGGACTAGGCTGGGAAGGGCACGGATGAATAAAAATACATCCGTGACTACTTCCGCTGAAAAACGAACAGTGCAAAAGTCCGACACGGTACTACCGCGCCTGGCTTGCGATACTACCGCATAGGGAGCGGATGTAATAAATTACATCCGCCCCTACTTCCGCTCGTGCTACTGAACCAGACCAGGACTCATGGTACTACCGCGCACCTGGGGCGGTACTACCGCGTAGGGCGCGGATGTAAAAAATTACATTCGCCCCTACAGCCGCAGGAGAGACTGAGCCTAGCCTGAGGCCATGGTACTACAGCTCCACTGGAGCGGTACTACCGTGTGCACCTATGGTACTACCGCAAGGGCTTGCGGTACTACCGTAGGGGCCTGCGGTACTACCGCTCTTAGGAGCAGTACTACCGCATGCCTAAAAAGCAGCACTTAGGAATCCTTCTTTTTGCACAAAGTGGAGATAACGGATGATGCTCCAAAGCGCAAAGGGAAAGGCGGGGAAAAGGGAGAAAACATGTACGTGATGATTCCACCCAAACCTTTCCACCGCGGACCCCCTCTTAATAGTACCTCTATCCTTTGACTCAAATCCACCAAAAGAGACGTAGAGCACCACCGTCTTCCATAGTCTTCGAGGGGTACCAAACCGTCTTGTGCCTAACGACGAAGTGATTGAAATTCTCAAGGCACACGATTAGTCCGCAAAAGCATTGTCATCAATCACCAAAACACCTTAGGGATAAACATGCCCTTACAATCTCCCCTTTTTGGTGGATTGATGACAATACGGGATTTGCACGAAGGGAAAGAATGTAGCACAAGTAAACCCCACATCTCTAGAATATAGACGAGCTCCCCCTAGATTTGTGCTAGAGAGTAAAGTGCTTTGGACTGCACGACACGAATATTAGGATCACCACTCCCCCTATATTTTAGAGACAAAGCATATCTTGCAATAGAAGGGCTAACACTAAACAAGATAGTAACTAAGAGCATAACAACAATAGCACGAAATGGCATAGGCTAAATAAGTTACGATAGAGTGCATATGTCTTACACCATATGATAGACCAAGTCTCACGAGCAAACTAAACCAAAGCAAAGCAAGGTTCAACAGAACAAACATGAGCAAAGCAAACACAAGACTCTCGCAAATCCCTACACTCTCTCCCCCTTTGACATCGAGACGCCAAAAAGGCAGAGAGGACACCTACACACAAGTGGTGGCTCAAGCGGAGTAGTCAGAGTCACGGTCCTCGTCAGACTCGGCAGCAGGAATGGTCTCCTCGACGTCCTCCTCAGAATCGGTCCACTTGAAGCCTTGCTTCGCCATCCACTCAGCCTCCGGAGTGATGCGATCCTCAGAACCACCAGAGACGTCCTCTCCATACAGCCTCAAGATCTTCTTGTCCCGACGGCGACTCTCCTTGGTGGCAACATGATACCTGTACTGACCCTTGGTCTGCATGTAGAACAAGGTCTTCATCTTGTTTTTCAGCCTCTTAGCCCAAGATGGCTCAGAGGTAGGAGGGGTGTAATCCTCAGAGCAGACATCATCTGCTGGCTCCTCTTCATCCTCATCTGCATCCACATCCATGGCAGCCGCAGCCTCAGCACGAGAAGTGGTGTTAGCCCATTGAGGCTTGACACGGAGCCGGATGGAATCATGTCGAATCCAATCAGGGGCCTCAAAGTCATCCTGAGGGTAGAGCTTCTCCCAAGTTGTAGAGATCAACAGAAACATATATGGTCCATAAATGGGGACCTTGCGGTTGAAGATGGCAAACCGAAGCTCACACCACATGATGTGTGAGACATCAAGTGGTAACATCTGATAGTTGCGTGCTTCTTCACATAGGAGCAACATGTCCACCAGATAAGCGTGTACCTTGTCCTTATCCCCAATGCATGGGAAGAGAGAGTTGCGGAAGATCCGGTACATGATGTCAACGAAAGAGTTGAGCACCCACGAAGACTTGCCACTGGAGAGCTTCTTCTCAACAAGGAAGGGCTGAAGCTTGTTCTTGTTGGCAGACTCGGTATTGGCATGACTACGAACACCTTGGGGTGTGGCAAGCCCCTCATCCGAAACA
The DNA here is from genome assembly GCA_021437245.1 of Aegilops speltoides. NCBI lineage: Eukaryota > Viridiplantae > Streptophyta > Magnoliopsida > Poales > Poaceae > Aegilops > Aegilops speltoides. Next base: position 536,622,792 of record CM038142.1, read on the forward strand.
CCAAGCAAAGTCATGAACTCCTTCCATGTAGCCGTCAGACGCCGACCGTTGCTCATCCAAGTCATCGTCCTGTCCTCATTAGGGTGAAAGTACACCGAGGCGAAGAACTGAGCCACAATCTCCGGATCATAGTCTTTGTGAAAGGAGATGATATGCTCAATGCCAAACTGCTCCACTAGATCCAGAGCCTCACCAAAGTATGCCCGGTGCTTCTCTTCCCTCATCTGATGCATGCCGATCCAATGCACATCCACATAGATATTCCTCTTGGCCTTGATCACATCCAAAAAATGAGGTTCTGCTGCTTGGTCCAGAACAACTCATTCCCTCGAAGGTTGGCACGAGGATTCACGTAGGGATTGATCTTCCTACGACAGATGAACTCAGCAAGCGGCATCTCATCCATACTCATGGCGGGTTCCTTGTCTTTGGTGGCGGTGGTTGGTCCTGCGTTGGGGGGCACTGGAGCCCTCATGAGCTTCATCTTGATTGCGAAGGTGCTTGGAGCCCGTGTCACGGCTTGGATTGGACCGGAGAGCATGAGCACCTGAGCCACACACCACAAATACGTAATAAACGCGAGAAGAATCAGTGCAAAGAACTCAGCAAAACAGAGAAACAAGTAGAATTCGCACATAATAATTGACACACGATAGATTTGTCAGCAACAGTAGCATCGCTTGGTCACGCGGAACTAAAAAATTAGTGCCGCGTCAAATCATGGTAGTACCGCGCTGCAGGTACGGTAGTACCGCGAGAGCGGTAGTACCGCGCCGGAGGTGCGGTAGTACCGCATGTTTTCATATTTGAAACAACAATTGAATCTGAGAACTACCGTGATGACAAAGCGGTACTATGACTGATCAAATCTACCACGGGACAACATATTATGTATAAACTCTATGCATTACTACTCTCCTCCATCCTACTCTTGCAAAGATTTAGCCTAAAATCTCAAGAACAACTAGCATCTCCCCAAAAACCTAAAAGCAAAAGAACACGCCAAAAAGAGAGGGATTTGGGTAAAGACCTTGGTCCATGGCAAGAGGAAGTGGTGGGGAACGATCCCACCGGTCGGAATCCGAGGAGAGCAGCCGGAGAGGGAGATCCGGCGAGGGTCTCCGACGCCGTTCGTGGGTAGGAGAGAGAGAGGCAGCGTGGGGAGAAGGAGTGAATGGGTATGGGGGAGTTGGAACTCCCCCTACCCGCTCATAACCCCCACACGCTCGCTACGTCACGGTAGTACCATGACTCATTGCGGTAGTATCGCCCGAGCGGAAGTACCGCGCCTTGGGCGGTAGTACTGCTCAACCACCGGCAGTAAAAAATTACTGCCGTGCTGGTTGCGGTAGTACCGTGCCCTGCGGTAGTACCGTGGCGTACCACGGTAGTACCGTGAACCCAAGAGAATGCAGTTTCAAACACGGGAGAAAAACGACTTTGCACGGAACCTTCAAGAGAACACACACACCAATGAACTAACAAGCGAAACACTGTAACCAATCACGAGGACACAAAGACCAAAACGAGACACAACCTCTCCAAGGAGGGGGCGGTGGCCGGAGCCACCTATGTTTGAGTTGATTGGTATGGAACCGCGAAGAATTATCCTTGGGCCCATGACCAAAACTCGTCTTTGAAGCACATGTACCAACAAAATTGGCTAATGTGAAAGAGTTGATTAATTTATGCATAATGGGGGGTGGGAGAGTTCACTGAGAGAACAACACTCCCCCTATGTCCATGCCTACACCTAAACTAGACAAAAAGTTGAGTGTGGTGGGATGTGCAAGGGTTCAAGTCACATTGCTCAAATCAATGATATTTAGCTCATGCCTTAACTCGCGAAATCTTGCTTCATCCAAGGGCTTCGTGAAAATATCTGCAAGGTTATCATGAGTGTTGACATACTTGAGCTCGATCTCCCCTCGCCTAATATGATCCCGGATGAAGTGATACCGAATCTCAATATGCTTCGTCTTGAAGTGTTGCACCGGGTTGAGAGAAATCTTGATGGCACTTTCATTGTCACACCAAAGGGGCACTTTGTCACAAATGACACCGTACTCCTTTAAAGTTTGCCTCATCCATAGGAGTTGTGCACAACAACTACCGGCTGCCACATATTCCGCTTCGGTGGACGATAGAGACACACAACTTTGCTTTTTGGAAGACCAACTCACCAAAGAGCAACCAAGAAATTGGCACCCTCCGGAAGTGGACTTCCTATCCACTTTGTCTCCCGCCCAATCGGAATCCGTATATCCTTCAAGCCTGAAGTTTGCTCCTCTTGGATACCATAAGCCAAAGTTTGGGGTATGAGCCAAATATCGAAAGATTCGCTTGACCGCCACATAGTGGCTTTCCTTCGGTGCTGCTTGAAACCATGCACATATTCCCACACTCAACATGATATCCGGTCTAGATGCACAAAGGTAAAGCAAGGAGCCAATCATGGAGCGATATACCTTTTGATCCACCGCTTTACCATTGGGATCAATGTCAAGTTGGCACTTGGTAGGCATTGGAGTAGAAGCCGGCTTGACATCACTTAGCTTGAATCTTTTTAGCATGTCTTGAGTGTATTTGGCTTGGTTGATGAAGGTACCTTCTCCTCTTTGTTTGATATCAAAACCAAGGAAGAACTTCAAGTCTCCCATCGAAGACATTTTGAACTCAGAGGTCATGAGAGCGGCAAATTCCTCATTGAAAGCTTTGTTAGGGGAAGCAAAGATAATATCATCAACATATAGTTGACATACAAACAACTCCCCTTTGACCTTCTTAGTAAAAGGAGTGGGATCGATTTGCCCAACCTCAAATCCACGATCTTGTAACAACTCGGTAAGGTGGTCATACCACACACGTGGGGCTTGTTTAAGGCCATAGAGTGCCTTATCGAGTTGATACACATGATCCTGGAAGTAGGGATCCTCGAACCCAAGGGGTTGCTTGACATAAACCAACTCATTAATAGGACCATTAAGAAAAGAACTTTTCACATCCATTTGTTGTAACTTAAAGTTGTGATGGGAAGCATTTGCAATCAACAAACGAATGTATTCAAGGCGAGCAACGGGAGCAAAGGTTTCACTGTAGTCGATACCCTCGACTTGGGAGTAGCCTTGTGCTACCAATCTTGCCTTGTTGCGAATGATGTTCCCATGAGCATCTTGCTTGTTCTTGAATATCCACTTGGTTCCAATGATGCTGTGGTTCCCCGACGGCCTTGGCACCAATCTCCACACCTTGTTGTACTCAAAGTTGTTGAGTTCTTCATGCATGGCATTGAGCCTATCCGAATCTTCAAGCGCCTCATAGACCTTTTGGGGTTCAACACAAGAGACAAACGCGTGATGTTCACAATAGTTTGCTAATTGTCTATGAGTGCTTACCCCCTTTCTTAGGCTTCCAACCACATTCTCCATGAGATGACCTTTGGTGGTGATCTTGGAAGCAATCTTCATGGCACGACGCTCTAATTCCTCCTCAGATGTGGAAGGAGGAGGGTTAACTTGATTATCTTGAGCGCCGTCTTGAGCTTGCTCTTGATCTTGATCTTGCTCGAGGGGGAGAACTTGACCTTGGGCATCATTTGGTGGTTCACCACCATCTTGAGGATGACCTTGCCCTTGGTCATGTTCACGAGGTTGAGTGCCTTCACTTTGTTCTTTGGAAGCGTGTGGGTCTTGGGGAGGTGATGGATCCACTTGAGTGGAGCATTGTCCTTCTCCTTCGGCCACAAGGGGTTCCTCAATGTGTAGAATATGACCAATACCCATTCTTCTTATGGCTTGGGGAGGAATTTCATCACCTACATCACAAGTACCACTTTTCTCCACTTGGGAGCCGTTATTTTTGTCAAACTCCACGTTACACGTCTCCTCAATGAGTCCGGTGGACTTGTTAAGGACACGGTAAGCATGAGAGTTTGTAGCATAACCAACAAATATGCCCTCATAAGCTCTAGCCACAAATTTAGACAAATAAACACCTTTCTTGAGAATGAAACACTTACACCCGAACACCCGGAAGTACTTGAGATTGGGCTTGTTACCGGTGAGTATTTCATAAGGAGTCTTGTTCAAGCCTTTGCGGAGATAGAGCCGATTGGATGCGTGACATGCTGTGTTGATGGCTTCAGCCCAAAAGTTGTAGGGAGACTTGAACTCCGCCATCATGGTCCTTACCACATCCATCAACGTCCGGTTCTTCCTCTCCATGACACCATTTTGTTGAGGGGTATATGGTGCAGCATATTGATGCTTGATCCCCTCATCACTAAGAAACTCATCCAAGGTGTAGTTCTTGAACTCGGTGCCGTTGTCACTTCTTATTGTCAAGACCTTTGCATCATGTTGACGTTGAGCTTCATTTGCAAAGTCGATGACGGTTTGTTGAGTCTCACTCTTCCTCTTGAAGAAGTATACCCAAGTGTATCTTGAAAAATCATCCACAATCACCAAGCAATACTTTCTACCTCCAAACTATCAAAGGATGGAGGCCCAAAGAGATCCATGTGAAGGAGCTCCAAGGGTCTCTTCGAGTAGATGATGGTCGTGGGAGGGTGAGCCTTCTCATGAAGCTTTCTTTCAATACAAGCACTGCAAGCACGATCTTTTGCAAAACTAACATTTGTTAGTCCACGGACATGGTCCTCCTTGAGAAGACTTTGCAAAGATCTCATATTGACGTGGGCTAAACGGTGATGCCAAAGCCATCCCACATCAACTTTAGCCATTAGGCATGTCGCGGTCTTAGTGTGTTGCTCCGAAAAATTAATCACATAAAGACCATTCTCGACATGCCCAACAAAGGCTACTTTAAGAGTCTTTCTCCACAAGAGGGCCACAGTATCGATATCAAAGAAAGTGGCAAAGCCCATGAGTGCAAGTTGACGAACGGAAAGAAGATTGAATGCAAGGGACTCAACAAGCATGACTTTCTTGATCGTTAGACCCAATACCTTGCCAAGACCCAATACCTTAGAAGACGAGGCATCACTCCACTCGACATTGGTGGGCATAGAAGAAATCTTGTGCACGTCCACCACCAAGTCCTTGCTTCCGGTCATATGATTCGTTGCTCCACTATCGAGCAACCATGATCCCCCACCGGAAGCAAATACCTACATGAGATCAATGCTTGGTTTTAGGTACCCATTTTGTAATGGGTCCTTTGATGTTAGTAACAAGGGTCTTAGGAACCCAAATAGACCATTCAATGTACTCATAAGGAGAACCAACAAATTTAGCATAAACATGCCCATCACTAGCACGACACAACACATAAGAAGGGTTAAAGTCGCCGGCTTTGTTGGAGGAGGTAGTTTTGCCCTTTTTGACATCAACACTCTTCACGTTGTTCTTCTTCTCCTTAGGAGCACCCTCTCCCTCTTTCAGAAAGGTTAGCTTGAGAGGAGGAGGTCGTTTGGTCTTGTCGTTCTTCTTCTTGTTCTTGGACTTGGGTGCGAACCCAATTACCTCCTTGGTCACAACTTCCTTTTTGATTGCTCAAAACGTCGTTCAGGTTCTTCTCACCTTGAATGCACGTCACAAGGCCTTTCTCAAGTTGGTCCTTCAATTTGGCATTCTCCTCCACAAGATGCACATGCTCACAACACGGGTTAGTGGCATATGCATTATCAATTAAAACCATATGAGGAAAGGTGGCCTATTCCTTGGTTAGCTTAACTTGGAGTTGAGCATGAGACTTGATGACCTACAAGTGTAGGGGATCAATCATAGTCCTTTCGATAAGTAAGAGTGTAGAACCCAACGAGGAGCAGAAGGAAATGATAAGCGGTTTTCAGTAAGGTTTTCTCTGCAAGCACTGAAATTGTAGGTGATAGATAGTTTTGTGATAAGATAAATAACAATGAGTAATAAGTAAATAAAATAAGTAAAGTGCAGCAAGGTGGCCCAATCCTTTATATAGCAAAGGATAAGCCTGAACAATTTCTAATAATGAGAAAGGAGCTCCCGAGGACACATGGGAATTATCGTCAAGCTAATTTTCATCACGTTCATATGATTCGCGTTCGGTACTTTGATAATTTGATATGTGGGTGGACCGGTACTTGGGTACTGCCCTTACTTGGACAAGCATCGCACTTATGATTAACCCCTATTGCAAGGTCCGCAACTACAAAACAAGTATTAAGGTAAACCTAACCACAGCATTAAACATATGGTCCATATCAGCAACTAACGAAGCAACACATAAACTAGGGTTTAAGCTTCTATCACTCTAGCAACCCATCATCTACTTATTACTTCCCCATGCCTTCATCTAGGCCCAAATAATGGTGAAGTGTCATGTAGTCGACGTTCACATAACACCACTAGAGGAAAAGACAACATACATCTCATCAAAATATCGAACGAATACCAAATTCACATGACTACTAATAGCAAGACTTCACCCATGTCCTCAGGAACAAACGTAACTACTCACAAAGCATATTCATGTTCATAATCAGAGGAGTAATAATATGCATAAAGGATATGAACATATGATCTTCCACCAAGTAAACCAATTAGCATCAACTACAAGGAGTAATCAACACTACTAGCAACCATAGGTACCAATTTGTGGTATTGATACAAGATTGGATACAAGAGATGAACTAGGGTTTTGAGAGGAGATGGTGCTGGTGAAGATGTTGATGGAGATTGACCCCCTCCCGATGAGAGGATCATTGCTGATGACGTTGGTGATGATTTCCCCCTCCGGGAGGGAAGTGTCCCCGGCAGAACAGCTCCGCCAGAGCCCTAGATTGGTTCCGCCAAGGTTCCGCCTCGTGGTGGCGGAATTTCGTCCCGTAAGCTTGCCCCTGATTTTTTCCAGGGTAAAAGCGATGATATAGCAGAAGATGGACACCGGAGGCCCACTAGGGGGCCCAGGAGATAGGGGGCGCGCCCTATAGGGGGGGGGGGCGCCCCTGTCTCCTAGACAGGGTGTGGGCCCCTGGTGTATTTCTGTCGCTCAAAAATTCTTATTAAATCCAAAAGGTTGTTTCGTGGAGTTTTAGGACTTTTGGAGCTGTGCAGAATAGGTTTCCAATGTTTGCTCCTTTTCCAGCTAGAATTCCAGCTGCCGGCATTCCCCCTCTTCATGGTAAACCTTGTAAAATAAGAGAGAATAGCCATAAGTATTGAGATATAATGTGTAATAACAGCCCATAATGCAATAAATATTGATATAAAAGCATGATGCAAAATGGACGATCAACTCCCCAAGCTTAGACCTCGCTTGTCCTCAAGCGAAGTTTAAATCGAAAAATATGTCCACATGTTTAGAGATAGAGGTGTCGATAAAAATAAAATACGGACATGAGGGCATCATGATCATTCTTATAACAACAACATATATAGATTTTATCATATGAATTCCTATGCTCAAGTAACAATCAATCCACAATGTCAAGTATGGTTCAAAAAACTTCATTGGGAACTAATAAACTATAATCTCAGTCATTGAAGCAATTGCAATTTATCGTAACATCAGAAAGAGTCAACAATAGAGCTTTTCAGCAAGCTCACATACTCAACTATCATGTAGTCTTCTATAATTGCTAACACTCACGCAATACTTGTGGTTATGGAGTTTCAGCCGGACACTGAGAAAGATTGGGGCTTATTGTGTTGCCTCCCAACGTATTCACCTTTAGGTGATGTCAACAATAATAGCCCATGCCAACTAACATCTAGTTGGATATATATATATCATGGTCTTTGAAACACTAGGAGCTTGCCAAAGGATAAAATGAAAAAGGGAAACGTGAGGATCACCTTGACTCAAGCACAAAGTAAAAACATAAAGTAAAAGATAAGCCCTTCACAGAGGGAAGTAGAGGTTGTCATGTGCGTTTAGGGTTGATGCACAAAATCTTAATGCAAAAGAACGTCACTTTATATTGCCCCTTGTATGTGGACCTTTATTATGTAGTCTGTCGCTTTTATTTCTTCCACAACAAGTTCGTACAAAGCTTATTTTCTCTGCACTAATAAGTCATACATATTTAGATAGCGATTTTTATTGCTTGCAACATGACAACTTACTTGAAGGATCTTACTCAATCCATAGGTAGGTATGGTGGACTCTCATGGCAAAACTGGGTTTAAGGATATTTGGAAGCACAAGTAGTATCTCTACTTGGTGCAAGGAGTTTGGCTAGCATGAGGGGGAAAGGCAAGCTCAACATGTTTGGAAGGTCAATGACAATATACTTTAACTGGGATGCCGGAAAACATAAACCACTACGTTGTCTTCCTTGTCCAACGTCAACTCTTTTAGCACGTCATACTTAATGAGTGCTCCCAATTATAGGTGTCCAAGATAATATATTTATATGTGAACCCCTCTTTCCTTATCACTTCCTATTAATTGCAACGATGACCAAGGCTAAGTTTATCAACTCTCAACAATTTTTATGCCTCATACTTTCTATATGTGAAGTTATCACTATCCATAAGATCAATACGAACTCTTTTATTCTTTCTACTTTCTCAAGATCATAGCAACATAGCAAAGCCCTTGACTCAACACTAATCTTTATTATAGAAAGCTTGCGGACTCGATTACAAAAAGAGAACACAAAGCAAAACTCAAACTACTTGATATCAAAACTTCAGTCTACTAGATCAAGATACTACTAAAAGGATCGAAGTAAATAAAGCGGTAAAGATAGGAGTGTGATGGTGATACGATACCGGGGCACCTCCCCCAAGCTTGGCAGTTGCCAAGGGGAAGTGCCCATACCCATGCGGTTATGTCCTCGGAGGTGGTGATGGTGGAGTTGTTGCATTTTTCTTCTCTAGCTTGCGTCTGAGGCTAAAATTTTCCTCCCTCAGATCCTCATTCTCGAGCTCAAGTTTCATTATCTTTTTGCATAATGCCGCCTTGCTGTCCTGCAAAAAGCGTGGTGGGATAGATTGAACCTTAGGGAGGCTTGACTTCTTAAACTCCACATGCATGTCGCCAGGTTGAGATAGTGGATCGTCCCCTTCATCGAAGCTTGTCTCCCCCTTCCCCTTTGGATCATAATCTTCTTCTTCCTTCGTGGTCCAGCCATAATGTTCCACATCCCCATATGCTTTTGGGTTTGCGATATAGTCAGCCATATAGCTCTCTCCCTCCGAATCTTGGGACGACATCTTGCTCCAAATGTGCTGCAGAAACAACTCGAAACGAAAACAGAGGATATTTGTGTGACACAGTGGTCAAAACCTTCGGGAGTATATATAATGAATTTTTACCGACCAAAATATGTAATGTGCAAGAAAATGGAGTCCGGGAGGCACACAAGGTGCCCACGAGACAGGGGGCGCGCCCAATAAAGGGGGGGGGCGCCCTCCACTCTCGTGGGAGCCTCATGTCCCTTTCGGACTACTTCTTTCTTCCTAAAAATTTTAAATATTCCAAAACTGATAAAAATTGCCATTGGGGTCATTTTGGAGTCGGTTTACTTACCGTACCACATACCTATACCTTTTCGGAGTCTGGAACATTCTGGAAAGTGTCCCTTATGTATTCCTCAGGGGTTACAGTTTCAATAATATTAGTTTCAACATTGATAGGATTACCTGAAATATAATGTTTAATTCTTTGACCGTTTACCACCCTTGGACTCGTGCCTTCGAAGTTGTTGATTTTTATGGCACCAGAATGATAGACCTCCTCGATAACGTAAGGACCTTCCCATTTTGAGAGAAGTTTTCCTGCAAAAAATCTTAAACGAGAGTTGAATAATAACACATAATCTCCCACGTTAAACTCACGCTTTTGTATCCTCTTATCATGCCAGCGTTTGACTTTTTCTTTAATAGCTTGGCATTCTCATACGCCTGGGTTCTCCATTCATCCAGTGAGCTAATATCAAATAACCTCTTCTCATCGGCAAGTTTGAAGTCATAATTGAGCTCTTTAATAGCCCAATATGCCTTATGTTCAAGTTCAAAAGGTAAATGACACGCTTTTCCATAGACCATCTTATATGGAGACATACCCATAGGATTTTTGTATGCAGTTCTATAGGCACATAATGCATCATCAAGTTTCTTGGACCAATTCTTTCTAGATCTATTCACAGTCTTTTGCAAAATTAATTTGAGCTCTCTGTTGCTCAACTCTACTTGACCACTAGACTGCGGATGATAAGGAGATGCGATTCTATGATTGACATCATACTTAGCAAGCATCTTACGGAAAGCACCATGAATAAAATGTGAACCACCATCAGTCATAAGATATCTAGGGACTCCAAACCTCGGAAAAATAACTTCCTTAAGCATTTTAATAGAAGTGTTATGATCAACACTACTAGTTGGAATAGCTTCTACCCACTTAGTAACATAATCAACATCAACTAAAATATGTGTATAACCATTAGAGGCAGGAAAAGGTCCCATATAATCAAAGCACCAAACATCAAACAGTTCAATAACAAGAGAATAATTCATAGGCATTTCTTGACGTCTACTAATGTTACCTATTCTTTGACATTCATCACAAGATAAGACAAACTTACGAGCATCTTTGAAGAGAGTAGGCCAATAAAAACCAGATTGTAGTACCTTGTGTGCAGTTCTATCTCCAGCGTGGTGTCCTCCATAGGATTTAGAGTGACACTTGCGTAGGATCTGTTCCTGTTCATGCTCAGGCACACAACGTCTAATAACACCATCTACTCCTTCTTTATAAAGGTGTGGATCATCCCGGAAGTAATGTCTTAAATCATAAAAGAACTTTTCTTTTGCTGGTATGTGAAACTAGTTGGTATAAATTTAGCAACAATGTAGTTAGCATAATCAACATACCAAGGAGCAGTACAAGAAGCATTGACGACCGCTAATTGTTCATCAGGAAAGCTATCATTAATAGGCAGTGGGTCATCAAGAACATTCTCTAGCCTAGACAAGTTATCTGCAACGGGGTTCTCAGCTCCCCTTCTACCAATAATATGCAGGTCAAATACTTGGAGCAAGAGGACCCATCTAATGAGTCTAGGCTTAGCATCTTTCTTTTCCATAAGATATTTAATAGCAGCATGATCAGTGTGAATAGTAACTTTGGAATCAACAATATAAGGTCTAAACTTATCACATGCAAACACAACTGCTAAGAACTCTTTTTCAAGAGTAGCATAATTTCTCCGGCAAGATCAAGAGTCTTACTAGCATACTGGATAACATTCAATTTCTTATCGACTCTTTGCCCTAGAACAGCACCTACAGCATAATCACTAGCATCGCACATAATTTCAAAAGGTAAATTCCAATCAAGTGGCTGAACAATAGGTGCAGTGATCAAAGCTTTCTTAAGTGTTTCAAATGATTCTACACAATCATCATCAAAGACAAAAGGAATATCTTTTTGCAATAAATTAGTCAGAGGCCTAGAGATTTTAGAAAAGTCCTTAATGAACCTCCTATAAAAACCGGCGTGACCAAGGAAACTTCCTATACCTTTTATGTCCTTGGGACATGGCATCTTTTAAATAGCATCAACTTTGGCTTTATCAACTTCAATACCTCTCTTGGAGATCTTATGCCCCAACACAATGCCTTCATTAACCATAAAGTGACACTTTTCCCAGTTCAGGACGAGACTAGTGTTTTTGCATCTCTGCAAAACTCGATCAAGGTTGCTCAAACAATCATCAAAAGAGGATCCATAAACTGAATCATCCATGAATACCTCACAAATGTTTTCACAAAAATCAGAGAATATAGCCATCATGCATCTTTGAAAGGTAGCGGGTGCATTACATAAACCAAAATGCACACGTCTATAAGCAAAAGTACCAAAAGGGCAAGTAAAAGTAGTTTTAGATTGATCCTTTGCTGACACAGGTATCTGAGAGAAACCAGAATAACCATCTAAAAAGCACAAATGTGTGTGTTTGGATAGTCTTTCTAGCATTTGATGAATAAAAGGTAAAGGGTAATGATCTTTCTTAGTAGCTTTATTTAACTTACAAAAATCAGTTACCATCCTATAAGCTGTAATAATTCTTTGCGTGATCAATTCATCTTTATCATTAGGGACAACGGTAATACCTCCCTTTTTAGGAACACAATGGATAGGACTTACCCATTCACTATCAGCCACGGGGTAAATAATACCTGCCTCAAGGAGCTTTAGTATCTCCTTTCTTACCACTTCTTTCATCTTGGGGTTTACTCGCCTTTGAGGATCTCTAACTGCTTTGGCATCGTCCTCCATATTAATTTTGTGTTGGCATAACGTGGGACTGACGCCCTTAAGATCATCCAGAGTATATCCAATAGCAGCTCGGTGCTTCTTCAGGGTTTTCAATAATCTTTCTTCTTCTTTCTCTGAAAGGTTAGCACTAATAATAACAGGATATATTTCTTTTTCATCAAGATAAGCATACTTAAGATTATCAGGTAATAGTTTGAGTTCAAACACTGGATCACCCTTGGGTGGAGGGGGATCCCCGAGAATTTCAATGGGAAGGTTATGTTTCAGCATAGGTTCCTGTTTGAGGAACACTTCATCTATTTCCCTTCTTTCCTTCATAAACATATCGTTTTCATGGTCTAGCAACTATTCTTCTAACGGATCAGTTGGAGGAACAACAATGGAAGCCAGACCAATAATCTCATCCTTACTAGGTGGTTCCCTATCACGAGGTTATCTACTAAACTTAGCGAAATTAAACTCATGAGACATGCCATCTATGCCAACAGTGACAATATTCTTTTCACAATTAATCTTAGCACTAGCTGTATTCAAGAAGGGTCTACCAAAAATAATGGGACAAAAATCATCTTGTGGGGAACCAAGAACAAGGAAATCAGCAGGGTATTTAACCTTCCCACACAAAACTTCAACATCTCTAACAATCCAAAAGGGTTTAATGGTATCCCTATTAGAAAGCTTAATAGTAACATCAATGTCTTCTAATTCAATGGGTGCAATGTCATGCATAATTTCTTGATATAAAGAATAAGGTATTGCACTAGCACTAGCACCCATATCACATAAGCTGTGATAACGATGATCTCCTATTTTAACAGAAATAACAGGCATGCCTAACAGGTCTACGTGTCTTAGTATCGGGCCTAGCAATATTAGCAGACTCACCATATAAAGAAATAACATGCCCATGTAAATCCTCATCCAAGAGATCTTTAACCATAGCAATACTAGGTTCAACATTAATTTTCTCAGGAGGTGTATAAGTCCTAGTATTACTCTTACAAACAACAGTCGAAGCTTTAGCATGATCCTTTATCTTAACAGGAAAAGGAGGTTTTTCAACATAAGCAATAGGAACAATAGGATCACTATAGGTAATAGTCTTCTCTTCGACTGTAATAGGTGCAACTACATTCACTTCAACAGGAGGATTATATTTAAACCACTTCTCTTTAGGGAGATCAACATGAGTAGCAAAAGATTCACAGAAAGTAGCTACTATCTCAGAGTCAAGTCCATACTTAGCGCTAAATCCACGAAAAGCATCAGTATTCATAAAAGATTTAACACAATCGAACTTAGGTGTCATACCTGACTCCTTACCATCGTCAGAAGCCCAATCTTCAGAGTTGCGTTTAATTCTTTCCAATAAGTCCCATTTGAAATCAATAGTCTTCAGCATATAAGAACCATCATAGGAAGTATCGAGCAGGTTACGATTATCAAGAGAAAGCCGAGCATAAAAATTCTGAATAATCATTTCCCGAGAGAGCTCATGATTGGGGCATGAATATAACATTGACTTAAGCCTCCCTCAAGCTTGAGCGATGCTTTCTCCTTCGCGAGGCCAGAAATTATATATGTAATTACGATCACGATGAACAAGATGCATAGGATAGAACTTCTGGTGAAATTCCAACTTCAATCGCTTATAATTCCAAGATCTCGTATCATCACATAGCCTATACCATGTCAATGCATCTCCCTTCAAAGATAAAGGGAAGACCTTCCTTTTGACAACATCATCGGGAATACCTGCAAGCTTAAATAATCTACAAACTTCATCCACAAAGATAAGGTGTAAATCGGGATGCAATGTTCCGTCTCATGCAAATGGATTAGCTAGCAGTTTCTCTATCATACCCGAAGGGATCTCAAAGTAAATATTTTCATAAAGTTTAGTAGGTTGAGGAGCAACTCTGTGCTCTTCTGGTTGGGATGAAGATACCCCAAACAAGCCCCTCAAAGGATTTGTTTCCATAGTGACAAGTAACAGAAAATTTCAGCACACTATATAAATGTTTCCTTACCAAGTTCCACTCACCAAAAGCGCTACACTCCCCGGCAACGACGCCAGAAAAGAGTCTTGATGACCCACAAGTGTAGGGGATCAATCGTAGTCCTTTCGATAAGTAAGAGTGTCGAACCCAATGAGGAGCAGAAGGAAATGATAAGCGGTTTTCAGTAAGGTTTTCTCTGCAAGCACTGAAATTGTAGGTGATAGATAGTTTTGTGATAAGATAAATAACAACGAGTAATAAGTAAATAAAATAAGTAAAGTGCAGCAAGGTGACCCAATCCTTTATATAGCAAAGGATAAGCCTGGACAATTTCTAATAATGAGAAAGGAGATCCCGAGGACACATGGGAATTATCGTCAAGCTAGTTTTCATCACGTTCATATGATTCGCGTTCGGTACTTTGATAATTTGATATGTGGGTGGACCGGTACTTGGGTACTGCCCTTACTTGGACAAGCATCCCACTTATGATTAATCCCTATTGCAAGCGTCCGCAACTACAAAACAAGTATTAAGGTAAACCTAACCACAACATTAAACATATGGCTCCATATTAGCCCCTAACGAAGCAACGCATAAACTAGGGTTTAAGCTTCTGTCACTCTAGCAACCCATCATCTACTTATTACTTCCCCATGCCTTCATCTAGGCCCAAATAATGGTGAAGTGTCATGTAGTCGACGTTCACATAACACCACTAGAGGAAAAGACAACATACATCTCATCAAAATATCGAACGAATACCAAATTCACATGACTACTAATAGCAAGACTTCACCCATGTCCTCAGGAACAAACGTAACTACTCACAAAGCATATTCATGTTCATAATCAGAGGAGTAATAATATGCATAAAGGATATGAACATATGATCTTCCACCAAGTAAACCAATTAGCATCAACTACAAGGAGTAATCAACACTACTAGCAACCCACAGGTACCACTTTGTGGTTTTGATACAAGATTGGATACAAGAGATGAACTAGGGTTTTGAGAGGAGATGGTGCTGGTGAAGATGTTGATGGAGATTGACCCCCTCCCGATGAGAGGATTGTTGCTGATGACGTTGGTGATGATTTCCCCCTCCCGGAGAGAAGTGTCCCCGGTAGAACAACTCCGCTAGAGCCCTAGATTGGTTCCGCCAAGGTTCCGCCTCGTGGCGGCGGAGTTTCGTCCCGTAAGCTTGCCCCCGATTTTTTCCAGGGTAAAAGCGATGATATAGCAGAAGATGGACACCGGAGGCCCACCATGGGGCCCAGGAGATAGGGGGGCGCGCCCTATAGGGGGGCGCCCCTATCTCCGGGACAGGGTGTGCCCCCCCTGGTGTATTTCTTTCGCTCAAAAATTCTTATTAAATCCAAAAAGTTGTTTCATGGAGTTTCAGGACTTTTGGAGCTGTGCAGAATAGGTTTCCAAGTTTGCTCCTTTTCCAGCCAGAATTCCAGCTACTCGCATTCCCCCTCTTCATGGTAAACCTTGTAAAATAAGAGAGAATAACCATAAGTATTGAGATATAATGTGTAATAATAGCCCATAATGCAATAAATATTGATATAAAATCATGATGCATAATAGGTTTCCAAGACTCCTTGAGGTTTGCATGAGCACCCTTCAAGACCTTGTGGGCCTTGTCAAGTAGATCAAACTCCTCCTTGAGTCTAGCATGATCAACCCCAAGTTTAACCTTCTCGGAAGTTAGCACACGAGACACAACAAGAGCATGATCAAGATATTTCTTTAACTTGGCATGGTCATCGTTGTGTGACTCCTCAAGAGCCAAACGATGCCCACACTCTTCCTCAAGAGCGTTAGAGAGATCCGATATCTCATCGGCATAGTCACGACTATGACTTTCCATCTTAGAGATGGTTTCTACATGAGCCTCGATCATGTCATTGGCTTCACCAAGTTGTTCCAAGAGAGCAACAAAATGCTTCTTGGACTTGCCCTTGAGCTTACTCATAAAAAACTCAAATTCATTTACTTCCTCATTAGACCCCTCACTTTCATCAATTCCATCCGTCAAAGAGGGATTAGTAATGATGGTGGTTTTGATGTTGGGGTTACCTTGTTGGTGGCTTTAACCATGAGGCACTTGGCGGTGATGTTCTCGTTGGGTGAATCGAAGAGGGACATCCGGGGAGTTGTGGCCATGGCAACGGATGCCATGGCCATTGCTTCACTATCTTCATCATCATTGTCGTCCTCACGGTATTCTTCTTGAACCACCAACCCTCGAGAAGGAGTCTTCTTGGTGAAGTTGTTCTTGTTGGGGAAGGACCTGGCTTTGTCTTTTCAGATGAGCTTGCCACCATTGTCTTCCCGCTTCTCGTAGGGACAATCCGCAATGAAGTGGCTCACATTGCCACAGTTGCAACAAGTTCTTACTCGTTGCTTGCCCTTGAAGCCACTTGAGTTGTTCTTGTTGAAATTTGGTCTTGAGTTCTTCTTGCTCCAAAATTTCCTTGAAGCAAGAGCCATGTGCTCATGATAATCATATTTTGTATCTTCGGGGTTGCTCTCCTCATCTTCCTCTTCTTCCTCTTCTTCCACAATAACCTTGGCCTTCAAGGCAAGGTTGGGTGAGGGAGTCTTGGACTAGGGGGTGTCCGGACAGCCGGACTATCATCGTCCGCCGGACTCCAAGACTACGAAGATACAAGATTGAAGACTCCGTCCCGTGTCCGGATGGGACTTTCCTTACCGTGGAAGGCAAGCTTGGCGATACGGATATGTAGATCTCCTACCATTGTAACTGACTCTGTGTAACCCTATCCCTCTCCGGTGTCTATATAAACCGGAGGGTTTTAGTCCGTAGGACACAACAACCATTACAACAATCATACCATAGGCTAGCTTCTAGGGTTTAGCCTCCTCGATCTCGTGGTAGATCCACTCTTGTACTACCCATATCATCAATATCAATCAAGCAGGAGTAGGGTTTTACCTCCATCGAGAGGGCCCAACACAGGTAAAAACATCGTGTCCCTTGTCTCCTATTACCATCCGCCTAGACGCACAGTTCGGGACCCCCTACCCGACATCCGCCGGTTTTGACACCGACATTGGTGCTTTCATTGAGAGTTCCTCTGTGCCGTCACCAATAGGAAGGATGCCTCCTCCCGTCTTTAAGGACGGTATTTTTGCCAAAGGAGCCTTGGCCGCCGGCCAAACTGTCCGGCTAGGTGGTTTTCTTATGACCGCCTGTCCGGCCACCGCTTCGACAATGACCTCTCAAGTCGTCAAAAGCAATCTTCACGTCAGCTCGGAATTCACCGAGCAGCTGGATCCAATAGAGCTCTCGTCCGTAAATGAGCTCTTGGATCGCATCGCCGCCCTGGGAGTCACTACAGACTACAATCAGATTGGGCTTAAAACCGATCTGAGAGAGATTAACTCTCCCCAGGTCACCCACCATGTTGCAGTGGTAGAGGAACAATGAGGCGACTCTTCTCCTGTATTGAAAACTAGTCATGTCTGGGCTGCCGAACCCTCCATGCCGGATTCCCGCGGAGGGACGGACTTCGATCAAGCACTGAACCTAAAGTCAGGCATTGGACCAGACTCGTTGGACAACGTTCCACTTTTCAAGCTTCCAAATTCGGAAACTTCTCGGCCCTTGAGCCTTGAGATGGGTAGGGTTCCAGACTCAATTCCACCCACCCGCCCAGACATATGCGATCTATCTCTAATCTGGCAAGAGCCCGCTGAAACAGTACATCATTACTGGGCCAGATTCCTCCTAGTTATGGACAGGATAAAGGACTGCCGAGAGGAAAACGCAATCTCAATCTTTTGCAATAATTGCACGGACGAGGGAATCTTGAACCCATCAGCCGTCGTGAAGTTACACGCCACGACCAAGCGTCCATAATACGAAATCTTGTGCGATGGAGAGTTTCGGAAAACCGAAATTAAGTTTTGGGACAATCCGCCCGAATACAACCCGATCCGCAACAAAAGGGTGCATTACACTCGAGGCACGGGTACAAAAACCAAAAAGCAAAAACCCCACAAAGGGCGGGGAACCGTCTTTGGAGGGGTGGCTTAGCGGACCTCAGTAAAATTCACAAAGATCTGGGCGCCACCCCAACACATAGCCTTCGAGCATGTTGGATATTACGGCAGGTGGCCAAAAGTGGCGAGAAGCTTTTAGCCCCGAAAACCACTCCAACAATACCGATGCGGTATCAACGATCTTGAGACCTTCGCATCAAATAATATGCGAAAACGAACAATCCGCAGCCTCGCCGAAGTCTACCAAGTAGCAACAACAAATCCATGGAGCAACACAGCCATCACCTTCAACGCCAACGACGAACCTAAATTCCGAACAGCCCGAGCGCCAGCCGCACTGGTACTTAGCCCAATAGTGGATGGCTTTTGACTTACAAAGGTCCTCATGGATGGCGGCAGCGGATTAAACCTCATCTACGAGGAAACTCTTCAAAAAATCGAAATAGACTGGAGCCGCATTGAGCAAAGCAGCACAACCTTCAGAGGGATAATCCTTAGCCGGGAAGCGCGCTGCACGGGAAAAATCACACTCGATGTGGTGTTCGGCTTGCCGGACAATTACATATCCGAAGAAGTCATGTTCCAAGTGGCCCCGTTCAACAGCGGATATCACGCTATATTAGGACGAGAGGCATTCACAATTTTTCAAGCTGTACCCCATTATGGGTACATGAAGCTCAAAATGCCTGGGCCCGGCGGAATAATCACTCTCGTTAGTGATCCGGAGATAGCACTCCACGCCGAATACAAGACAGCCGCATTAGCCCTGGAGGCACTATCCGAAGGCCTAGCGGCAGAAGAACTTACCGCACTATGCTCTACTGTGAATAGAGACGATGTGATACTCGATAAGAGATCCAAGTCCACCTCCTTTAAACCAGCGGGCGAAATAGTAAAATTCCAGGTCCATCCAACGGACCCGACAAAAACGGCTTCCATCGGGGCACAATTGAACCCTGATGTACACGCTGCACTGCGAGAATCCCTTCGGGAAAATTGGGACATTTTCGCCTGGCACCCTTCGGATATGCCCGGAATTCCACGCAGATTGGCAGAACACAGCCTAAATATCCTAAAAGGATTCAAGCCAGTCAAACAGGCTCTTCGTCGATTTTCCGGACCCAAAAGACAGGCAATGGGAGAAGAGCTAGCCAAACTATTGGAAGCCGGATTCATCAGAGATATCAAACATCCGGATTGGCTAGCAAACCTGGTAATGGTACCAAAGAAGGACAAATCCTGGCGCCTATGTGTCGATTTTAAAGACCTCAACAAGGCTTGCCCAAAGGATCCTTCCTCCCTCGCATCGACCGGATATCGATGCTCTTTGCGGAGACACGATTCATTGTGCTTCCTTGACGCATACTCCGCTACCATCAAATTAAGATGGCGAAGCGGACCAAGCCGCAACGGCATTCATCACTCCATACGGACCATTCTCGCTTCAACACGATGCCCTTCGGACTTAAAAACACCGGCGCAACATATCAGCGCATGATTCAAACATGTCCGCCACCCAGATCGGCAAAACAGTAGAGGCATACGTGACGACGTGTCGTCAAAACCAAACTCGCCGAAACTCTAGTAGACGACTTGAGGCTCATATTCAAAACCTCGGAGCATATGACATCAAGCTGAATCCGGAAAATGCGTTTTGGCGTACCAGCAGAAAGCTCTCGGCTTCATTGTATCCGCAGAGGAATCGGCGAACCCAGCCAAGATCCGAGCTCACACAGCTGGATATCCCAAAGGACCTCAAACAAATACAAAATTGATCGGATGCGTGGCAGCTCTAAGCCGCTTTATCTCCCGTCTAGGAGAAAAGGCATTGCCCCTCTATCGCCTCCTTAGGCACACCGAACACTTCGAGTGGACGGATGCTGCCACCGCCGGACTCGAAGAAATAAAAGCCATATTGGAAACAAATCCGGTCCTGGCTGCGCCCAACCTGGGCGAACCAATGTTGTTATACATCGCGGCAACACATCAAGTTGTAAGCGCGGTACTCGTCGTCGAACGAGAGACATAAGGGCATAAATTCCCTCTTCAAAAACCAGTGTACTACGTATCCACTGTGTTAACCCTCTGCAAGTCCCGTTACCCGCACTATCAAAAGATAGCGTATGCGGTGTTCATGGCATCCCGGAAGCTCGGACACTACTTTCAAGAGTGTTCGATAACAAAGGGCCTCGAAGTACCCTCAACGACATTATAAACAACCGCGACGCGACGGGCAGGATTGCAAAATGGGCCATTGAGCTCTTACCATTCGATATAACTTACAAACCTCGGCGAGCTATAAAGTCACAAGTTTTGGCTAACTTCATCGCTGAATGGACCGAAGCCGAACTCCCTAAAGAGTACGGCGCATACTCCAATTGGATTATGCACTTCGACGGCTCTAAAATGTTGGCCGGATTGGGGGCTGGCGTCGTATTGATGTCACCAACCGGGGACACAGTCCAGTACGTACTTTAGATAATGTACATGGACTCCAACAATGCAGCCGAATACGAGGCCCTTTTACATGGCCTCCGGATGGCAATCCCCATAGGCATTCAACACCTGGAGGTGCGCGGGGATTCAAACCTTGCAATATCCCACATAAATGGAGCCTTTGATGCCAAGGATCCAAAAATGGCAGCATATCGTAACGCTGTCGTAAAAATGTTAGCTCGGTTTGACGGACTTGAATTCCACCACGTAGCCAGGGATAATAACCAAGCGGCCGACATATTGGCACGCATCGGCGCAAAACGTGACGCTGTCCCTCCAAACATCTTCCTGGAACGGCTGTTTAAGCCATCCGTACTATGGGAAGAGGAGTCCGGAAATAACAAACCGGAAGCAGCCGCACCAACCGACACAGAGCAATCTGACATAACCGGCGATTCAGCCGATGAAATAACACCCTCAGCCCACGACATAATGGCAGTAATCGCCCCATGGACAGAGCCATTCCTAGCCTACTTGCTTAGGCAGGAACTTCCCGAAGACCAAAATGAGGCCCGCTGCATAGTCCGGCGATCTAAAGCCTACAAGGTCCATGAGGGAGAACTCTATAAGAAAAGCACAACCGGAGTCCTTCAAAGGTGTATCTCCGAAGAAGAAGGGCGAAACCTTCCGCTGAAATTCATGCGGACTAGGCGGACACCACGCAGCAGCTCGGGCCCTTGTAGGAAAGGCATTCCGACAGATTTTATTAGCCGACGGCCGGGCAGATGCTCGAGACTTAGTCCAAGATGCGTCGCTTGTCGCTCTTTGCTAATCGAGCCATATGCCACCCACCGCCCTCAAAACTATACCCATTACCCGCCGTTCACGGTGCAGGGGCTTGACATGGTTGGACCCCTTAAAGGGGGAACCCACAAGCAAAGGTACCTATTGGTCATGGTGGATAAATTCACCAAATGGATAGAGGCCAAGCCGCTTAAAGCGGCAGAGTTCGGACCAGTGATAGACTTCATATCCGGGTAGTACACCCTTATGGTGTCCCCCACAGCATCATCACCGATAACGACACGAACTTCACGGCCGACGAGGTTGAATCATGGTGCAAAAATATGGGCATTAAGCTCGATTACGCTTCAGTCTATCATCCTCAAACCAACGGTCAAGTGGAACGAGCGAACGGTCTAATAATGAGCGGCATCAAACCCAGACTAGTGCGGTCACTTATGAAATCTGACACGCACTGGGTAGAGGAGCTCGACTCCGTACTCTGGGGGCTGCGGACAACGCCCAACCGTACTACCGGATTCACACCATTCTTTATGGTATATGGCGCAGAGGAAGTTCTGCCCTGTGACATCATTCATGACTCACCTCGAGTGCGCATGTACGAAGAAAGAGAAGCCGAGCTGGATCGGCAGGACAGCTTGGACGCATTGGAGGAAGAATGCAATGTCGCCAAGGCTCGTTCCGCATTCTATCAGCAGCAGGCTCGAAGATATCAAAGCAGAGAAGTACGGGCCAAGACTTACAACGTTGGTGAACTAGTTCTACGCCTGCCGGACAAGAAAAAGGACAAACTCAAGCCCAAATGGGAGGGCCCTTTCATTATCGATCAAGTCCTGACCGGCGGAGCGTACCATCTACGAAATGCGTCGGACAACCGACTGGAGCCGAACCCATGGAACGCAGCCCGCCTCCGAAGATTCTATGCCTAGCGTCGGACTAAGAGTTCGTCCCCTTCCCCCGTCCAAACTTTTACACTTCAGCTGTCTTTTGTTTCCCTTTCTTCCCTCAACCCTTTCCTAAAAAGCCCTTATGGGCCTACTTGCGCATTGTTCGCACACACTTGATGTGCCATCCGCACTCATTATACCTGGGGGCTTCTTTACCAGAAGCTTAATTATAAGGGCTTCATGCCCGGCACATGTGTCAAGCTTCCACATGTACCTTTTATTCACCATTATATGCATCAATATGACTTAAGTTTTGGCCAAGCTGGGTTGCCTGGCTCCTGTGCTTACCCCTACGGTCCCGATTGTTCTGCTAGGAGGTAAAGGGAGCACCTCTGCGATTATTACCGCGGGTCACCGGATGTGTACCTCGGTGGGTGAAGCCGAAGCTAAGCGTTCTTAAGGGAATATTCGGTCGGTGATTTGAAAGATGATCTTTTTACCTACTTATTTATCTGCCCCGGATGTTTTTCGCTCTTTTCGCAGTCCGGACATGCACTTTAGGGCATGCCTCCCAGGGAAAGGAACCCTTAACCGAACTATTCTCCCTGGAAGATGTTTCTTACTAACCATGTAATATAACATAACTAGTTGGGCACTTGTCTGATAAAGCACTCATGACCCCTACGCCTGGTCTCCATGCATACCCCGGTTGTTTCTTAACCGAGAAGGTATTCTCACACACTCCGGACTCTAGGGTCCCGAGGTTGAAGCGAAAATGTCGGCAAAGACAAACGATCTACAATCCGGCTAGAAGGCATTTCACATGTCATTTTAAAATACATTGTCAAATCTATTGATTGTATTCCTCCTCAATCCCGCCTAACAGGCTGTCTAATTTACTGATCCGTTGGGAAAATTTAGCGCCAACTCTACTTGGTCAGATACTAAACTCACAGGGATCTCCTTCCCATCGGGCCCCACAGGTCCGACCTCGGCCATGTGGTTGGGATCCGCCTTCTTGTACTGTGTCTTCACCATGGCCCAAGCCTCTCTGGCACCTTGGCGGCAGGCTGAAATCTTCCATAAACGGAAGCGCTGCCGCACTCCTTGAAGCTTCTCCGCAAGCTCCCCAAGGCCCTCGGGTGGGGAGAGGGCTGGCCATAAAGCCTGGACGACGCCGCTCATTGCCTGCCGAACTCGTTCGAGCAGCTGCAACATCTCGGGAAGTTGATCACCCGTTGATACGGGCATCTCCTCCGCAGGGCAACCTGTGAGTATACCTACAAGACATATTTTGTCAATTGACTTCCTCGCCGAACTCTTCTTTTCAAAAGAGTCCGTTCAAGCACTTAGTATAGATGCCGCGACGAAGCCGCTCAGTCTCCTTAACGGAGCCGGACAGCTCGGCCCGAACACCTTTCCGTTCTTCTTCGAGCTGGGCGTGGGCATCCTGGAGCTTGTTCCTTTCCTGCTGCACCCTATTCAGCACCCTCTCGCCAGCCTTCAGCTGGCGCAGTAGTTCTTGCCTATCCGGATCTTGTCCGGCAGCGCCTGCAACGTCATTATTAGACTTGCGCGCACGCCACACACCACTTATCTTTTTAAAATAATGTGTTACCAGGAGGGGTCTCTGTGTTTCCTCCTGCGGCAGCAAGTGCGGCCTCGAGTTGGGCCTTGCACTCTTGCAGCTCCCGAGACAGTTGGGTATTCTTCTCCGTAAGATCCTCAGATTTCAAATGATCCTTAAATCAGTTAATATAACTACTTTAAGTCTCGGGGCTCTTGGCATATACAACTATTAAATTCTCTTACCAGATGTCTTTTACATACTGCTCCGTGGCTCGTAAAACCATCTTGAGCAGCATGGAGGTGCGCGTCCCCGCATTAAAGGCATTCAACGCCTCGGGGAGAAGCACGATCACGAACATCTTGTCCGGTGGCGCCTGTGGTTCATGGCGCTCTCCACCTCGCACTTGGTGGCGGACGGCTGTCGGGCATCCTCCGTTGAGGAGTGTCGGCTCGCGCCTTTGCGCCGCCTCCCCCCTCGCACTGTGTCTTGGAGCACGGCTGTAGAGGTTGGATTGGCAACCTCACGCCCGCAGATCCGGCGGGCGCTTTTCTCCTACAAAAGTCATGAGCACTCAAGCGCTACCTAGGAACGTTGCTCCAAATAATTAATCGTGAGCTATACCTTTGCGGAGACGTTTGACCGCGCCCGCTCCTCTTCCGCCCTCTCGGTCCGGATCGGCCTTTGTTGGTCAGGCCAGGCGGCTCGGCTTCCCACCTTGAAGGCGCTTCGCAAAACACCATCGTATCGAAGGTCGGAAATGAGCAAGGAAGAGATGATGGTGTCGGGACTTCGGTCACAATCACCTGGGAAGCTGGATATAGTCCGGGGTAGTCAGCCGTAATGGCGACTAGAGCATTATCCATGCCGAGCTGGTGGAACACCCCGTCGATTAGCTCCACCTTTATGTCCGGATCCTCTTCGGAGGCCGGATCCTGGGATCTCTCTGGATCCTCGGGTTGCGGAGCTGGACTTAGCATGTCCTCCACAACCCGGCGCAGCTCCTGCGTTGAAAACATGATATAAGAAATTTAAACTTTGAAGACATGTGTCGGGCCCTTAAAGTGTTCGCTTACCCAACGCCGAGGGTTATTCATGAAGAACCCATTCAACGGGTTCGTCTGGAGAAAGTCCTCCTTCTCCCCCTTGTACAGGCCGGACAGGACCTTCGCCAGATCCTCGGCCGAATCCGGTCCTTTGCGGCCATGACGGGTGGCATCGTCCTCCCCGTTGAAATCCCACATGGGTGGCCTCAGACAGCGGCTGCACCCCACAGAATGCATGTTGCCATGACTCAATCATGGTCAACCCGGAATGGGCCAGTAATCTTATGTGGCCCATCAAATAATGGACGCTCTTGTCTTCCTCCAGTTGGGGGCTCCACGGGCGCCAACTAAGGTGTTTCTTCAGAAGAGCATTCTTGAACTCCGGAGGCCGATCCAACAGGTCCGCAGCGAGCGCCTTCTATGTAAAACCATTTCAAGGCCGGTCTTGGACGCTTCTTAGGGGTTCCGGATGGATATCCGTCCGGCAATGCGCCATATTTCGGCGCCGCCCACTTGATATGTGGACCCCTCGTGAGAGCGGGGTACAAGGCGTAACAACCTCTTCCACAAGGCAAAATGGGGCTCGATGCCCGTAAATAGCTCGCAAAGAGCTACGAAGCCATGATATGCGTGGATAGAGGCGGCGTGAGGTGATGGAGCTGAGTCCGTAGAACTCCGAGAGCCCGCGGAGGAACGGATGTCTCGAGAAATCTGAGGCCCTTTATCGATAGGGGACGGCATACCCGCTGCCCTTTGATGGGACTTGGGGTAGCCTCCGCTTGCTTCCCACCTTGGTAGGTGGCCAACCCAGCTTGAACCGGACCTTGAAGGCCGGAGGAGATATCCTTTGCTTGGGCGTCACCAGCTTCTTTGTCAGGCGGGATGAACATCTCCGCCAGCCTCTGGCGGTGGGCTGGGAGCGCGAGAGAGGAGCCGCGCGGACGGTCCATGATGGAATGGATTTTTTCGAGGCGCCCGATGAGTACTCGTGGAAGGAAGATGGTGTGATTTGGATCTGGATTCTTGCCTCTCTTATAGGCAGATTATTTGCACAGCTAGGGGGTAAAACATAAAAGATACCCTGGCTTTTCGCATTCATGCGACGCGTGGAAGATGGCCATTATTGGGTGTGGAAGCCAAGAAGCGCAACATTGATAAGGAAGCCGGACACTGTCCGGCAAACACACGGAATTTGGAGGAGAACCCACCTTGCAACGCCGAAGACTATATACGCGCTGGACTTATCATCATTGAAGCCTGGTTCGGGGGCTACTGAGGGAGTCCTGGACTAGGGGGTGTCCGGACAACCGGACTATCATCGTCCGCCGGACTCCAAGACTACGAAGATACAAGATTGAAGACTCTGTCCCGTGTCCGGATGGGACTTTCCTTGGCGTGGAAGGCAATCTTGGCGATACGGATATGTAGATATCCTACCATTGTAACCGACTCTGTGTAACCCTAGCCCTCTCCGATGTCTATATAAACCGGAGGGTTTTAGTCCGTAGGACACAACAACCATTACAACAATCATACCATAGGCTAGCTTCTAGGGTTTAGCCTCCTCGATCTCGTGGTAGATCCACACTTGTACTACCCATATCATCAATATCAATCAAGCAGGAGTAGGGTTTTACCTCCATCGAGAGGGCCCGAACCTGGGTAAAAACATCATGTCCCTTGTCTCCTGTTACCATCTGCCTAGACGCACAGTTCGGGACCCCCTACCCGAGATCCGCGGTTTTGACACCGACATTGGGCTTCTTTGCTCTTTGAGAACGGAGCACCGCGTTATCGGCAGTCTTGTCCAAGATTCTCATTGCCACGAACTCATCCAACACTTCACTTGAGGTCATGGAGTGGAAGTCTGGTCTTTGACGAATGACGGAGGACATGGCCTTGTTGTAGGGCATCATGGCCTTGAGGAACTTGCGCTTGATCCAATTGTCATCCGTGTCCTTGCTCCCATGATCTCGGAGTGAGACCGCGAGTTTGGTTACTCTCCGAAAGATCTCACGTGGTTCTTCATCTTCTTTCATTGCAAACTCATCGGCTTCATCTTGCACCACTTCATAGTTGGAGCATTGAATGCTTGCGCTTCCCTGATAGAGAGACACAACGCATTGCCATGCGTCTTTGGCCATGACATGGGGTCGAAGATGAGGGAGATCTTCGGGGAGGATAGCATCTTGGATGATGAAGAGAGCATTCTCATTGAATTGATTATCCACTGCTTCTCTAGGGGTGAAGTTGCTTCGGTCATGTGGATAGAAACCTTCTTCAATGATTCTCCAAAGATTAGTATTCACATGATTTAAATGACGCTTGAAGCGATACACCCAAGAATCAAAATCCTCATTTTTCACAATCTTAGGAGGAGGGCCGACATGATTTAAATGAGTAGAGGGAATCGGTCCTCCATAAGTTGGAGGTTCCACATGGGCAAAGATGCCGGTGCCATTTCTAGCACTAGTAGAAGGACCCTTCTCACTATTAGCTTCCCCTTGTCAGAGTTAGCATCCGTCACCTTGTTAGTGGTATCACCCACTTTCAACGCGCGAGGTAGGTAGTTTAAGTCCTTCTAAGAATTTATTAAACATGCTTTCAACCGTGGTTTTCATGGAGGTTTTCAATGTGTCCAAGGCCACATCAAATTCCTCACGGGACACCGTGGTTTCCCCATCACCCGTAGATGAGATCGGATTCACACCGGAGTGCTCCTCCTCCCCACCGTCTACGGTGTCAACCATACTCTTCGGACAACAAAGTCCTTAATAAAGAGATGAGGCTCTGATACCAATTGAAAGGATCGATATAGTTGACTAGAGGGGGGGTGAATAGACAACTAACAATTTTTAGCTTTTCTTTACCAAATTAAACTTTGCATCAAAGTAGATTGTCTAGATATGCAACTAGGTGAACAACCTATATGATGCAACAAGAACAATCACACAAGCAAGCAAGGGATATAACACAAGAAAGCTTGCAAAAGTAAAGGCGCGAGATAACCAAGAGTGGAGCCGGTGGAGACGAGGATGTGTTACCGAAGTTCCTTCCTTTTGAGGGGAAGTACGTCTTCGTTAGAGCGGTGTGGAGGCACAATGCTCCCCAAGAAGCCACTAGGGCCACCGTATTCTCCTCACGCCCTCACACAATGCGAAATGCCGTGATTCCACTATTGGTGCCCTTGAAGGCGGCGACCAAACCTTTACAAACAAGGTTGGGGCAATCTCCACAACTTAATTGGAGGCTCCCAACGACACCACGAAGCTTCACCACAATGGACTATGGCTCCGAGGTGACCTCAACCGTCTAGGGTGCTCAAACACCCAAGAGTAACAAGATCCGCTAGGAATTAGTGGGGGAATCAAATTTCTCTTGGTGGAAGTGTAGATCGGGGCCTTCTCAACCAATCCCGAGCAAATCAACAAGTTTGATTGGCTAGGGAGAGAGATCGGGCGAAAATGGAGCTTGGAGCAACAATGGAGCTTAGGGATAGAAGATTCGGTCAACTAGAGGAAGAAGACACCCCTTATGTAGTGGAGAGACAAATCCAACCGTTATCCACTAACTCAGCCCGCGACCTATGGTACTACCGCTCGAGACAAGTGGTACTACCGCAGGGGATCACGGTACTACCGCGGTGGGCCGTGGTACTACCGCTGCAGCGGCAGGGGCTAGTCTAGGCCAGAGCCGCCAAGGCTGAGAGCGGTACTACCGCTGACGCGGTACTACCGCTCCCCCTTGCGGTACTACCGCAAGGTTAGGATGGACTAGGCTGGGAAGGGCACGGATGAACAAAATACTTCTGTGACTACTTCCGCTAAAAAACGAACAGTGCAAAAGTTCGACATGGTACTACCGCGCCTGGCTTGCGGTTCTACCGCGCAGGGAGCGGATGTAATAAATTACATCCTCCCCTACTTCCGCTCGTGCTCTTGGCTCGACCAGACTCATGGTACTACCAAGACCTAGGGCAAGATTATCAAGATAGGGCACGGATGTAAAAAATTACATCCGCCCCTACAGCCGCAGGAGAGACTGAGCCTAGCCTGAGGCCACGGTACTACAGCTCCACAGGAGCGGTACTACCGTGTGCGCCTACGGTACTACCGCAAGGGCTTGCGCTACCGCAGGGGCCTATGGTACTACCGCTCTTAGGAGCAGTACTACCGCATGCCTAAAAAGCAGCACTTAGGAATCCTTCTTTTTGCACAAAGAGGAGACAATAGAGGATGCTCCAAAGCGCAAAGGGAAAGGCGGGGAAAAGGGAGAAAACGTGTACATGATGATTCCACCCAAACCTTTCCACCGCGGACCCCCTCTTAATAGTACGGCTATCCTATGACTCAAATCCACCAAAAGAGACGTAGAACACCATCGTCTTCCATAGTCTTCGAGGGGTACCAAACCGTCTTGTGCCTAACGACGAAGTGACTGAAATACTCAAGGCACATGATTAGTCCTCAAAAGCATTGCCATCAATCACCAAAACACCTTAGGGATAAACATGCCCTTACACTCCTGCTCGGCGTCGAGCTGGAGGGCTTTCATGTGTGTTCCTGCCGGTTTTTCAGTTTCCACGGGGAACTGGGCGGGTCCTTTCGCGTGGCGTTACTCATTTGATTTTGACCATGGGGAGTAATCTGAGGCACTGATGCACTGGTGCGGATTGTAGTGGGCAGTGACTGAGCTGCTGTTATTATAGTTTTTTCATTTTGTTGAGAATATGGGCATTCACGTTAGTAGTGTTTATTCACAAATCATTGGGGTTGAGGGACTCAAGTTATATCCTGTTGATGTCCCTATGGTTCGGTAGGTTCACAGTCTAGCACTAGCAGTAACACCTAAGCAATTATTATATAGGGAGGGAGGGAGGTGGCATCCCGAATCATACCTGTCTATGATATGATTGGGACGGAATATACTGACTGCTACTGTTACACTGTCTTGTTGATTTCTTTTAACAATCATACCTAGCTACAATCTTCTTGTCCACATCAGAGAAGCCTCTCCTCTTCATCCTGGCTCGACTGCCTCTGATTCTTCATGTTTGCTGCCTTGCCTTGCAGATGCGGCAGCTCAAGGGTGAGTGATTTCTGCCACTTTTGTTTTTCCGGGCGCCGGCGGCGGCGGCGTGTTTTTTGTTTGTTTGGAGTGGACTGGTCGCTGACGGGCCGTGCCTTGTGGTTGCAGGAGGGGAGGAGGGGGATGAGGATGGTGCGGGTACGGAACATCTCAGATCTGGCCGGGGAGCGGAAGGTGCGCGAGTTCTTCTCCTTCTCCGGCGAAATCGACCACGTCGACATCACCCCGTGAGCGCCCGCTCCCTCCCTTCCTTCCTTCCTCGTTCCGATTCCCCTCCCCACCTGTGTCCCGTTTGTCTAACCGCATTGCGATTTTGGGCTTGCTGCTGCAGTGACGGGGCGGCGGCGGGGAGGACGGCCTATGTCACCTTCAAGGACGCCAAGGCCCTAGAGATCACGCTGCTGCTCTCGGTATGTATGGCCTTGCCCAATCATCCAATGGTTACTTTCGTCTGTGCAATTTGGTTGTGTTGGTGTTGTCAATTGCTATCTATAATGAATGATTTTGTGTGCTATCAATGTCATTGTGAACTGTAAATAGTGTGGTAGGTATACACAACTGTTATGGCTTTTGCATTGGACCTAATTTTTCCCCATCGATATCAGTATTGAAGTGTGTTTGGCTGGAAAGTATATTTATCTCCATGATAAATTGCACTTGGGGACAGTTGACATGGATGTAGAAATTAGGAAGAATAGAAATCTTTCAGTCATCTTGCAGTTTCTGGGACGAGCCAAGCTAAGCTAGGCTACTGCAGGTCTAGTACAACATGACAGTCATAAAGTTGCATTATTTAGCCACTAGTAGGGTAGGATATACCCAAATGTGGTCAGTATAGGAACCAGGGTCCCCTAATTGCTAGCAAAACTTGTGTAAGGAGATCTTGTTACCTTCTACTAATGTTTAGTCTTGTTTTTTTAGTACTTCTGTATTGGTATCCAGTAATAAAATCCATATGTTTCTATATATGTTCTTTTAGATAAGTATGTCAATACATAACTAGTAATGTAAATGGTGTGACGCAGTTCTAAATAAAAAATGCAAATAGCTTGTGAATGTCAATCTCATGTGAGTCAGTCAATGAACTTACTATATTAGTCTCTTAGACCAATACATGCTTTTCTGTAACTTTAGATATTTTCCAGAATAGTTTGCTTGGTCCTTCATATCTAAATCTTGCATGTACTGTAGAAGCTCTACTTTATGCTAATACTTGCTTGTGTAACATCTTTCATGGCATACTTCTAAATGGACAAGTACGTGCGACGTCCAGCGTCAACGATGATGCGGACCATATGTTCAAGTGTTCAACTGCAGCCCCATCCATTGCATCGACACAAAGGTATGTACTCTGTCTTGCTGAACAGATATGGGCCTGATGCTTGTTGTGCTTATGCCTGATGCATGTATCATGTGACATACACATAATTAACTTTGACATAGTTGCTCTGTTACAGCAGATGGCAAGATGAATAGCTGGTGTATGTTTAATTCCATCATGCACCTGGTAGTTTAATAGGTACTATTGATTGGATATGAATGTTATTCCATATACTCAAATGGAACTTCATCTGCTGTAACTTTGAATATGGTTTTTAAACCTTGTCGTGTGTGTCCGAACGTCGTAACCGCACTTTATTGGATATGGTGCGATCTATGATGTCTCTTACTGATTTACCACTATTGTTTTGGGGTTATGCATTAGAGACAGCTGCATTCACGTTAAAAGGGCACCATCTAAATCCGTTGAGACGACACCGTATGAACTATGGTTTAGCAGTAAACCTAAGCTATCATTTCTTAAAGTTTGGAGTTGCGATGCTTATATGAAAAAGGTTTTCAACCTGATAAGCTCGAACCCAAATCGGAGAAGTGCGTCTTCATAGAATACCCAAAGGAAACTGTTGGGTACACCTTCTATCACAGATCCGAAGGCAAAACATTCGTTGCTAAGAATGGATCCTTTCTAGAGAAGGAGTTTATCTCGAAAGAAGTGAGTGGGAGGAAAGTAGAACTTGATGAGGTAACTATACCTTATCCTGAATTGGAAAATAGTTCATCACTGAAATCAGTTCCAGTGATTCCTACACCAATTAGTGAGGAAGCTAATGATGATGATCATGAAACTTCGATCAAGTTACTCTGAACCTCGTGGGTCTTCCAGAGTACGGTCCGCACTGAGTGGTACAAGAATCCTATTCGGAAATCATGTTACTAGACCATGATGAACCTACGAACTATGAGGAAGCGATGATGAGCCCAGATTCCGCAAAATGGTTTGAGGCCATGAAATCTGAGGTGGGATCCATGTATGAGAACAAAGTGTGGACTTTGGTGGACTTGCCCGATGATCGGCAAGCCATAGAAAATAAATGGATCTTCAAGAGGAAGATGACGCGATAGTAGTGTTACTATCTACAAAGCTAGACTTGTCGAAAAAGGTTTTGACAAAGTTCAAGGTGTTGAATACAATGAGATTTTCTCACTTGTATCGATGCTTAAAAGTCTGTCCGAATCATGTTAGCAATTGCCACATTTTATGAAATTTGGCAAATGGATGTCAAAACTACATTCCTTAATGGATTTATTAAAGAAGAGTTGTATATGATACAACCAGAAGGTTTTGTCAATCCTAAAGGTGCTAACAAAGTGTGCAAGCTCCAGCAATCCATCAATGGACTGGTGCAAGCATCTCGGAGTTGGAATATACGCTTTGATGAGTTGATCAAAGCATATGGTTTTATACAGACTTTTGGAAAGGCCTGTATTTACAAGAAAGTAAGTGGGAGCACTACATCCTTTCTGATAAATATATGTGAATGACATATTATTAATTGGAGATGATGTAGAATTTTCTGGAAAGCATAAAGGAGTGTTTGAAAGGACTTTTTCAAAGAAAGTCCTCGGTGAAGCTGCTTACACATTGAGCATCAAGATCTATATAGATAGATTAAGACACTTGATAAGTTTTTTCAATAAGTACATACCTTGATAATTTTTTTTGAAATAGTTCAAAATGCAACAGTCAAAGAAATAGTTCTTGCCTGTGTTGCAAGGTGTGAAATATAGTAAGACTCAAGACCCGACCATAGCAGAAAATAGAAAGAGAATGAAAAGTCATTCCCTATGCCTCAGTCATAGGTTCTATAAAAGTATGCCATGCTATGGACCAGACCTATTGTATACTCTGCCCTGGTTTGGCAAGGGAGTACAATAGTGATCTAGGAGTAGATCACTGGCCATTGGTAAAAATTATCCTTAGTGGAATAAGGATATGTTTCTCGATTATGGAGGTGACAAAAAGGTTAATCGTAAAGGGTTACGTCGATACAAGTTTTGGCACTGATCCAGATGACTCTAAGTATTAATCTGGATACATATTGAAAGTCGGAGCAATTAGCTATAGTAGCTCCGTGCAGAGCATTGTAGACATAGTATATTTGCAAAATACATATGGCTCTGAATATGACAGACCCGTTGACTAAGCTTCTCTCACGAGCAAAACATGATCACACCTTAGTACTCTTTGGTTGTTAATCACATAGCGATGTGAACTAGATTATTGACTCTAGTAAAATCCTTTGGGTGTTGATCACATGACGATGTGAACTATTAATATTAATCACATACAGATGTGTATATTGGTGTTAATTCACATGGTGATGTGAACTAGATTATTGACTCTAGTGCAAGTGGGAGGCTGAAGGAAATATGCCCTAGAGGCAATAATAAAGTTATTATTTATTTCCTCATATCATGATAAATGTTTATTATTCATGCTAGAACCGGGGAAGACACGGCAGTGGCTGCCCATGCAGTGGGGAGTACGAGGGTTGACTGGTTCGGCTGCCGTCGCCGGAAAATAACAGGAGGTGTGGGTGAGTAGAGGGATAGATAGGCTAGGGATGCGAGTATGGTGGGGCCGTGAGGTCTGCCCGGAAGCACATCAGGCCACGGGAGGCGGGAGCAGGCGGTTCCACCGGCGCTGGTTTGGACGGCTGGAGCAGGAAGATCATAGACTGAAGAAGCACTACAGCCATTGGATGGGCATCGTACTGTCACTGGAGCTAGAATCGTTCATATTGACTAAGTTGATAAAGCCCTTTTTTAGAGTAGTTGACAAAGCCCTTGGTACGTGTTAACTTAGTAGGCCCACATGTCAGCTTCCGAAGCGGTGCGCCCCAGATGTCAGGGGGAGGAATCATTTTTCGAGCGGGTGAAGTAAAAATATCCGAGATTGAAGAAGAAGCACGACATCCGTTGGATGGACGTCCAACGGCCACTACTGCTAGAACCGTCCGTTGGCTATAAGTTGACAAGGCCTTGCATACGTGTCAACTTATTTTTTTTAGGGACGCGTCAACTTAGTAGGCCCACAAGTGTGTGCCAGAGAACTTATAGCTCATTTGAGATTTGTAAGAATGTACAACCCAATTTTGAATTCTGATTGAATTTACTACAGCCCATTTATAGTTTGTTAAAAGTACAGCCAATTTTCTAGCTAGGACAAGGATTAATAATTTCAACCAGTCATTCAAAACAAAATTCAATAAAATTTCCCACATTTTGATGGGATCCGAAATATTTTTATCCCGAAATTTCTAGTCAGATTAAATACAATTTCAATATAAATTTGTATTACGTAAAAATTCAACGAAACATTGTGCGCGCAACAATTAATGAAATTAAAAATTTTAAAATCCAAAAATGATATTTTATAAAGTAATTACGTGTTTGGTGCATTTTTTTATAGCTACTGCCTAGTTTTTATAATTACATTCCATTTATTATTTCTTAAAGCCCATTTTCTTGTTAAGCCTAATGCATCCCTCCTAGGAAAGATTTGCAGCCCAGCAGGGCGGAGAATAACAAGTTGACCTTGCTTGGGTATTCCTCAAAAAAAAGTATAGCTGGGCTAGCAATTTTTAGCTTGAAAAAAATTAATATCTAGGCTGGATATCTGGCCTGGGCTAGACGGGCCACAGCCCGCCCAGTTAATACCCTACTCTCTTCTGAACAACAACAAAAACATCGCTCTAGAAAAACTCTGCAGTGCTCACACCTCAAAAACACAAATACTGCTCGAGCTGCTTGGTCCCAGCTGTCGGCCGCTCCTTGTGCAATTCTCTCATTTATTGACTACATAGGTTGACAATGGTGTGGGACAATGATGTCAAGATATCAGGAGGAAGCAAAAAAAATACAGTTGTATATAATAAGGAGGCACTTGTGTACGTGCGGCTATGGCCCTGGTGGGTCCCCACTGTCATCCTCACCAAGTGAAGTCATCTTCTCATTTCTCATGTCCATTGACCATGTTGACAACGCGAGACGGCGGCGCCATGGCGAGCGCAACAACTCGAAGGACGACGAAGAGGGCCTCGCGGGCCCTACGGATGGTCTGATACAGCGCTCGCTGCTCACTTGGGAAGTCAGCATCATAGGGCCACATGTCCGCGACGACATTGTCGTTCGCTTGTTCACCGGTGCTCGTTGAGGAGACGGAGGTTGCAGCACAGATCCTCCTGCGCTGGTAGCTCTTCTGCCATTAGGGCGTCGAAATGCGGCCGCACCTGCTCTATGGTGAACACGGCATGAACCGGCTTGGACAGTGGCGCCGGCTCCTGGTCGGAAGCTACGTCCATCGTCTGATTGTCGTCGCTCAGCTCGGCGAGCTTGATGGCAAGCCAGCATGTTCGGCTGCAAGAATGACCCACTGCCAAGCACGAGTCTGACTCCCTTGGCCCACCCAGATCGCCTCCCTCGCCCGCGCGCGCTTTCCGCCCGAAACGGTCAGCGCCGCCCGCCCTGCTTCCCGGTGTAGCCGACTGCTCTGCCTTCAAACGACACAAGTGTCGTCCGTCCGTCTGCTGCCCACATTAATGATACACGGTTGCCGAGGCAGGTACTCCGGGGCCACACGTCCGTCCCTCCGCCACCCACCATTGCTATATAAACTGCTGCGTCGGCCATAGCCACAGTCATCCGTGTCCGTTCCCTTTCTCCTGTCCACACCACTACTGCCCACCATGGCTTCCTCGCGCTCCAGCGCTCTTCGGGACGGGCGGACGATGGACCACAAGGATACGGCAGCCATTGCTGCCGACTGGCTGGCCGGCAGGCAGTCGGAGGACGACGACATCCCAATGGAGAACAAGGTAGTCGATGATCCAGCACCAACCCCCTCCTCCGCGCCATCCTCGCCGGTGCATTGCACAATGACCATCGGTGAGGCCCGTGCCCAATACGTGGACACAGTGAGGCAGAAGTGTCAGGAGCAGTTCTGAGAGGCGCAGGCCGACGCCGCCTACAACAACCATCTCCTACAAGAGCACTGGCAGGCAGAGGAGCTGCTCGACTCGTATCACTCCGCCCGCGAGGGCCGCCTCGAGCGCTGGCGGTACCGCACGCGGGTGGCGGAGGTTGCGGCCGCCTACAAAGAGGGCGATGAAGCGGGCGAGGCACTGTTTGGTGAGCCCGAGGACGAGGCCGAGGACAATGCCGGCTCCGACGAGTCCCCGCTCCGCTGGGTCGACGAGGCCTCGCAGTGCGAACAATGAGGCAGAGGACACCGCCGGCTCCGACGAGGCCCTGCCCCGCCAACAACGAGGCAGAGGACATCGCCGGCTCAGCCGAGGCCCCACCCTGCCGGCAATGAGGGGGAGGATTTCACCCGCTCCGCCGAGGTGCCGCTCCGCCGGCAACGAGACAGAGGACATCGCCGGCTCCGCCGAGGCCCCGCCCCGCCGGCACCGATGCGGAGGCCCTACTCAGCCGAGGCCCCGTCCCGCCAACAATGAGGCAGAGGACATCGTTGGCTCAGCAGAGGCCCCACCCTACCGACAACGAGGGGGAGGATTTCATGCGCTCCGCCGAGGCGCCACCCTGCCGGCAACGAGACAGAGGACATCACCGGCTCCGTCGAGGCCCTGCCGCGCCGCCAACAAGGTCGCGCCACACAAAAAATGAGGAAGAGTAGAACACGGTAGGTCGCCGCCGGTCGGGTCCAAGTAAGGCCACCGCTGCTACCCTCCGGTTGACGCCAAGCTAGGTGGGTTGACCATTGACGGTCGATTAGCTTCTTGGCGGTGATGTGGAGTCGGAGAGCTATGTTAGAGAAGGACGCTGCTTCTACTTAACTGCTAGTGCAGTTGGCTGACTGACACATGGGCCCAACAAGCATTTGGGCCACATGTCAGTTACGCAACTACACCTACAGTTAAGTCACTAAAGCTCAGTCCACTGGAGAAGAAGCTTCTGTTCGGCTCAGCCGGACACAGGTGGGTAGCTTCAGTTAATTAATTATACTTCCTGCGCACCCCTTTTTTGTTGAAGAATGTATGAAATGTAATGAAATCCGGCATGTTTATATGAAATTTGACCGTGTATGAATGAATTTAGTTTGATTAGCTCGAATTCTTGTATCACTGGCATTGGATGAACATGCAAAACAATACGTACTAGCATTATTCCCAGGGAGATCACCTCGTTTGCAGCAGTTTCACATGTACTCCCTCCGGTCCTTTTTAGTCTGCATATAAGTTTTGTTTGCAGTCAAAGTATCTCCACTTTGACCAATCTTATAGAAAAAAGTATGAACTTTCACAATGTGCAAAGTAAAAAGGAACAGAGGGAGTACAAAGATTTTGAGCAGCTTTTTAGCATTCCTGTACATTGCAATCAAACACACAGGCCTGGCAATTCATAGAGAACATTCAAAACAATCGATGATTATGTATCTTAGTGATTTACATGTCAGAGCCAATATTTACTTCACAACTAAACAATAAAAAAAATCGATCGACGCTGCTGACAGCAAAGGGCGTCCCATTCGAAAATATCAAATGCATGTCTTCTTGCTAACATCAGTGAGCAAAATTTGACAAGGTTGTCTCATTCCAAAATATCAAATGCCTACGATTGTGGAATGGGCAGGGTTTGCCATCAGTTCGGACATTGACATGGCACCTCGTGCTAAATAAACCAGCTGTTCTTTTTATGCAGTTTCACCAAAATCAACCAAATTCATGCGTAGCTTGTATGATTTCGTCCTTATATGTTGCAATGTCTTGAACTTATCGGCACCTCCTTTCTTGTGGTGGAAATGAATGATTCGGTGTATTCATGAACATTTTGTGCAGTTCCCATTGAAATCAAGTTGAGCACCCCTATTTGCACAAATACAAAAATAGTGATTAGTATAAAGCTTCGCCTTCAATGTAAGATTTGGCATGTCAATTAGGGAGCACAAGTATAGCACTAAACAATGACATAATTTTCTGATGAAAATGGCAAAATACAGGCCAACAGTTGTGAAATATCCTTATCTTACCTCAATGGGATATTACGATGCACGTACAGATTGAAAGTCTTGTCTCCATTTGTGCAGTTCACTAAAATCTACCTCCGTCCTGGTATATAAGTCTCTTTTGTATTTTGTGCCAAATTTTGACCAGAGATTTAACTAACAAAATATTATTGCATGTCGTCAAAAATTATATCATTGGACTCGCATTTGAACATAGTTTCTAATTATATTATTTTTATGACATGCATTAACATTTTGTTAGTTAAATTTAAGGCCAAAATTTAACACAAAATACAAAGGGGACTACTAAACCAGGACGGGGGTTGTAGTGAGTAATGCAAATTACTTAGAGAACAAATGCTCACAAATGTTGCATCCATTGAGTAGCCTGAGCCTGTTTGTATTTTCTTTACTCTTCTTTTCACTCTATACTAACATAGTGTACAACACAAATTGATTCGCACATACTACTACAGTGCAGTTAATGCACATGTCACTATGAATTGCCCAATTACCATTGTTCGCACATTCGCCACACAGGCTTGAATATGATTATGTTCCGATGGTATCAGCTAAATCAACATATGTACTGCACTTTAAGCATCTCAAAGAGCCTTGAGTTGCTTTCCATATTTAGTTATTTTACCAACAAGGTAACAATGGAGACTGAAGTCGGCGCCCAATTAAACAGGGTTGGGACCTATCGTTTTCAATCTTCATGATGTAATACACCCAAAAAACAAAGATGGTCAAGCCCCACAAATGTAAAAAAATAGTAAGAGGTGGTTTTTAATATATTTTTTGTGGGGGAAAAACAATAAACAAGTTACTAGAAATGTGGTTACAGACGAAGTTAAGGGGAAGTCTAAGTCCTGTGTGGCAAGGGCCACCACAACTTTGTAGAGATAGAACAGTCCCGTGCATTAGTCATGTAAACCTAGCCTTATCGGTATCAATTCATCATTTGGATTCAATTACGGAATAAGAAAAATATGAAATTTTACTAGCCTTAATACCAAAATACCAATTCAGAAATTCAGACCGAATGACTAACATAGGAAGCTAACAAGCACAAATTTCATAAAAGGCAAACAACCGCATAAGTGATCCACACATGATTGAGAAGCTTCATAAGGAAACCATATATGAAAATAACAACGGGGATTCCGATGTATTCATAAAGTATCCGTTTATCTATAAGAACATGAATGTTGAATTGTTCAATGGTAGAATATAGCGATGTTTACATAAAAGATCAATGGAAGTAAATATCTAGCGGCCCTCTAGCTCGGTGATAGTAACGTCATTCACGGACATGTCCACATTATCTCCTTGGTCTCCAGTCCCACGGTTCTGCTTCCGAAAGTACAAAGCTTCCTTTGGAGGGGGGAGTGGAACTGTTTCATTTTCTAACATGGAGACAGTGGATGACATGCATGGCCTACCATCCGGATAGTCTTGAACACATAGAAGACCTATTTGAATGCATCTAATGACTATGTCAAGTGGACAATTATCCACAATTGAAGAGTCCACCAATCCTCTCGTGTTTCCATCCATCCATAACTTCCACGCCTAGACCAATGAAATTCTAAAGTTATTATGATGATTTGGGTTTTCAAAAATAGAGAATTTTGATGTACTTATGTAAGCCGTAAGGCTTGGTGAGTCGTCCGCTATGAGATGGGGTGAACTAATCTTTAATCCGCTTATAATCTCCAATAGTAGGACACCAAAGCTATATGTGTCAGACTTGACGGAAAAGAAACCTTCAATTGCATACTCAGGAGACATGTAACCTCTGTTTGGATCATTTTCAAAAATTTGAGTTAGTTATGCGCTAAATAATTACGACGTCAAAGTATAAGTTGGGTCCATGTATTACTTACAATGTCCCGACAATGTGGGTAGTTTTTGCTTGTGGCTCATTTCCCCAAAATATCTTTGCCATACCAAAATCAGATATTTTTGGGTTCATTTTTGCATCCAGCAAGACATTGCTTGCTTTGAGGTCTCTATGAATTACTGTCAACCTCGAATCTTGGTGCAGATAAAGAAGTCCCCGTGCAAGCCCTTTAATTATCTTGAACCGGGATGGCCAATCAAGTAAGGATCTCCTTGAAGTGTCTTCCAAGAACAATGCAAAATGAACTCATTAAACCAAAGAATGTTTTTAAGAAGTCTTAAAAAATTCTTTGTGAGTTGTGATCATAAGTTAGAACATACCAAAAAGGAAGGCATCCAAACTTTTATTAGGAAGATATTCGTAGACTAGCAACTTCTCGTCCTCGTGAGTGCAATAGGCAAGAAGTCTAACGAGATTCCTATGTTGCAATTTGGCAATCAAGATCATCTCATTTTTGAACTCGTTAGCCCCTTGCCTAGAACTCTTACCGAGTCTTTTTACAGCGACTTCCTTTCCACCCCCGAAAACCCCCTACATCAATACAAAATTCTTATTTGAAGTGAAGATGAGAATGGAAAAGAAATTTCTAAAATGATCACTGTCATGAAATTTCATCTTACCTTATAAACTACTCCGAAACCGCCTTTGCCAATCATGTTGTTGTTTGAGAAATTATTCGTTGCAATACTGACCTCTTCAAAACTAACCGACGGAAGTTCTAAATTTATCTTAAGTTCATTGAGCTTGAATATTTTCAAGGGTTGCCGTGTATCATTGTTCTGAATATCGGTGAGTCTCCGTTCACCTGAGATGAATACCTTCATATCAATATTGTCTTACGAATACGTCATAGACAATGCAATGCATCTTAAAAAACTGAAATAAAAAGTTGTTCTACCTCTTGACTTGTATGTCCATACAAAAGATGCACATGTGAGAATCATAAGACTAGCAGTTATAGGGAGTACAATCTTCAGTACAGTAGCCTCCTTGTTAACTGCACAAAATAAGAAATAGTCACTAAGTGAATGAAGCTTTCAAAATTTAACATGCACTTATTTCAAGTCATCATATTTTTCACCGATCAATAAAGAGTTATGTGGCAGGGAGGTGCTAGGTCATGTTACTACCAAAAACCTCTGACTTTCACAGTTCAAAAATATCAAATGAATTTTGAGTTCAATTTTTTTATCAGCTGAGAGTTCTATGTGATTAATGCAGGTGATAGCACAATCGACGCGGCTCGTCTGCAGTGCCTTCACGTACGGCAGAACTGCCGTACGGGCCAAAATCAACCATTCATTCACTTTCCATCCCATCCGACGGACTTCTGCTACTCACCAACAAACGAACAGGAGGGTCCAACGAACTTGCTTGTTTCTCCATAGGTAAAAACCGAAAATCATCATCGATCCCCTAATCCACTTTTCAAAACTGATCCAATATGCTTCCTTGTACAGTCCAATGGAAAACACAAACAAGGGAGATTACCATGCCAAAGGTAGTCTGAATACTACAGTTCTATTTTAAAGTTATTTATTTATGTTCAGCGTACACTAATTTCAGTACTCTGTTAGTAGAGTGCACTTCAGTTTCCCTGAGAAAACTGAAAACTGCTATATTCAGATTGTGCTTGGCACGGCTGTACCTGCAAATTTTGGTTCCTTGCATGGCTGTACCTAGAGACCACTAGCAAACTTGGGGCACTTCAGACTTCAGAGGACCAGATAGAGGATGGGATGCGACGCAACTGCGGCATCTCAACCGACATGGCGGCGACAATGGCTCGGCGGTAACGCAGCGGCTACTGACAAAGGACGACGCGGAGGCGGCTCCGTTGGATGTAACGTGGCGGTGACGACGGCGGCGGCAGCTTGACGGCGACGAAACTGCTGCAGCTCAATAGCAACGAGGGCACAGCGGCTCGATGATCCGCTACTTTCTGATCCATGCAGTACGCCTCTCTCTAATTTTTGGCGCGAGAAGATTCAGAGTATAGAGAAACAAGCAAGTTCGTTGGACCCTCCTGTTCGTTTGTTGGTGAGTAGCAGAAGTCCGTTGGATGGGATGGAAAGTGAATGAATGGTTGATTTTGGCCCGTACGGCAGTTCTGCCGTGCGTGAAGGCACTGCAGACGAGCCGCGTCCGACTGTACAAGTTTAATTCTGAGCCATATAGAACAAATCATAATCATCATACTCACGCAACTATGCAAACAGACACGGCAAAACTGGGTGTGCGAACTTAAGAGAGGTTTCTATGATCTTGACACTACTCGAATCGCATCCTACACCGAGTGCCAGAGACACTCGAAAAAGGGCCTAAAACCTTTGGCAAAGGCTTTGCCGAGAGTTGCACTCGGCAAAGGCCACCCGGCGTACACCTCTCAGGCAAACAGGAATTTGCCGAGAGCCAAACAGGTTTCTATGTTCTTGACGCAGCGGTGGGCTCGGCGATGACATCCGCCCTGCCGAGCTCGGGGTTTTGGTTTCGTTGTACCGGAATGAAAACCTTTGGGTCTCCCTCGGGAACCCGCGCTTGTCCTTGCTTCCTTCACACCAAAGAGGAAACTGTTTTCCTCTGCGCCCGCCTGGCTTTGATCGTCATGGCTCATGTCATCGTGGCCTCATGAGGCGGGGTACCTGGATAGAAATCTCCGCTCCTCGGGAGGCAGGCTCGGGGAGCTACTCCACTGAAGGCATTGGCGTTGCTCGTCTCACGAGGCCCGGTCGGTCGACAATTGCACGGGTGAATGAAACCTTCCGATGAGACAACCAAAGGTATAATGTTTTGGCGAGCTCGTTTGCCGGCGTGGCGACGCCTGTTTTTCCCATTGGCTTGTTCCTTTTATTTGCTTTTAGAAAACATCTGGATTTATGAAAGCTCTGAAGTTTAAAAGTGTTTACGAATTTGAATGTTAGTAAGTTCTTGCTTTTTGTTTTCCTTTCTAGAAGATAAAATGCTCATAAATTCAAAGAATCTACGGAATTAAAAAAATCGTGAATTCAAAATAATGTTGTTGTATCTGAAAAATGTTTGTGAACTTGAAAAAATATTCATGAATTCAAAAATGTTTGGGAATTCAAAAAATGTTCACGTATTCACAAAATATTTATGGATTAGAAAAATGTTCACAAATTTTCAAAAAAGTTTGTGAGTTCAGAGATTGTTTACAACTTTAAAATACAAATCATGAGGTCAACAAATGTTCATGAAGGTCAAAAACAAATTTTGAGTTCAAGAAATGTTGACTAATATAAAAAAAATCCAAAAATTCATAATTTTTTTCCTGAATTTAAGAAATGTCATGAATTCAAAAGAATGTCCGTGAGTTTATAAAATTTTCATGACTTCCAAACAATGTTCTAGTTTACACCAACGTTCATGAATTCCAAAACAATTGTTCTGGACTTCTTCACAACTTGCTCATGATTTTTGTTTTCAATTTTAAAGTTTATGAAAAGAATATCGTGATTTGAGAAATGTTTAAGTTATTCTATGAACATATACTAAATTTTGAAAAAAGGAAATAAAAATAATAATACAAAAGAAATACGAAAGAAGACAAATATGAAAAACGTAGAACAGAATAACGGGCGGGGCCATTCCCATGTGTTGGCGCGCAAGTTTGGTCCCGATCCAAAATTCTACGTACTGCTGATAGCAATAGTCTAGATTCTGATCTCTCACGCGTGAGGGGTTTTGGGTTTAGTTTATTTCGTGGTTTTCTTTTTAAAAATTTCTTTAATATTTTTTCCTTTTTCATTTATAAATTTTGGAAAAATCATGATCTCGTAAAATTATTAAATTTGATTTTTCTTAAATTGTGTTCGTTTTTTCAACTAATATACAAAATCTTCTAATTTTTAAATTTAATAAATTTTATTTGTTTCAAAAATATTATAAATTTAAACAAATGATCATCTTTTATTTAACAAAACTGTTAACCATTTCAAATAATGTTCTGATTTCCAGAAAGTGTTCTTAATTTTCAATATTTTGTTCACAATGTCAAATAATATTTTTGGATACACGAATATTTTCAAATTCATGAACTTTTTATATTTTGTGAACGTTTCTGAATGTGCGAACACCGTGATTATTTTTAGATAACCACGAACATTTATTGAATTAATGATTT
The DNA here is from genome assembly GCA_021437245.1 of Aegilops speltoides. Classification (NCBI taxonomy): domain Eukaryota; kingdom Viridiplantae; phylum Streptophyta; class Magnoliopsida; order Poales; family Poaceae; genus Aegilops; species Aegilops speltoides. Next base: position 536,667,242 of record CM038142.1, read on the forward strand.
TTCTTTCAAATTTGATAAGCATGAAAGAATTAGAATGTTTTTGTCAAACTCTTGATTTTTATTAAAAAAATTAAAAAAAACTCAAAAAACTGTTATTGTTATGGGGTTTTTCCAAAACTTTATTGATCAGTTCTTTTTGTGTGAAAAGGAGCATGGCATTAAAAAAAGCACCGAACAGTACAAACCACCTCAACAAAAATGAAAATCACAACGAAATCCTTGAGAAGCCCTTCGTCTTCATCCTCCAGTCCGTGTCGACGCCGCGCCGCGGTTGCCGGTCCTGCCTTGGCCAGCCTGGCGTTGTTGATTCCAGACGGGAAGTCAACGAACGGGTCTAGAAGACCACATCCGTCCCAAAGAAGAAGGAATAATCGTCTATGAAGCTCCTTACAATCCGGAAAATCCCCAAAACCAGAAGAAATTCGCGAGAACCACACCACTCCCAGAAGCTTCTCGATGCTGCCGCTGATATGGTACTGTAACCGGGGGACTTTATTGAACAAGGTGCCGCAACCACCATCTGAGCGCCGCCGACAGGAGGCGAGAGGGGGTGGGGGCGTGAAGGAAATATGCCCTAGAGGCAATAATAAAGTTATTATTTATTTCCTCATATCATGATAAATGTTTATTATTCATGCTATAATTGTATTAACCGGAAACATGATACATGTGTGAATACATAGACAAAACTATAGTCACTAGTATGCATCTACTTGACTAGCTCATTAATCAAAGATGGTTATGTTTCCTAACCATAGACATGTGTTGTCATTTGATTAGTGGGATCACATCATTAGGAGAATGATGTGATTGACATGACCCATTCCGTTAGCTTAGCACTTGATTGTTTAGTATACTGCTATTGCTTTCTTCATGACTTATACAAAGTTCCTGCAACTATGAGATTGTGCAACTCCCGTTTACCGGAAGAACACTTTGTGTGCTACCAAACGTCACAACGAATCGGGTGATTATAAAGGTGCTCTCTGGTGTTTCCGAAGGTACATGTTGGGTTGGCATAATTCGAGATTAGGTTTTGTCACTCCGATTGCTCGGAGAGGTATCTCTGGGCCCTTCGGTAATACTCATCACCTAAGCCTTGCAAGCATTGTAACTAATGAGTTAGTTATAAGATGATGTATTACAGAACGAGTAAAGAGACTTGCCGGTAACGAGATTGAACTAGGTATTGGATACCGACGATCAAATCTCGGGCAAGTAACATACCGATGACAAAGGGAACAAAGTATGTTGTCATGCGGTTTGACCGATAAAGATCTTCGTGGAATATGTAGGAACCAATATGGGCATCCAGGTCCCGCTATTGGTTATTGACCGAGAATGGTTCTAGGTCATGTCTACATAGTTCTCGAACCCATAGGGTCCGCACGTTTAACGTTACGATGACAGTTTTATTATGAGTTTATAAGTTTTGATGTATCGAAGTTTGTTCGGTGTCCTGGATGTGATCACGGACATGACAAGGAGTCTCGAAATGGTCGAGACATAAAGATTGATATATTGACGACTATATTCGACACCGGAAGTGTTCCGGTGATTTCGAGAAAACGGAGTGCCGGGGTTACCGAACCCCGGGAGAGTTAATGGGCCACATGGGCCTCGTGGGAAGAGAGAGGGCGGCGGGGGTGGGCGCGCGCCTCTCCCTCCAGTGCACGAATTGACTAGGAGGGGGCGGCGCCCCTTTCCTTCCCCCTCTCCCCTTCCTTCCCCCTCCTAGTAGGAGTAGGAAAGGAGGAGTCCTACTCCTACTAGGAGGAGGGTTCCTCCTCCTTGGCGCGCCTAAGGGCGGGCCGCCTCCCCTTGCTCCTTTATATACGGGGCCGGGGGGGCACCCCATAGACACACAAGTTGTTCTACGGATCGTTCCTTAGCCGTGTGCGGTGCCCCCCTCCACCATATTCTACATCGGTCATATCGTCACGGAGTTTAGGCGAAGCCTCGCACCATAGAGAACATCATCATCGCCACCACGCTGTCGTCTTGTGGAACTCATCTCCGAGCTCGGCTGGATCGGAGGCCGGAGATCGTAATCGAGCTGAACGTGTGCTGAACTCGGAGGCTCCGTACGTTCGGTGCTTGGATCGGTCGGATCGTGAAGATGTACGACTACATCAACCGCGTTGTGCTAACGCTTCCGCTTACGGTTTACGAGGGTACATGGACGAACACTCTCCCCTCTCATTGCTATGCCATCACCATGATCTTGCGTGTGCGTAGGAAATTTTTTGAAATTACTACGTTCCCCAACAGTGGCATCCGAGCCTAGGTTTTATGCATTGATGTTATATGCACGAGTAGAACACAAGTGAGTTGTGGGCGATACAAGTCATACCGCTTACCAAAGATGTCATACTTTGGTTCGGCGGTATTGTGAGATGAAGCAGCCGGACCGACATTACGCGACGCTTACGCGAGACTAGTTTCACTGCTACGAGCACTCGTGCTTAAAGGTGGCTGGTGGGTGTCTGTCTCTCTCACTTTAGCTGAATCGAGTGTGGCTACGCCCGGTCCTTGCGAAGGTTAAAACAGCACCAACTTGACGAACTATCGTTGTGGTTTTTGATGCGTAGGTAAGAACGGTTCTTGCTAAGCCCGTAGCAGCCACGTAAAATTTGCAACAACAAAGTAGAGGACGCCTAACTTGTTTTTGCAGGGCATGTTGTGATGTGATATGGTCAAGACGTGATGCTATATTTTATTGTATGAGATGATCATGTTTTGTAACCGGTTATCGGCAATGGCGAGAGCCATTTGGTTGTCGCTTATTGTATGAAATGCAACGCATCTGTAATTGCTTTACTTTATCACTAAGCGGTAGCGATAGTCGAGAAGCAATAGATGGCGAACGACAACGATGCTACGATGGAGATCAAGGTGACGCTACGGTGACGATGGTGATCACGACGGTGCTTCGGAGATGGAGATCACAAGCACAAGACGATGATGGCCATATCATATCACTTATATTGATTGCATGTGATGTTTATCCTTTATGCATCTTATCTTGCTTTGATTGACGGTACCATTTTAAGATGATCTCTCACTAAAATTATCAAGAAGTGTTCTCCCTGAGTATGCACCGCTGCCAAAGTTCGTCGTGCCCGCACACCACGTGATGATCGGTGTGATAAGCTCTCGTCCATCTACAACGGGTGCAAGCCAGTTTTGTACACGCGAATACTCGGGTTAAACTTGACGAGCCTAGCATATGCAGATACGGCCTCGGAACACGGAGACCGAAGGTCGAGCGTGAATCATATAGTAGATATGATCAACATAGTGATGTTCACCATTGAAAACTACTCCATCTCACGTGATGATCGGTTATGGTTTAGTTGATTTGGATCACGTGATCACTTAGATGACTAGAGAGATGTCTGCCTAAGTGGGAGTTCTTAAGTAATATGATTAATTGAACTTAAATTTATCATGAACTTAGTACCGATAGTATTTTGCTTATCTATGTTTGTTTGTAGATAGATGGCTCGTCTTTGTTGTTCCGTCAATTTTAATGCGTTCCTTGAGAAAGCAAAGTTGAAAGATGATGGTAGCAATTACACGGATCGGGTCCGTAACTCGTGGATTATCCTCATTGCTGCACGTAAAAGTTAGGTCTGGAAGCACCGCTGGGTGCCAGGCCTGCCATCGATGCAATCGACGACGTTAAGAACATCTGGCGAGCAAAGCTGATGCCTACTCTATAGTTCATGTGCCATGCTTTACGGCTTAGAACCGGGTCTTCAACGACGTTTTGAACGTCATGGAGCATATGAGATGTTCCAGAGTTGAAGTTAATATTTCAAGCAAATGCCCGGATTGAGAGATATGAAGTCTCCAATAAGTTCTATAGCTGCAAGATGGAGGAGAATAGTTCTCACGGTGAACACATACTCGTAATGTCTAGGTATAATAATCACTTGATTCAACTGGGAGTTAATCTTCACGATGATAGTGTCATTGATGAAATTCTCCAATCACGCCACCAAGCTACAAGAGCTTTGTGATGAACTATAATCTGCAAGGGATGAACAAGACTATTCCCAGCTCTTCGCAATGCTAAAAGCTGCGGAGGTAGAAATCAAGAAGGAGCATCAAGTGTTGATGGTCAACAAGACCACTAGTTTCAAGAAAAAGGGCAAAGGGAAGAAGAAGGGGAACTTCAAAAAGAACGGCAAGCAAGTTGCTGCTCAAGAGAAGAAACCCAAGTCTAGACCTAAGCCTGAAATCGAGTGCTTCTCTTGCAAGCGATCGTCACCGAAGCGGAACTACCCCAAGTATTTGGCGGATAAGAAGGATGGCAAAGTGAACAAAGGTATATGTGATATACATGTTATCGATGTGTACCTAACTAGAGCTCGTAGTAGCACCGGGTATTTGATATCGGTTCATTGCTAATATTTGCAACTCAAAACAGGACTATGGAATAAGCGAGCATCGCCAAGGACGAGGTGACGATGCGCGTGGGAACGGTTCCAAAGTCGATGTGATCGCGGTCGGCACGCTACCTCTACATCTACCTTCGGATTAGTTTTAGACCTGAATAATTGTTATTTGGTGCCAGCGTTGAGCATGAACATTATATCTGGATCTTGTTTAATGCGAGGCGGTTATTCATTTAAATCGAGAATAATGGTTGTTCTATTTATATGAGTAATATCTTTTATGGTCATGCACCCTTGAAGAGTGGTCTATTTTTATTGAATCTCGATAGTAGTGATACACATATTCATAATGTTGAAACCAAAAGATGCAGAGTTGATAATGATAGTGCAACTTATTTGTGGCACTGCCGTTTAGGTCATATCGGTGTAAAACGCATGAAGAAACTCCATACTGATGGACTTCTGAAATCACTTGATTATGAATCACTTGGTACTTGCGAACCGTGCCTCATGGGCAAAATGACTAAAACACCGTTCTCCGGTACTATGGAGAGAGCAACAGATTTGTTGGAAATCATACATACAGATGTATGTGGTCCAATGAATGTTGAGGCTCGTGGCGGATATCGTTATTTTCTCACCTTCACAGATGCTTTGAGCAGATATGGGTATATCTACTTAATGAAGCACAAGTCGAAACATTTGAAAAGTTCAAAGAATTTCAGAGTGAAGTGGAAAATCATCGTAACAAGAAAATAAAGTTTCTACGATCGATCGTGGAGGAGAATATTTGAGTTACGAGTTTGGTTTACATTTGAAACAATGCGGAATAGTTTCAAGAACTCACGCCACCCGAACACCACAACGAAATGGTGTGTCCGAACGTCAGAATCGTACTTTACTTGATATGGTGCGATCTATGATGTCTCTTACCGATTTACCGCTATCGTTTTGGGGTTATGCTTTAGAGACGGCCGCATTCACGTTAAATAAGGCACCATCAAAATCCATTGAGACGATGCCTTATGAACTGTGGTTTGCAAGAAACCAAAGTTGTCGTTTCTTAATGTTTGGGGCTGCGATGCTTATGTGAAGAAACTTCAACCAGATAAGCTCGAACCCAAATCGGAGAAATGTGTCTTCATAGGATACCCAAAAGAGATCATGGGTACACCTTCTATCACAGATTCAAGGCAAGACATTCGTTGTTAAGAATGGATCCTTTCTAGAGAAGGAGTTTCTCTCGAAAGAAGTGAGTGGGAGGAAAGTAGAACTTGATGAGATAATCTGTATCTACTCCCTTATTGGGAAGTAGTTCATCACGAGAACCGGTTCCTGTGACGACTACACCAATTAGTGAGGAAGCTAATGATATCGATCATGAAACTTCAGATCAAGTTTCTCTCAACCTCGTAGGTCTCGAGTAAGATCCGCACTGAGTGGTACGGTAATCCTATTCGGAAGTCATGTTACTTGACCATGATGAACCTACGAACTATGAGGAAGCGATGATGAGCCCAGATTCGCAAAATGGCTAGAGGCCATGAAATCGAGATGGGATCCATGTATGAAAACAAAGTATGGACTTTGGTTGACTTGCCCGATGATCGGCAAGCCATTGAGAATAAATGGATCTTTAAGAAGAGGACCGACGCCGATGGTAATGTAATCGTCTATAAAACTCGACTTGTTGCAAAAGGTTTTCAACAAGTTCAAGGGTTGACTACGATGAGACTTTCTCACCAGTGGCGATGCTTAAGTCTGTCTCAATCATGTTAACTATTGCTGCATTTCATGATTATGAAATTTGGCAAATGGATGTCAAGACTACATTCTTGAATGGATTTCTAGAAGAAGAGTTGTATATGATGCAGCCGGAAGGTTTTGTTGATCCAAAAGGTACTAACAAAGTGTGCAAGCTCCAGCGTTCCATTTATGGACTGGTGCAAGCATCTCGGAGTTGGAATAAACGCTTTGATAGTGTGATCAAAGCATATGGTTTATACAGACTTTTGGAGAAGCTCAGATTTACAAGAAAGTGAGTGGGAGCTCAGTAGCATTTATAGTTTTATATGTAGATGACATATTATTAATTGGAAATGATATAGAATTTCTGGATAGCATAAGGGATACTTGAATAAAAGTTTTTCAATGAAAGACCTCGGTGAAGCTGCTTACATATTGGGCATCAAGATCTGTAGAGATAGATCAAGACGCTTAATAGGACTTTCACAAAGCACATACCTTGACAAAATTTTGAAAAAGTTCAAAATGGATCGAGCAAAGAAAGGATTCTTGCCTGTGCTACAAGGTGTGAAGTTGAGTCAAACTCAATGCCCGACCACAGCAGAAGACGAGAGAGAAATGAAAATGTTCCTATGCTTCAGCCATAGGCTCTATCATGTATGCAATGTCAGGTACCGACCGACGACGTATGCTTAGAAATAAGCTTGGCAGAAGGTACCAAAGTAATCCAGAGTGGATCATCGACAGCGGTCAAGAACATCCCGAAATACCTGAAAAGGAATAAGGATATGTTTCTCGTATATGGAGGTGACAAAGAGCTAGTCGTAAATGGTTACGTCGATGCAAGCTTTGACACTGATCCGAACAATTCTAAATTGCAAACCGGATACGTGTTTTTATTAAACGGTGGAGCTGTAAGTTGGTGCAGTTCTAAACAAAGCGTCGTGGCGGGATCTACATGTGAAGCGGAGTACATAGCTGCTTCTGAAGCAGCAAATGAAGGAGTCTGGATGAAGGAGTTCATTTCTGATCTAGGTGTCATACCTAGTGCATCGGAACCAATGAAGATCTTCTGTGACAATACTGGTGCAATTGCCTTGGCAAAGGAATCCAGATTTCACAAGAGGACCAAGCACATCAAGAGACGCTTCAATTCCATTCGGGACCAAGTCCAAGTGGGAGACATAGAGATTTGCAAAATACATACGGATCTGAATGTTGCAGACCCGTTGACTAATCCTCTCTCACGAGCAAAACATGATCAGCACCAAGACTCCATGGGTGTTAGAATCATTACTAAGTAATCTAGATTATTGACTCTAGTGCAAGTGGGAGATTGAAGGAAATATGCCCTAGAGGCAATAATAAAGTTATTATTTATTTCCTCATATCATGATAAATGTTTATTATTCATGCTAGAATTGTATTAACCGGAAACATGATACATGTGTGAATACATAGACAAAATTATAGTCACTAGTATGCCTCTACTTGACTAGCTCATTAATCAAAGATGGTTATGTTTCCTAACCATAGATATGTGTTGTCATTTGATTAGCGGGATCACATCATTAGGAGAATGATGTGATTGACATGACCCATTCCGTTAGCCTAGCACTTGATCATTTAGTATACTGCTATTGCTTTCTTCATGACTTATACAAAGTTCCTGCAACTATGAGATTGTGCAACTCCCGTTTACCGGAAGAACACTTTGTGTGCTACCAAACGTCACAACGAATCGGGTGATTATAAAGGTGCTCTCTGGTGTTTCCGAAGGTACATGTTGGGTTGGCATAATTCGAGATTAGGTTTTGTCACTCTGATTGTCGGAGAGGTATCTCTGGGCCCTCTCGGTAATACTCATCACCTAAGCCTTGCAAGCATTGTAACTAATGAGTTAGTTATAAGATGATGTATTATAGAACGAGTAAAGAGACTTGCCGGTAACGAGATTGAACTAGGTATTGGATACCGACGATCAAATCTCGGGCAAGTAACATACCGATGACAAAGGGAACAAAGTATGTTGTTATGCGGTTTGACCGATAAAGATCTTCGTGGAATATGTAGGAACCAATATGGGCATCTAGGTCCCGCTATTGGTTATTGACCGAGAATGGTTCTAGGTCATGTCTACATAGTCCTCGGACCCGTAGGGTCCGCACGCTCAACGTTACGATGACAGTTTTATTATGAGTTTATAAGTTTTGATGTACCGAAGTTTGTTCGGAGTCCCGGATGTGATCACGGACATGACGAGGAGTCTCGAAATGGTCGAGACATAAAGATTGATATATTGACGACTATATTCGAACACCGGAAGTGTTCCGGTGATTTCGGAGAAAACCGGAGTCTTGGGGGTTACGGAACCCCGGGAGAGTTAGTGGGCTACATGGGCCTAGGTGGGAAGAGAGGGCGGCCAGGGGGGGCGCGCCTCTCCCTCCGGGTCCGAATGGACTAGGAGGGCGCCTCCTTCCTTCCCCTCCCTTCCTTCCCTCTGTCCCTACTCCTACTAGGAGGAGGATTCCTCCTCCTTGGTGCGCCCAAGGGGCGGCCGGCCTCCCCTTGCTCCTTTATATACGGGGGGGGCACCCCATAGACACACAAGTTGATCTACGGATCGTTCCTTAGCCGTGTCGCGTGCCCCTCCACCATATTCCACCTCGGTCATATCGTCGCGGAGTTTAGGCGAAGCCCTGCGCTGGTAGAACATCATCATCGTCACCACGCCGTCGTGCTGACGGAACTCATTCCGGAGCTCGGCTGGACCGGAGGCCAGAGATCGTCATCGAGCTGAACGTGTGCTAAACTCGGAGGCTCCGTACGTTCGGTGCTTGGATCGGTCGGATCGTGAAGACGTACGACTACATCAACCGTGTTGTGCTAACGCTTCCGCTTACGGTCTACGAGGGTACGTGGACGAACACTCTCCCCTCTCGTTGCTATGCCATCACCATGATCTTGCGTGTGCGTAGGAATTTTTTTGAAATTACTACGTTGCCCAACAGGGCGGGGGGGGGGGGACCCTAATCGTCAGTGGGAGCTCTCAGGCGAAGGGGTACGGGACTGCGATTTAATTATCATTTTGAATGTTCAGGGAGATACAAGCTGGGTCATAGGTATTGGAAAGCCACACATGGCTACCCTGATCAATAGAAGTATAGTATTTGGCAAGACTATGAGCCTCAATATTCGAATCACGACCTTGCAAGATGTCGGCACAACTCGTGAAATTTGTCATAGTGGCATTTAATTTACCTTATGACTATGATGTGAGGACCTCATGTTCCTTCCCTGATGCTCGCTACAATTGGCTTACGGTCGCAAGTGAAAAAAAACCTCACGTACGCTCGCTCGAGTTTACTCGTGGGCTTGCCCTAGCCTATTGATAGTAACAACAGCTAGCGACGGGACCTGGGAGAGAAGATCCTAGTCGCTCTTTATGTGTCGGCTAGGAGTTCTGGCAGTAGCTAAGCTACAGAAACGGGTCGGCCCGTTTAACCACTAGCGAAGCACTTCCTCGACAGAAAAAAGGTTCGCTGATCAACAGTTGACCTGTCAACCGTTGATATTTGAAGAAAAGTAAAAAAAATCAGAAAAATCACACAAAAAAAATCATGAGTTCGAGAAATGCTGAAGGAATTTTTTAAAAGGTTCACAAACTTCGAAAAAATCATGAATCTTTAAAAGTTATGGCAATTTTGAAATAACTCATCCAATTTCTAAAAAAAGTTGACAAAAAATTGAAAAGGTTCTTCAATTTTTGAAAGAAAGTTCACAAATTTGAAAAAAAAAAATCATTGATTTTGAAAAATTTCACAATTTTTTTTAAAAATCATCAATTTTGATAAAAAGTTTACAAATTTGAAAAAAGTTCACCTATTTAAAAAAAATCATTGGTTTAGAAGGAAAAATTTGGGAATTTATAAAAGAAGTTCACCGATTTCGAATAAAAAATTAAGTAATTTAGAAAAGTTTGCAAATTTAAGGAAAAAGATAAAATGGAAAAGAACAATGAAAAGAAAAAAAAAGCAAATGAACAAGAAAAAGGAAAAGGAAAGAAAAAGATAAAAAAGAACAAGAAAAAGGACAAAAGAAAACCGGAATTAAGAACCACGCGGAAACTGTCCAGCGAACCGGGAAAATCCGGTTTGGGAAGCTTTGTAAAACCAAGGGCTTTCCCCTATCTGAGAAATAATATAAATAGATAAAGAAGTGTTAGTCACAAGCGTTAACATGGCCTAGTGGTTGGTTAATGCTGTCTTCTCTCGGCCGGAAGCTATCTTGTACTGTACTAAATAGGCTGGCCCAGCGAGGAATGTGGTGCCGTTTAATTCGCCACCTGCGAGACCGGGCCATGCACGCGACGGCACACGATCGGTGCCCCAATTCGGTTCAGGGTAGTGCCGGGCACACACGAAACCGGGCCGAGCGAGAATGCATGACAGGTCAGTTCAGGAAACCGGGCCAAGCCAGCCAAGCCGGACTGCGTGACTGCAGCATGCGGGGACGCATGGGCTTGCGAAGCCTATAAAATGGAGGAGGGCCTTGGGAGAGGAGAACCGGAACGTGGATTTTTCTTTTCCAAGAAAAAAGCCTACAAAGCGCGCGCGCTCTCTCTCTCAAAAAAAAAAAAAAAGAGGCGCACAACACAGCTCTCCAGATAATGTTTCTCCTCCTTGGCCTCCTCGTCGCCGGTGTGCTGGCCTCCGACACGCCCGTCTGCCCAGCTCGCCAGTGCGGCAATGTGAAAATCCAGTATCCATTCTGGGTCGATACGGGCGACGCTTGGCACTGCGGTCATCCGAGCCTCCGCCTCGAATGCCGCGGCCGCACACCTGTTCTGTGCCTGCCGTCGGGAGAATACGCCGTCACCAACATCTTCTACGACGACACAGTCGACGGCCACCGGAGGGTCTCCCTATTCGACCTAGGCGTCTTCTCACACAACAAAGCCTGCCCGTTCGTCGACCGGAATCTCACCCTCCCGTCCGGCTCCCACTCGACGCTTTCACTCACCGCCAGCGACACCAACCTCACCTTCTTGGTGAATTGCTCCTACATCGACAACACCCCTGGAGCGGGACACCTCATCGACTGCCTCAACAGCGAGGAACGCAAGAGCACTTACGTGTTCTATGAGGACTTCCTCCCGTACGACTACACCAACCAATGCGAGAAAGTCATCGCAGTGCCGGTTCTGAGAACGTCTCTGCATGGCGGTACAACTACAAACCTGCTTCACGCCGTCGTCCCTGCGCTCAAAAAAGGCTTCGAGCTTAGGTGGTCGAGGCCGGCGGCGATGAGTGAGTGCGGGGACTGCGAGAATGGCGGGGGTTTGTGCGTCCACAAGCGGGAGGCGGGGAAGAAGTCTTGGACATTCACGTGTGTGACAAATGCTAGTGCCGCTCCATGGGCCGTCGCACTCAAATCTCTAGGTACGTACGACAGTGTATTGTATCCCGGTGGTTATTCCTTCACAAACCCGCATGTTGTCACTATTGCTTGCTTTACTTTCGGCATTTAAAATTAATGTTTGAACTTGACGCAAACGGTCATTTTGGTGCTAGAACTTGTGGTATGCATTGAACTGGTGCATCATCTTGACTTTAGCGTGTAAATACAGTGAAAGTTCCGGCCGTACACCGCCACGGTGCTGGCGAGGCGTGATAGTGTGGTAGGAGATCCGTTCTCGACGACTGGATGGCCAAGAGGGGCCCTGCTGTCACTGGCTAGATGGCTAAATGGGCGCATCTGGCCGGTTAATTTTTTCGAACAGCCCCTCGATTTTTTTTCCTCAGAAAAAGCCCATGTAAACATATAACCCCTGAATCCCAATCTGTGTGTATGACCGGATTCGAATCTTAGATTGTACAACACAGAAGAAATAACCACGGGGCTGGAGTAGAAAAGTAGCCGCGCTTTGCCGCGGCCGTTGATTGTTGCGTTGGCAGCTTATGACAGAGCATTGTAGTTAACCTGCATAATTAAGCATCTTCTACCAATTTTTTCAACAACAAGAAAGCATCATCTACCAAGAAGAAACAACAATGTGCAAAGTTAACCATCTTCTTGTTCAGAGCAATCTCCTCCCCTTCTTGTAGTTAAAATCTCTTTCCTTTTTCCTTTTCTTAACCTCAGCGTTATTTTTTTTGTCCTGCTATACTTGATGTCATAGGTTTTTGAAATATCGTTTCCTGCGTAACAGTACCAGCTCATGATATCTTGTTTTTAGATGCTATAAAGTAAATAAGTTAGATATAGAAGCACCAATGAACCACTAATTTTAGAACAATCATACACTGTTTCATTTCAGATATTTTTACTGATTCTCCCACGAGCTAACAGCATGCATGGTGCATACGAAAGCGAGTAGGTATACGAAATTGGAGCGACATGCCTCGCATCACGTTTCACGACAAGCGAGTAGGCATACGCAGCTCCTAAACAAACAATTTAAATTTAAACATGACTAAAAGAAACACATCATACAGACCATTGTGCTATCACCCGCATTAATCATGTAGAACTATCAGATCGTAAAAAATTTGAACTCAAAATTTATTTGGTATTTTTGGATGGTAAAGTCAGAGATTTTAGGTAGTAATAGAATCTACCACCCCTACCACATAACTCTTTAGTGACCGGCGAAAATATATGTACACCTAACTAAATGCATGTTAATTTTGAAAGCTTCATTCACTTGGTGACTATTTCTTATTTTGTGCAGTTAACAAAGAGGGTACGGTACTGAAGATTGCATTACCAATAATTGCTGGTCTTTTGATTCTCACATGTGCATCTTTTGTATGGGCATACAAGTTAAGAGGTAGAACAACTTTTTGTTTCAGTTTTTTAAGATGCATTGTCTATGACGTATTTGTAAGGCAATATTGATATGAAGGTATTCATCTTAGGTGAACCGAGAATCAGCAATATTCAGAACAATGCTACACGACAACCCTTGGACATATTCACGCTCAATGAACTTGAGATAAATATAGAGCTTCCGTCGGTTAGTTTTGAGGAGATCAGTACTGCAACAAATAATTTCTCAAACAACAACATGATTGGCAGAGGTGGTTTCGGAGTAGTTTATAAGGTAAGATGCCATTTCACGATAGTTATCTTGTTAGATTTCTTCCAATCTCATGTTCACTTCAAATTTAAGAATTATGTATTGATGTAGGGGATTTTCGGAGGTGGAAAGGAAGTCGCTGTAAAAAGACTCAGTAAGATTTCTAGGCAAGCGGCCGATGAGTTCAAAAATGAGGTGATCTTGGTTACCAAATTGAAACATAAGAATATCGTTCGGCTTCTTGCCTACTGCGCTCACGAGGACGAGAAGTTGCTAGTCTACGAATACCTGCATAATAAAAGTTTGGATGCCTTCCTTTTTGGTATGTCCTAACTTATCGTCACAACTCACAAAACATTTTCTTCTTCTTTTGAAGACTTCTTGCAAAACTTTCTTTGGTTACTGAGTTTATTTCCATTGGTCTTCGAAGACACTACAAGGAGATCCGTACTTGATTGGCCAACCCGGTTCAAGGTAATTAAAGGGCTTGCAAGGGGGCTTCTTTATCTGCACGAAGATTCAAGGTTGACAATAATTCATAGAGATATCAAAGCAAGCAATGTCTTGCTAGATGCAAAAATGAACCCCCAAATAGCTGATTTTGGTATAGCAAAGATATTTGAGGGAAATGAGCCACAAGCAAAAACTACCCACATTGTCGGGACATTGTAAGTAATACATGAAACCAACTTATAGTTTGACATGGTAATTATTTAGCGGTCAAATAACTGAAATTTTTGAAAATGATTCAAACAGCGGTTACATGTCTCCTGAGTACTTGATCGAAGGTTTCTATTCCGTCAAGTCTGACACCTATAGCTTTGGTGTCCTACTGTTGGAGATTATAAGCGGATTAAAGATTAGTTCAGTCGATGTCATAGCGGATGACTCACCAAGCCTTACGGCTTACGTAAGTACATAAAAAATCTCTATTTTCAATAACCCAAAGCATCATAATAACTTTACGATTTCATTGATTTAGGCGTGGAAGTTATGGAAACATGGAAATGCGAGAGGATTGGTGGACTCGTCAATTGTGGAAAATTGTCCACTTGACATAGTCGTTAGATGCATTCAAATAGGTCTTCTATGTGTTCAAGACTATCCAGATGATAGGCCATGCATGTCATCCACTGTCTCCATGTTGGAAAATGAAACAGTTCCGCTTCTTCCTCCGAAGGAACCTTTATACTTTCCACAACAGAACCATGGAACAGGAGACCACGGAGATAATGTGGGCAGGTCCGTGGATGACATTACTATCACCGAGGTAGAGCCATGCTAGATATGTACTTCCATTGATCTTTTATGTAAACATCTCTAGTTTGTACATTCATGTTCGTACAAATAAATGAATAGTTTATGAATACATTGGAATCCCCTGTGTTATTTTCATATATGGTTTCCTTATTTTGAGAACTTCAACAGTAGTTTCTGCATCTTTTTTCACCTTGTCTAGTGGAAGAAGCTACTCGATCATATGTGGACCACTTATGCGGTTGCTTTTTCTTCTATGAAATTTGTGCTTGTGAACTTCCTATGTTAGTCATTCGGTATGAATTTCTGAATTGGTATTTTTGTATAAAGGATGGTAAAAGTTCATATTTTTCAGAGTTGGATAAAAGTGATGACTTGCTATTGATTAGGCTAGGTTTCCATGACTAATGCACATGACTATTCTTTTACTACAAAGTTGTGGTGCCCTGGGCACATGGGACTTAGACTTCCCTTTAACTTGGTCTGTAACCACATTTGTAGTAACTTATTTATTGTTTTGCCCCCACAAAAATTAAAAATAACCTATTACTCTTTTTTACACTTGAGGGGTCCCGCCATCCTTGTTTTCACTGTGTAGTGTATTACATCATGAAGATTGAAGATGATAGGTCCCAACACTGCTTAATTGGGTGCCGACTTCAGTCTCCAATGTTACCACATTGGTAAAATAACTAAATATGGAAAGCCACTCAAGGATCTTAGATATGCTTAAAATGCAGCACATATGTTCATTTTAAATTTTGTGCAGTGCATATGTTGATTTACCTGATACCATCAGAACATAATCATATTCAACCTTTTTGTTGACATCAAATTTTGGCACGGAAGAAAACACTATTAAAGTGACCTCAAACAAAGACGTGCTCTACATGAAGAAGTTTTGCATTGTCGACATGAACATCTTTGAAGTCTTGGTCATCGCCATCCGATCTCATCTCGAGGGCCTAAGTTGTGTCGGAAGTACTAATATTTCATGTTTAGGTTACCGTTCGGATGATTACACCTACAAAACGACCTCATATGAGAAAACGGTTTACATGGTT
This sequence comes from Aegilops speltoides, assembly GCA_021437245.1. Classification (NCBI taxonomy): domain Eukaryota; kingdom Viridiplantae; phylum Streptophyta; class Magnoliopsida; order Poales; family Poaceae; genus Aegilops; species Aegilops speltoides. The sequence continues at coordinate 536,682,793 of CM038142.1, forward strand.
GTCTTAGCCTCATCAAAACTGTCGATTTTGATATAAAAATCATTTTAATATGAGGTCGCATGCAAAAATTAAAGCCTGCTCAGTGTGACCCTACCATGAGCAAAGAGTGACGCCCAACACAAGACATCCATATGAGTGTCTGATGGTTAGCGTGAATTATTGCTTGTTTTGCACAAGTGATTCAGCCCTCAAGATGCACTCGCATCAAAAAACGTTCAACATGAAAGTTGTTCGCCTTGTCGAAACTGTTGAAATTGATTTGGGCACTTCTCCATACAAGTTCGTTTACCGCCTAAAAAATGACCCGCGAGGTGCAACCAACTTTTAAACCGAGCAGTTTTGGAAAGTTCGGGTCAAACATCCGAGTTGGACCTAAATTAGGGTTTTGGACGTGAATCCAAACATTTCCTTGCATGAAAGTCCAACCGCCTTTTATATACATAAGGGATGATGACCCATTGAAATAAGAGCACAAAATCGAACAAATCAATCTATCATACTTTTCATGTTCATCTATCTTTATCCCTCTCCCTTGCATCTTGCTTCTCACTCTTCGTCATTCTTCAAGGGTGTGTTTGGTTTGAGAACCAAGTGTAATGGAATGGGATGGTTCCATTATGGAGGAATGGGTCGGTTCCGTTCTTGCATTTGGTTTGAACTAAAAAATGGAATGGAATGGTTCTATTCATGTGTTTGGTTGGAGAGATGGAATGTGGCAATAACTAGTCAATATATTCTCTAAAATGACTTCCTTCTATACATCAGCTTGACCAATATAGTAGCGATAACCAGTACAATACATGTATGAAATAATTCTTTTGTATTTTTTGACGTTTATAATTCTTTTGTATTAGCATACACGATGGCATATACACACAAATCCATCACGTCTTGGCTTGATGTGGCTAATCAGTGCTATCATCAACCTTGAGCTAGGGGATTAGGAGAGGAAAGAGCCGATCTCTGCTAGGATCAAAATTATATATGAACCTGTACTGAACCATCGCCAGGATCCCTGCTAGCTAGTCACTACTGCTCTCTGCTTGTCGACCGAGTCCTCGGCCTATGCTACTATTAGGGAGATTAGGGAGGGGAAGAAGCACGTGTTCATCGCCGCTAGCCCGTCATAGCAATAGCTCGTCCGCAGCTCGCCCACTGGGAGGAGATTCGAGAGAGGTGAGAGCAAGATGGGGAACGAGAGAGGGAGAAACGATGGGGAGGCGAGGGAGAGAGCTGCGGCGCAGGCGCATATCATGGTGGGGAGTGGGGAGACGAGGGTGAGTGACCCGCTCTGCATCGTTCCTTCGATTTGGAGGTACGAGTGGATTCCGCATATCAAGTGAATATTCAGTTTCTGGGAACGGGTTGGTTCTCCTTCCTCGGCCCAACCAAACATGCGAACGAGTCCTGAGTGCGGGTCAGACACATTATATTCCAGCTGGTGATACAAACCAAACACACCCCAAGATTGGAGAGCAGCGAACCTCGAGGCTCTAGGGGTGGTCAACCCGACCTAGGGTAGCCCATAGCCGTCGAGCTGTCCTAAAGGTGTCCCTCCCGGGCGAGCAAGGTTTCAAATCTACAGAAGCATCCGCCGGATTGTCTTGCTATCGCGCTTCTGGTGAGCCTCCCTCGGTGCATGCTGCCACACATCGCATTCGGTGTCGAGGGTACACAAGTGACATGTTCGTGCGCGAGCATACTTTTTGGCCACTCCATTGGGGATGAAGCTTCGAACGGTCTCCAATCCATTCTTGCTATGAAGAGATCATCATTAAGGGTTTGCAATCTACGAAGGTAATATGAATACCCAATCCCCTTGTTTCTGTCCTGCACCGTACAAACCAACAAGCATTGTAAACATCCTAAAGGCAAACCTTAGCACATTATTTTTATAATACAAAGGAATTGTACAAGGGGATAATTATTTTTGATGAAAAGTTTCTGTAATTAAGATTCACAAAGTTTCCGTGAGCATGAACAAAGTTCAAGGAGCTCTCCTACTTCAACAATGCTTGTCTCTCTCACTTTCACTTTCCTTTTTGAAAAGTGTTGGGTTCCCCTCTTTATTTTTTTGTTTTTAAACTATATAAAAGCACTCAACAGAAATAAATGACTCTCTAAAACTTTCGGGTTGTCTCCCTGGCAGTGCTTTCTTTAAAGCCATTAAGCTAGGCATAAAGTGCTCAAGTAATAGATCCACCCGGATCCCAAGGTATATTCAAAGCCAATTTTAATTAACAATGATTTGTGATTTAGTAGTGAGCACAAAGTAATATATATCATGCAACAACGAAGTCTAACTCTCTTCCTATGCATCGGCATGTCATAAAAGAACAATTCATGCACACATAGTAAAGGCCAATGCATAGTATAAACAGTTTCTTGCAATTTTATCATATTGGAAACATAGAGAGGTGGAGATATAGTTCCTCTCTCATAATAGTTCCTCTATCATAATAATTGCAAGTAGGAGCAGCAAGCACATGCATATTATATCTATCAAAATCATCATGTGTAGTAGTAAAACGCAACCCATCAATATAGTCCTTAATAAGCACAAACTTCTCCGATATAGTGTAGTCGAGAGAATTCAAAAAGATAATAGGACTATCATGCGTGGGTGCAATAGCAACAATTTCATGTTTAACATAAGGAACTATAGCAAGTTCATCTCCATCTTATATTTACTAATTGGAGGCACCTTTCAAGCCTTTTAATGAATCCACATCATCATAATTAATTACGCCGTTAGATTGTAAAATTAACGTCCGAGATAAGAAGAAAACTTGCCTAACACAGATGGTTCCGGCTATCTGAAAAAAGACATATGACACGACCAATGTTTGAAAAAAAAATAATCCATCCGTTCCTTTAAAACAGATGATATAGACTCCTTCCATAATATAACTCTATAGGATCCATGTGACATTTTTTTTTGACTTGCAGGATCCGTGAAACTCTTCTGCGAGGATCCATGTGACGTTTTTTTTACTTGCAGGATCCGTGAAACTCTTCTGCGATTAAAAAGGAATTACAAGTTTAAAAAAAAGGAACTACAACGCTCCTTAAAAAAAACAAAATATCTCACTTAGCTCCTGTACGTGGTTTAGACAACCTCGGCTTCAATGGTCTGACACGTCCAGTTTTTGAAACGAAATAAAAAAAGGGTATCCATCCGTTCCTTTAAAAAGGAGATAGTCTCCGTCTCAAACAAAAAAAAAAGGCCTCCTTCCATAACAAACAGCTCATCCGTGAAACTCTTCTTGCCAATTGAAAAAAAGGAAAAGCATCTCTCTTCCAAAAAAGAGAAAACATCTCCACTGGCTCCTGTGCACTTTTTTTAGGCAACCACGGCTCCTCTATATGGCAGGATCTTTCAAGCCTTCTTACTAATCAGACCACAGAATAGTAAATTTATATCCGATAAAAAGAAAACTTGCCGAACATAGATGGTCCCGTCGAAAAAATGTCATGTGATACATCCAACGTTGTTCAAAAAACATCCGTCTGTTCCTTAAACGGAAAAGGTAGCGTCCTTAAAAGAACAACACCGATAAAAGGAAGAAAAAAAAAGACGGAATCCAGCTGATGACCCATGAAACTCCATAAATTAAATTTTTTGTCGACCGATTTTAAAAGAAAAAACATTTAGCCGGGTTCCTCTACATGGCCACATACTCCACCTCCGCTTCAATCCTGCTCTCCTACATGTCATCAGTGGTGGCGAATTCTCTTACCGAAGGATATACACAACTCCTCATCACCATCAAGTTCCCTCTCCCACCCGTAGGGCCAACAACAAACCGCAAAGGAACCTGAAGATAGGTGCTGCGAGGACTGCAACCCCAAGCGGCGATTGATCTTCCTCATTGTTAGTGTCACCGCGTCTCCTTCCATCCACCCCGGGGCATCAAAGTTCACCCTATTTTGTGATTAAAAAAATCCAACTATCAAGTAAAACCTCTAATAAGTTCTTCTTGGATTCATGTTCCGAGAAGACTACGATCCAACCCTGATAATAATATGTTGTGGCGCAGATTGCTAACACATACCTGCACATATAGTACGTATGCATGTCTTTATTTTGTTCTTGGAAAAATAGAAAATTAGCTATTAAGGCATCTTTAAATACATATAAATTACTAAAGTAATAAGAAAATCTAGATGTATCATGCGCCACTAAGATTTCATATAAACACATGATTATCTATGTGATATAGGTATGTATAGTATGGATAGAAAATATTAAAAATGTAATCCATATTAAAATTTAAGAAATTCTCTAAGAATTTGTTGGTTGAGACAAGAACTTAATATCAGAATAATCTATGGTTCTTATAGTAATGAGAATATACTAAAATATTGTTTGCCATCACACAATAACAATACTCTTAAGGTTGTCACACAATTGGACGCAAACAATCAAATCACGAAATAGTCCGAAGCAATGTCACATTGTTGAACCCTATATCTAAAAAGATAAACATGCATGCGTGACAACAATAACCCATATCAACAAGAACCCCATTGTCTGACATTTCTAATTTGTAACAAATTTGTTGTATCTAATATTAAAGTGCTAGCCCGTGCAAGTGCATGGGTTGACGACTAGTAAGCATAATTCATATTGGCATCTTGGCCACAAGCGTAGCAAGCATCATCAAAAAGGGATATTTCAAGAGAATCAATGAGATCATAACAATCATCATAGCAATCATCCTTCGGTAAGCACGAAGGGACATTAAATAATGTATGAGTTGGAGGGTTACTCTCATTAGAAGGTGGGCGCGGGTAGCTAATCCGCTCTTCCTCCTTTTGTTCTTTGCTCTCCTCATCATCTTTTTCATCCAATGAGCTCACAGTTTCATCAATTCCTTCTTCCATAGGCTCCTGCAAAATATTAGTATCTTCTCGGACAACGGAGACTTCCTCGATAAATGCATCAATATTGGCATTATATTCATAATTCTCATAGCAATATCTAAGTATAGCAAAAAAAAATTCAGGTCTGTAAACAGCATCATCAAAAAATTCACACATTTTAAAAAAAGATTCTATTTCATAAGCACCCATAAAAGCAACGAATTCTTCTATTTGTTCCACATCATAGTAATCATATCTACCATTAGCATAAGAGGCTAATGTTTTATTATCATTAAATTTGCATGAAAAGTCAAGGTGTGGAGCCTTCATCCTAGAGCAATAAGTATAATCATATCTCAAGCATAGTGCCTAGCATACCACTTCAACATATGAATTTGATCCCATAATAGTTTTATGTCAAGCGATAATCCCTAAAGTATTCACGTTGATCCAACGTGTCTCCCATAACAAAAATGAATGGGGTTTTCTCAGGATTATCAAAGTAGTACATAATTTCTGTCACATAACGAGCATCAAGGGTTTTAGGAGGTTCCCCATCTCCATGAGTAGCAAATACACCTAATTTTTTCGGTATTTCGTGTTCCATATCCATAACTAAAGATAGAGAACAACTTAGAACAGCAAATAAAATTACTTAGTGATAAAGCAAACAAGCACACACGAGAATATTCACCCCACGCTATGACTCCCTGGCAACGGCGCCAGAAAAAGGTCTTGATAACCCGCAAGTATACGGGATCAATTGTAGCCTCTTTCGATAAGTAAGAGTGTTGAACCCAACGAGGAGCTACAGGTGAAACAAATATTCTCACAAATCCTATCTGCCACTGATACGACTCTATGCATGCTTAGTGTTCGCTTCACCTAGAACAACTATGAAACTAGTAGTACTTTGTAGGTGTTGTTGGATAAGTTTGCAAGATAATAAAGAACACGTAAAAAAAGTAAGGGCTGTTTAGATAAAGATGCAATAAAATAAACTAGATCACTGATGGCGCGCGTTGCTACGCCCGTCTTTTTTATTGTGGAATGTTAGGGTTTGATGCCATTACGTGGAGTATTTTATCTCGATGCTAAAGCAATATTAATATTATATATGGTTTTTCTTAATCTCATTTACCTGAAACTTAAAATAGTAGTATTGTACATAATTTTGTGTAATTTCATTCTACCTGAAAGTTAATGCAATAGTAGTACTATCAACAAGGCAAGGAGAGAATTCTGAACATGCAACATGAACACCAAAATTCTACTCTCCCTCTCCTAATACGGAAGCAAGCATGATAGAGTCTATTTTTATGCAGAGAATCAGTCTGCTAAGCATACCATGCATGTGGAATCTCCGCAACAGCTGTTGCAACAACGTCACAACAAACCCTGATAAACTTTGGGACACCTCATCACACACCCTCGTTCCAGTAGAAATTATTATGATTTTGGATCAGAGCTATGCTAGATCTGAAAATTAGCATGAATCTCATAAAAGAACATCTACTAACACAGAATCTGCGCAAATCTTAGTATTTCACCTGTTATTTGATGCAACGTCATGAACCCTATGGAATACTGGTTCGGCTATCTTGGTACCAGTTTATGCAGTGCTTCCTCAAGACGGGAAAAGGGACTAAAAGATACTGAAATGAATTTCTCCAAAAGTATGAGCATGTAAAAATTGTCAATATTGTGGACCCTTTGGGCATGGTCGAGTGAAACTAAGAATTCCACTGCCAATGGCAATTACTATAGAAAAAATAGATCCTCTAGAGCTGAAAATATAGCAACTACGGTCATGTACGTGCAGATGAAATCGCTTCCAAATCCTTGCTTATAAATACCATGAAACAAGAAAGCATCACTACATCTGGAAATTCAATAATTTCAAGCATATAGGACTCATTTATTTCTCCAATAATATCACTTGAATATTTAGACTGGTTACACAAAAATAATCATCTGTAGAGAAGAAGGAAAGCTTCTATAGCGCCAAACGCTTAGGTAACAAAACAGGGAGATAGATGACTTACAGTCAGTGTTTAGCATTAACGTGGAAACTCTTCGGCGCCCTTTCTGTCATGGGAGTATACTAAATAAAAGAGGAGCACGTTAACAACAAAATAACCTTTCTTCGGAACTTGTCCACTTCAATCAGAACAAGTTGCATTCATCTGCAGTTCTGCACACTACAAGTCTATAAGGCAAAAGGTAGTTTAAATACGCACATTGTAGCTTGATCATGCTAATTTCAGAGAGACCATGCAGCTAGATTGATAAATTAAAACCACTAATATATGGCCAACTACTGAGACTGTGATGAGCATATAAAGATACATAGTTTTCAATAAGAAATTGTAAAAATGTTATTCAGATGTATATATAGGGCTCCGGATGACCTTAAGTCCATCAATTCAAGCATCCACACCAGTTCAGTTGCCTATCATGTCTTCTTTAGAGCCACTGATAGCAAGATAGATGAAATTTATTCTTGTGATCTGTGTTGGTTGTCTTGTAAACTACTAAAAAGGTGATGACATCAGAGAGGCAAAGTCTAGTCATGAACATGAGTATTAACATGGATAATTTTCACGAGGGATAAATTACCTAAAGTGTTCCGTCTAGGTACTGATATCATATTTGCACATTACCTGGAATTGACATCAGAGAGGCAAAATTTAGTCATGAACAGTGAGTATTAACATCATATTTCCACCGTCACCACTGACGCCATGAGCCGCCTTCACAGGAAACCAATGAACCATAAGAGAGGAACCTGAACAGATAGGGCAGCAAATCAATTTATACCTTGGATTTGGCAGAGGTGTGCACTCCACGTTACTAGAGATAAGCAGCAGCAGAAAGAACAAGTAGTCCTCAAGAAATAAAGGAGAAGGAGGTGAGCCGGCAGTAATGTCCACCACTACCGACGGGAAGGAGGCCCGGGAAATATTAGAAATATATGGGCTCATGAAATACATTATACTTGTACAAACATAACCTTATATTAGTCAATAATCAATGAAAATCTCAGATATACTTTGGCAAAAAGACAAAGTTCACATATACATACAAATTCGCTTGGCATGTAAATAGAACCAATCCATAATGCCAAGACAGACAATAAGCCGGAGCAAAAGTAAACATGAAACAGGAGACATAAATTGTCACTATAGATTGTATAATCTTCACATGCCTCTCTATCGAAAGGGCCACCATGTTCCGCAAAAAGTAGAATTAGGCGGGCCTAGTGCACCTAGACATTTCTTGTATGGAGTGCATCACATTCACTGAGAAGACTGCTAACAAGGATTCCATTTAGTTAGGAAATCAAATAAACAATATCCTAAATACCATACAAGCAACTCTAGGGATTGAGTCAGCTGAATGGGCTGTTATCAGTGGAACACTTGACTTCTTCATTTTACATACTCAAGTTTAATACTGATTATTTGTCGGGCTGTCCTCGATTTCCAACCGCTGTAGTCAGGCTTCGCGTGTACACATGGCACCTCTCCCAAGGCCTCTGACACAAGCACCTATGATTTTTTTTCTAATATCTCTTAAACTGGATCATGATTCTAAAACATAATTACAACCATAGAAGGTAAATGGAGTTGCACTTGGTCAAACATTACAAAGTTAATTATATGAAAGTGATATGAAGACTTACCACGACATCAGCTACAATATCAATTGAAATTTTGTTGATTTAGTGGACGCATAGCAATCACCGGCACTTGAAGGTGCAGCATCATCTAGCTTTCACTTAATCTGATAAAGAAAATACACGTGAGAACTAAACTAAAGATGCAATATAAAGAGTGATATAATTTGTACACGCATGCTCCTCGCATTACCGCTACAGTAGGTTCACAAGAAAAGAAAAGGCATATCACCCACTATAAGAAGAGGAAATTACCACTATTGTACGTCACCTTTTTATGCTCAACAATTTCTTTCCACAGTCCTTCAGAAATCGTTGTGTTCGCCATCCACATGTTTCCAGTAGTAATAAGTAACAGTATGCACAATTACATATTCGAGAAAATATTATTGAAGTTCACTATGTACCTTATTATAAGTCAATTTCGATACAGGCATATGACAGTGATCTACATTATTGGCATGTTTACCCACTATTGTCCTCCAGATATCAAAAATCAACAGATTGCTTCCAACCATGCATAGCAAGATTATCTATCTATCTGCATTAAGCAATAGAGAGCTCTCATTTTTAGGTGAACAGTTTATGAGAATAGCATATCCTAGCTGCAATGCAGATGTTTCATGCAAAAAAATATTGGCACATAAGAGGAAAACACATATTTGAGAATTGTTTATGCCAGCAACAACATAGATCTATGTGTTTTTCCTCAATCATCTTACAACTTGGAAATACTAATTGTCATTGATCCAATCCTATTAGCAACAAAATTTTGCATCATGAGCCCTACAGCTTGGGATGGGCCTAAACTTGTCAATTATATGTACACATACCCACTTTGTTGACTCAAGTAAATTTAAGCTAATGTTATACAGTAATGTTTCTACTTTTAATACTTAAGACCATAGGAAATAGAAACATAAAAGAAACATAAAAAAACACAATACAGAGAGACAAGTACCTTTCACGGGACACTTGACTGTCCTGGTATATAAAAATCTTCATCATTGTCATTGTCGTCTTCGATCCGTTTAACATAATTTTCTAAGTTCTGCAATAACCAACAGCATGACAGGGTTAGAAATAATTTCAAATGCAAGTTTGCACATGCATGTACATATGAAAGTTGACATAGAGGATTACTCTAAAAGTGATTGATTTGATGAGTTCTTTCTCTTCTTCATCTAGTTCTGTTACTGTTCTTTCTTCCTGTAACCGCACACAAAATGACCAATATTAGAGAGAAAATATTTTAAGAAAATGATGCCACAGGACCACCATGCTACATATTACCAAAAATGTGAAGTGCTACACTAAAACTTTTATGAAACATATAGAGAAAACAAAGTATGTGAGATCTTACCTTTTGATGAGCGGAATGCTTCAAAATTTCATGCATCTGGTCAACGGAGACTCCAACATGTCTAAACTGTATACATCACAATAAAACAATGTCAGTAGTCAGTAAAGTCAAAATTTCATGTGCATGTACAAGTACAGGTTAACTGAACTTAAAAGAATGGCAAGATGCCCAGATCGTACTTTCATCGAGCGGCATCTCTTCTAAAGCAGCAAGTATGTCCATGTCTTGCTTTGAATACATTGCTCTGTTCTCCAGTGCTCTCATTGCATCTCCCATCTCCCCCACTTCTTGCTTTCTATTCTCTTTATCCACAACCTGAACAATGGAAAATAAACCAATATTATGATTAAATTGAAGCAGGCGTGATGTACCTGCAACTCTACAAGGGGGTGTGTGCTGGCATCAAGAAAGGTGGGTTGTGGCTCGAAAATCCTATAGATCCTTCACCCCCATCCTCTCTCCTAGTGCTGCAGCTTGAGGGGAAACGACAGGAGAAGGAAGTTGGCGGCGGCTGAGGGAAGACGGAGGAGTCGTTCCACCACCGACAGGGGCGATCAAGGACTGCTATGCCATGGGATGTGAGCCGAAGAAGATGACGAAAATAGCGACGCAACCTGTGTCGCAGGCGAGTGGATGGGAAAAGAGAGAGATGAGAAGTCTGGGCGGAATACCTAGCAGACAAAGGAAATACCTAGAGAGGCAGCGGCGGCCTGGAGAGTCTAGGCAGCGGGGAGACGGCAGCGAGGCAAGTCCAGGCAGCGGCGAGCGACTCCCGGTGGTGGCGGCTGCTCGTTCGTGCAGTCACCCAGACGGCTGCGTGTCGTGCGAGCGAACCGCACAAAAGTCAACCAATAAAGCAGCAGTGCACATGTGGAGGAGGCGGCTGGAGCGGTGCTGGTAGGCCGGGGAAGAGCGGCGGCTGAGGAGAAGAGGTAACCGATCTGAACGCGGAAGGAGGAGCGACACACTTTTTTTTTATAGATGTGTGCTTTTCCAGATGACTTGGGCCAAGCCTATTTGCCCAAGTTTACGACATACGTCCGAATTTGTTACCGGAGCAGTGGCCCATTAAAGTGCAGCGCTCGGTGCTCTGCGAAAAAAGCCCAGGCGGAATTGGAACGGCATCTGACGGCCGAGAACTCCCACCAAAGTAGATCCAATGGTTAAAAACATTAATGGTCTAAGAGGGCTTGATTAGTGCTCAGTTTTAATATATCTAAATATAGCGAGTGTGGAAAAGTGGTGGTAGGAGTTGTGGAATTGTCCCTAAGCAATTGACTACTTTACTAGACCGATAATCACTATTGGAATTCTATTTGAGGGAGAGACATAAGCCAACATACTTTCTCTTCTTGGATCATATGCACTTATGGTTGGAACTCTAGCAAAGCATCCGCAACTACTAAAGATCATTAAGGAAAACCCAACCATAGCATTAAAGTATCAGGTCCCCTTTATACCATATGCAAACGACCTACTTACTCGGGTCTGTGCTTCTGTCACTCACGCCACCCACCATAAGCAAATTATGAACATATTGCAAACCCTACAGCGGGGATCCCTCACGCTTGCGCGACACGGAGAGCACCATAGGACAGCACCAATAATAAAACATGCAACTCAAACCAATCATAGCAATTCATCAATCATCGATAGGACAACGAATATCTACTTAGACATGATAGGATGGCAACACATCATTGGATAATAATATGAAGCATAAAGCACCATGTTCAAGTAGAGGGTACAGCGGGTTGCGGGAGAGTGGACCGCTGAATATAGATGGGGGAAGGTGATGGAGATGTTGGTGAAGATGGCGGAAGTGTTGGTGAAGATCGCGGTGATGATGATGGCCCCCGGCAGCGTTCCGGCGCCACCGGAAGCAAGGGGGAGAGAGCCCCCCTTCTTCTTATTCTTCCTTGACCTTCTCCCTAGATGGGAGAAGGGTTTCCCCTCTGGTCCTTGGCTCCCATGGCATGGGAGGGGCGAGAGCCCCTCCGAGATTGGATCTATCTCTCTGTCTCTCTCTGTCTCTCTCTGTTTCTGCGTTCTGGGATTCTGCCCTGGCACCGTTTCTTTTATATCCGGAGATCCGTAACTCCAATTGGATTGAAACCTTCGCCCAGATCTTTTTCCAAAATTAGCTTTCTTGCGGCCAAAGAAGGGCATCAACCGCCTTACGAGGGGCCCACGAGGGTGGGGGCGCGCCCACCTGGAGTGGGCGTGGGCCCCTATCTCGTGGCCACCTCGGGCACCGTCTCGCGTTGATTTCACTTCCCAAAAATCACAAATATTCCAAAATACTTCTCCGTCCGTTTTTATCCCGTTTGGACTCCGTTTGATATGGGGTTTTTGCGAAACATAAAACATGCAACAGACAGGAACCAACACTGGGCACCGGATCAATATGTTAGTCCCAAAAATAATATAAAAAGTTGCCAAAAGTATATGAAAGTTGAATAATATTGGCATGGAACAATAAAAAATTATAGATACGACGGAGACGTATCACCCGCAAGTTGATCACAATAATACACATCAAGTAACTTAATTGGATATCCCAATGTCACTACAGATATTCTCATGCAAAACACATATTAAGTGCTCTCGAATCCTTAAAGACTCAATCCGATAAGACAACTTCAAAGGGAAAACTCAATACAAGATAGAGAGGGGAAATACCCCATATGATTCATCTATGTCAACAAAGCCCGCGTTACATCAAGATCGTTCCATCTCAAGAGAACGAGAGAGAGATACAACACATAGCTACTGGTACATACCCTTAGCCCCGAGGGTGGACTACTCCCTCCTCATCGTGGTGGCCGCCGGGATGATGAAGATGGCCACCGGAGATGATTCCCCCCTCTGGCAGGGTGCCGGAACAGGGTCTAGATTGGTTTTCGGTGGCTACAGAGCTTTGCGGCGGCTGAACTTCTGATCTAGGGCTACCCCGAAGGGTTTCCGAATGTTTGAGAATTTATAGTGCAAAGAGGGGGTGCGGGAGGCCACCGAGATGGGCACAAACCACCTGGGCGCGCCCTGGTGGGTTGTGCCCCCCTCGGGGCACCCCCTAGATGCAGCTCTGGCACATTGGGTTCCTTCTGGTCCAAAAAAAATCTCCGCGAAGTTTCATTGCGTTTGGACTCCGTTTGATATTGATTTCCTGCGATGTAAAAAACAAGCAAAAAACAAAAACTGGCACTGGGCACTGGGTCAATAGGTTAGTCCTAAAAAATGATATAAAGTTGCTATAAAATGATTATAAAACACCCAAGAATGATAAAATAACAACACGAATACTTCATAAATTATAGATACGTTGGAGATGTATCACTAACCGCCTCGTCGTGTCGGCCCATCATGCTCTTACCGCCCTCCCATATCGCTATGCCCCCTGCGCGCAGCCCGCGCCGCCCATCCCAGTGCCACCCTGGTATACCCTGAGCCGATCATCGCTCGCGCGGCCTGCGCCGTCGCCGTCTCCTTGCCTTCTCACATGATCTCACTGACTCGCGCGATGCCTCCGAGGCTGCCCCAACTTGAACCCCCTCCACGGCCGGGTCATCTTGTGTGTGTTGCATCCACCATTTTTCTTGGCATGTAGTAGAAATTAGTGTTCTTCGTAGTCTTGCAGATGCATTTATCTTCATGTATATATTTTCAGTCCTTGTGCTTGCCAATTAGAGATGAAATTCGAGTGATCATGCAAATTGTTGGAATTCCATTGCTATGCCAATAAACCTATCAATTTGTCGATGATTTCATATGGTCATTTTTGCCATTGCACAATACTTCTTCATAGGTATAAATACCTATAGCTTTCTGGGTATAAACTACCTGTAGTTCGCATGTGTTTAGTAAAGATTAATTTATCCATGTTGTAAAACATTATTGGCATAAATTGATGCTCAGCCGTGTGACTTCCTCTAATAGAAAGCACCAGCCCTGGAACCAAAATTTGTCAGTGGACATAGCAATCCCGTGCAACACAATCTTGGATAAATTAATTTGTTTTCTGGTCCAGATATGATTTTTTAGTGTAGAATAAATTAGAAATGGTTAGTCTAAGGTATTCCTGCCTTGGTTTTCTTTAGGTTTCTACCAATTATTATTGTTTGTCTTTTGAGTTATGTTGACTTGAATGCAGTTGTTGGTCAGTCCATGCTAACAGCCAAGCGAGCATCATTACCAATGGAGCCATTGCCAAATGGTGACGATGCAGTCACATTTGCGGTTCAAACCAATTTAAAGTGAAAAAAGGGTTGCTCTTTGACAAAACTAGGATAAAGCCTAATTGTAGTTTCCAGGGAAAGCACTTTTTAAAACTTGACCAGCTCTAGATAGGCTTCTTTCAGTTGCCTCCATTATGGAATCATTCATATATAAATTTATACCTGCTTCAACTTTCTGAGATTTTACTATAGGTTCTTTTTGATTTTATAGACATCAGCAAAACATTCAAGCTAGGAAGCTGCCACACGACCCTAGGCTTGATGATGGCAATGCCATCACGAGGTCGACCAATTACATAGACTCTGCATCCTGGACTGATGGACAACAGCTCTGGACAACAGCCCGAAGCCCACACGACCCTATGCTTGATGATGGTAATGCAAATCCCTCCACGCCCGGCCTCTTCCTCAGTTCGGAATGATTGTTCCTATAGTACTGGGGATGAAAAACTATTCTAACTATCTTTTCTGGAAATTGTTTCATGGTGTCCAATGCAGGCTAAATTTTGAGTTGATGTAACTTTGTACACTTATGTTCATCTCTGCCATAAAAAAGGCAGAGATTAGTACACAACATATCAGGCAGTAAAAGGTAAATTAGATCCTTATTGAACCACAGGTTGCAAGTTTCTTCATGTCGTGATTGGAAACAATGTGGTATCAAGACTTGATGACCATGTAATATTTTAGACTGACCTACTGAACCAGGAACCAACATTGCTAAGTTTCAACTTTTGGGAAAATACCAGACAGAAAATCAGCTACAATCGAGCAGATTGTTAGATCCTCATGGTGTTTATGATGAACTTCGTAAGCGTAGATAAGCAAGAAAGCTTCTACAGATATCAGTGCACCATCTCTTATGCAAAGTTATTGCAACTGATTCATTTCCACACGCCGGTAAGATCTACAGAGCTTAGCAAAATCTCTCATCTTAAATCTACCAGGGTTTGATGTAGTTCCTTTTAATTTCCAGGAACACAACAACCATGCTAGCAATTTCCTAGGTAAATTTCCAGGATTGTTTAATTGTGCATGTATCAGCTGAGGCATCATAATAATTTGTAAATTTTAGTCAGGAAGGTCTTGTGTGGCTTTTGGCATCCTAAATTTTGTGTGTATTCTTTTTTTATTTCCTGGTTAGCTTTGCGAAACAATAATTATTGTAGCCCCTGATCCGATCATGGACAATTTCCTTATTGTACAGTTTGCATTCTAGAATAGTAGCCTTTCTCCATTGATTAAATGTTGATAGCACGACGACATGTTTAGCTCATATTTAATCTTTCCAGAACTAAGCTTAGTTTAGAGGAAGTCTATCTTGCATTCCATCCATGCCATACAAAAATGAATCTCATATTGTATTGATTTGTTTATTACTTCCAAATGTTCCGAAACTATATACGAAATGGATACAATCTGGCTTGCATGCCATCCTTGCCATACAAAAAATGAATCTCATGTTTTATTGATTTGTTTATTACTTCCAAATGTTTCGAAACTATATGCGAATGGATACAGTCTATTTGAATTGTGGTTCCACTCCAGGAGAAGCTGAGAGAAACTAAAAATGGGGGCAAAATTGTCTTGGTTACTGCAAGACTCTTCCAGCTCACAACCACACAGGCGATGCCCCTTGTTACTCCCATGGGTGGACACACCTCTGTCGTCGAGCCTTCAAGTTGTCAAGATAACAAGCAACACAAATCAAAAGGAACTAATTCAATTCTTCCAAGATTGCTATAGGTTTGTGTGTCGATGTTCCAAATTTGCATCTCTACCCAGCTCATTTGGACAACGTTTATATGTTCCTTCCAAGTTCACCTAACAAAATAGACATCATGAAACCTTCAACGGATGTTTGATTATATTTTTACTATATAATAGAGTCAATAGGCTATGCCCCTGTGTTCTCTATGGAGAAGTTGTTCATCTGGTTGCTTGTCCTTGATCTGTGATGTTTAGTATATGGTTGTGATTTCTTCTTGGTCTGCTTGAACTACACATGACATCTCAAAAAATAATTGATGAGTTTGTAGTACTCCTTTTCTTTAGAGAGAACTCCGATCCTCCTAGAATACAAATTTAAAATTTATGCTCACATGGATTTCACATGCTTTGGTTGAGACGTGCGTTGCACGTGCACGTTTACTAGTATATACAAAAGGAAATCGAAGAAAACCAACGAAAACAAAAAGGAAACCAAAGAAAAAGAACAAAAAATCATTGCAAAAAGAATGGAAGATAGTAAACCGAGAAAGAAAACAAAGAACATTTGAAGAAAACAGATGAACAACATTAAGGTAACAAAAACAAAGCTGATGGCAAAGAAGAAGATAGAAAAGAAAAAACTTGTGAAATCCAAGAAAGAAACATAAAAACAAATAAATAAGAGACAAAAGAAAGAAAAACAAATAAAGAAATGAAGAAAACTGGTAATAAACAAACAAACCGGAGAAGAAAGAAAAGAAATCGAAGGGAAAACAAATGAAAACAAAAAGTAGCTTTTGAAAAAAAATAGAAACAAAAAGTAAAACATATAAAACCGCATTCAAACACACAGCCAGCGCACGACTGAGCGCTAAGAAATGGGCCGGTCGACAACTGCACGGGTAAATGAAACCTTCCGACGAGACGACCAAAGGTGTAATGTTTGGGCGAGCTCGTTTGCCGGCGCGGCGACACCTGTTTTTCCCATTAGCTTGTTCCTTTTATTTGCTTTTAGAAAACATTCGGATTTAAGAAAGCTCTGAAGTTTAAAAGTGTTCACGAATTTGAATGTTAGTAAGTTCATGCCTTTTGTTTTCCTTTTTCGAAAATAAAATGCTCATAAATTCAAAAAATCTCTGCAATTACAAAATTGTTTGTGAATTCAAAATAATGTTCTTGAATTCAAATAATGTTGTTGTATTTGAAAAATGCTTGCACACTTGACAAAAATATTCATGAATTCAGAAATGTTTGGGAATTCAAAAAAATGATCACGTATTCACAAAGTATTTATAGATTAGAAAATTTTGAAAAATTATAAAAAAAGTTTGGCAGTTCAAAAATTGGTCGCAACTTTCAAATATAAATCATGAATTCAATAAATGTTCATGAAGGTCAAACACAAATTATGAGTTCGAGAAATGTTGACTAATATAAAAAAATCCACAAATTCACGAAAAACCTCCTGAATTTAAGAAATGTTCATGAATTCAAAAGAATGTCTGTTAGATTTTAAAATTTTCATGACTTCCAAAGGATGCTCTAGTTTACACTAATGTTCATGAATTCCAAACAATTGTTCTGGACTTCTTCACAACTTGTTCACGATTTTTGTTTTTTCAGTTTTAAAGTTCATGAAAAAATATCAAGATTTGAGAAAAGTTTCTATTATTCTATACATATATATTAAATTTTGAAAAATGGAAAATAAAAGATAAAAAGAAAAAGAAAAGAAACAAATACGAAAGAAACAGATATGAAAAACGTAGAACGGAATAACGGGCCGGGCCATTCCCATGTGCTGGCGTGCAAGTTTGGCGAAATCACTAATTGAGGAGTACTCGTTGCAAAGATCACTCCAATTCCCCTGGGTACGACAAGTGGCGCACATGCAGCGCGCCACTTGTTGCAACCTGAGAGTTTTCTCTTTTTTGTAGATCCGTTTATTCAAAACGTTTGATCTCTCAAACCGTGCGTCCAAATCTCAAATCGCTTTCACCATTGGATTCCTCGCGTTGAGATCTTCAATACTAGATACCATGTTGATAGGTTTTGACGAACTTTTTTTCACGAAAATACCGGATAAAAAAACTGAACCGGGAGCACGGGTTTTTTCCCTTTCCGAAAGAGGCACGCCCGTGCCTCTCACGAAATCACAACCGTGCCTCTCGCGGAAGCAAAACCGTGACTCTCGCGGAAGGAAAAAATAAGGAACAGAAAACACTTTTTTTCTGTTCCAAGGAGGCACGGCCGTGACTCTCGTGAAAGCACAAACGTGCGTCTTGCGGAAGCAAAACCGCGACTCTCGCGAAAGAAAAAAAAACAGAAAAAACTTTTTTTCCCTTTCCGAGAGGCACGGCCGTGACTCTTGCGAAAGCACAACCGTGCCTCTCGCGGAAGCAAAACCGTGACTCTCGCGAAAGAAAAAAAACAAAAAACGCGTATTTTTTTCCGTTTAAAAGAGGCACGGCCGTGACTCTCGTGAAAGCACACCCGTGCCTCTCGCGGAAGCAAAACCGTGACTCTCGCGAAAGCAAAAAGAAAAAAGAAAACACAGTTTTTTGCATTTTCGAGAGGCACGGCCGTGACTCTCGTGAAAGCAAAACCGTGCCTCTCGCGGAAGCAAAACCGTGACTCTCGCGAAAAGGAAGAAAAAGAAAACGTGTTTTTTCGTGCAAAAAAAAATCCAATTTTTTTTGATTGAAAAGCTAAGGAAGATTGGTGGAAAACCAAAACGTCGAAAAAACCCGAAAACCCCCGTTTAAAAGCCGAAAACGCGTGCGAAAAAATAAAAAAAACAAAATCCGAAGGAAGTGCCTAGAGCGCGACACGTGGCGAATGGCTGAGAGCGCGCAAAGTGGCGCTGATCGTTGCGATGCTCCCGAAGGAGCTTTCGTTAACTAGTTGCTCTCCAAGTTTGGTCCCGATCAAATATTTTACATACTGCGGATAGCAATAGTTTAGGTTCTGATCTCTCACGTGTGTGGGGTTTTGGGATCCTTAAGCAAGGTTCCTGAACTAGTTTATTTTATTTTCTGGTTTTCTTTTTTTGATTTTTCTTTAATATTTTCTACTTTTTTCATTTATACATTTTGGAACAATAGGAATTTCATAAAAATATCAAATTTGAATTTTCATCAATTGTTCATGTTTTTTCAGCTAATATACAAAATCTTCTAATTTTTCTAAATTTAATAATTTTTTTTGTTTCAAAAAAAATCTAAATTTAAGCAAATGATCATCTTTTATTTAAAAACTGTTAACAATTTCAAATAATGTTCTTATTTTCGGAAAATGTTCTTAATTTTCAATATTTTGTTCACAATGTGAAATAATATTTCTGGATTCACGAATATTTTTCAAATTCATGAAATTTTTGTATTTCATGAACATTCCTGAATGCGCGAACACCATGATTATTTTTAGATAACCATGAATATTTATTGAATTAATGAACTTTTTTTCAAATTTGTGAACATTTGTTGAATTCACTTGCATTTTTAAAACTTTAGAATGTTTTTTCAAGCATATGATTTTATTAAAAAAATAAAAAAAACTCAAAAAACTGTTATTTTTATGGTATTTTTCCAACACTTAATTGGTCAGTTCTTTTTTTGTGTGAAAGGACCGTGGCATTAAAAAAAGCACCGAACAGTATAAAGCACCTCAAAAAAATGGAAATCACAACGAAATCCTTAAGAAGCCCTTCGTCTTCATCCTCCAGACTGTGTCGACGGCGCGTCACCGTTGCCGCTCCTGCCTGGGCCAGCCTGGCGTTGTTGGTTCCGGACGGGAAGTCGCCGAACGGGTCTGGAAGGTCACATCCATCCCGAAGAAGAAGAAGGAATAACCATATATGAAGCTCCTTCACAATCCGGAAATCCCCAGAACCAGAAGAAATTCTCGAGAACAACACCGCTCCCACAAGCTTCTCGACGTCGCTGCCGAGATGGGACTGTAGCCGGAGAGACTTTATTGAACAAGGCGTCGCAACCACCATCTGGGCGCTGCCGACAGGAAGCGGGGAGGATCCTAATCGCCAATGGGAGCTCTCAGGCGAAGGGGTACGGGACTGCGATTTAATTATCATTTCGAATGTTCAGGGGGATATAAGGTAGGTCATAGGGATTGGAAGCCACACATGGCTACCCTGATCAATAGAAGTAACTATGAGCCTCAATATTCGATTCACGACCTTGCAAGATGATAGCACAACTCATGAAATTTGTCATAGTGGCATTAATTTCCCTTATGACTATGATGTGTGGACCTTGTGTTCCTTCCTTGACGCTCACAACGATTAGCTTACGGGCGCACAAGAAAAGAAATCTCACGTACGCTTGCTCGAGTTTACTCGTGGGCTTGCCCTGGCCCATTGAGAGTAACAACAGCAAGCGACGGGGACCTGGGAGAGGAGATCCTAGTCGGCTCTTTATGCTCTCTTTCTGGCACTCGCTAAGCTACAGAAACTGGTCAGCCCGTTTAACCACTAGTGAAGCACTTCCTCGATAGAAAAAAAGGTTCCTTGATCAACAGTTGACCAGTCAACCATTGATATTTGAAGAAAAGTAAAAAAATCAGAAAACTGCAAAAAAATAATGAGTTCGAGAAATGTTGAAGGATTATTTTAAAAGTTCACAAACTTCGAAAAAATCATGAATGTTTAAAAGGTATCTCAATTTTGAAATAACTTCGTCGAATTTCTAAAAAAAGTTCTCAAAAAATCGAAAAGTTCTTCGATTTTGGAGAAAAAGTTCAGAAATTTGAAAAAATTTCATCATGTTACAAAAATATTTCATTGATTTTGAAAAATTCCACAAATTTTTAAAAATTTCACCAATTTTGACAAAAACTTTAAAATTTGAAAGAAAATTCACCGATTTAAAAATCCTATGGGCACCTCTTTTTTTTTTGCTTTTTAAAACCAAGGGCTTTCCGCTATCTGAGAAATAATATAAAGAGATAAAAAAGTGTTAGTCACAAGCGTTAACATGGCCTAGTGGTTATTTTTTATTGTACTAAACGGGCTGGCCCAGCAAGGAATGTGGTGCCGTTTAATTCGCCACCTGCGAGGGCTTCCCTAAAAAAAAAAGACCTGCGAGACCGGGCCATGCACGCGACGGCACACGATCGGTGCCCAATTCGGTTCCGCGTAGTACCGGGCACACACGAAACCGGGACGTTCAGGATGGGAGCCCCTAGTCGGCGCCTTCAGCGCCGATTAGGTAACCTGGCGCCTACACGTTTCTTTGAAGCTGGCCCATTCTCCACTACAGGCAGCACAGCGAAAATTCATTAATAGCGCAAAAAGTAGATCTCATGAGGAATTGATCCCAAGACCTTCCCCTCCAGTGCGTGTTGCCCAACCACTAGACCAAACATGCTCTAATGAATACTTAGGGCGCAAACTTTTTAAGAAGTAAGTATAGCCACGCTATTTACTGCATATAGAAATTATGTTTTTTCAATATAAATTTGAAGAAAATTTGAAAGTTCACACATTTCAAAACAAACTGCGAATTCAAAGAATTTTCATGAATTAGGAAAAAAGTCAACGATTTCAAAACAGTTCACAAACTTGGAAAAAGGTTCATCAATTTTGAAACCAAGTTCATTGACTTTTGAAAAAAGTTCATCTTTTTTAAAAACATATATTCAATTTTAAAAAAAGTTCATTGATTTTGAAAAGGTTCATAGATTTCGAAAAGAGTTCATAAATTTTCAAGAAAAGTTCACAAACTTGAAAAAAAGTTCATCAATTTTCAAACAAAAAGTTCATCAATTTTGAAAAAAGTTCATCAAAATTGGAAAAAGTTTATCGATTTTCAGAAAAAAGTTTATCAAATTTGAAAAAGTTCATTAAATTTGAAAAAGTTCATCCAATTTTGAAAATAAGGTCATGGATTTTTGAAAAAAGTTCAATAAAGTTTTAAAAAGTTCACAAAATTTGAAAACAGTTCATGAATTTTTGAAAAACGTTCGTTGATTTGGAAGGAAATGTTCATTAATTTACAATCACGCATTTAAGAAAAATAAAAAGAAAAAAAGAAACAGAAAAAGAAAACTCGAACTGGGGGAAGAATAAGAAGCTCGCAAGAAGATATCGTGCGTAAGTTAGGGCTGGCCGTAGTGGTTAAGCGCCGTGCGCTTTGAAGGTGTAGGTCTCCAGTTTGATTCGTGCAGTGTCCCTTTTTTGCACTTTTTAAAAAGCAGAAGCAAAACGCTAACTGTTTTATTGGGCCGGCCCAGCTAGCACCGCTGCAGGCGCCGGTTTGCAGAAACAGCTAAAACCGGCGCCTGCAGCGCTAAATAGGAAATGCCCCACCAGGGAGGGTCGCAGGTGACCGCTCGAGGACGCGAGCGACCAACCTGGCCGACCTATTTTATGGTACCCCGTGATGAATACAGACCGTCCATTCACGAAGTCTAAGGGTGGCGATTAATCTATACTGCTATAGTTGGCCCAGCAACATTGCCAATAGTAGTGCTTGCGCTGGTCGCTCAGCGCGCAACAGTATATGTGTCGTGAGGTCGTTTAAGGGAAAGTAAATTTAGCTCGCCAATCCCATCGTCCCAGCCCACACCCAGCCTACTCGTTCTCTCCCGTTTCGTGCGCGGCCGCAATGCTCATTAGCTTGGGTTCCAGTGGCGGCCGGAGCGACTCCCCTACGCCGGTCATGCACCACGGTCGACGAACACCAGACCACCTATTTTAAATGTGGCGGCGACAAGTGGTCACGGCGAAAACGCACCAGGCCGCGCACACGCAGAAGCAAGGACGGCCAGGGTGTGGCGGCAGACCGGCGGTCACAACTAGGTACCGAGGTCAAATATGCGACAGCAACGTCAGCCTGGCAACGGTGCAGCAAGGTCGATTCCCAATGTCATTATGCCTTCTACTGAAGAAAACAACAAACGATCTTCCTGTTCGCTCGCGTTCCCCAACGCCCACCCCGCCCCGGCGATGGGCGAACCATAGCCCTCTTCTCCTCCAGCCCCCTCCCCATCCTCCTTCAATACCACCGCCGGCGTGGTCCGGCGGGGCCTTGCCCTTGCGGTGCTTGAGGCGGAGGGCTAGTTTTTCCCCGGGTGCGCGACGAGGGCGCGAGGGCTCCTCCTGGCGGCGGTGTGGCTCGACCGGTGGCGGTCTGGCTCGGCAGGGTGGTTACCGCGGGCCTTTGGTGCCTTAGGCGCGGCGGCGTAGGCGTTGGCTACAGGGTGGCGCGGTGGTGCGGGAGATCGGCCAGCGGTACCTGATAGGCTCAGATCTGGGCCCTTTGGGCCCCATCTAGATTCAGGTGGTGAGCTGGTGGCTCTTTGCACGGTGACGAAGTCATCTGGGCCAGTGGTGGCCTAATTTGTCCCAGTTGCGGCATCCGGCCGGCTTCCATGCCAGCGGTGGAGGTAGCCCCCTCCTGCTCGGCTATGTGCCTGGTGTCCCCGGGTCCGCTGTCTCCTGTTCCTTCCTCTTGGCCTCATGCCGATGGCCTCAGTTTGGCGACGAGGTGGGCTCCGAGACCTTGGTAGCGCATTTTGGTGGGCGGCTAGTTCTGTGGAGCACTCAGATCATCCGGGGTGGCGGGAATTTTTGGGGTCCGGAGAAATACTTGCTGGCTCATCCAGCACCAATGTGATGACGCTTGCGGGTGCCGCCGTTCCAAGGGCTTCGGGTGTACCCCCTCCCCACTGCCCTTAGCATACCGGGGGAAACCCTAGGACTTGTCCGAGCAGAAGCGTCGGCGTCGTCATTTTCCTTCTTGAAGGTTTTGCTCGGTACATGGTGCTTCGGTGTGCTTAGAGCGCGGTGGGACATCTTCAGAGGGTGCAGCGGTTGCTGGTGTTCTTCGTTTCGTCAAGCTGCCAGTGTCGGATTTGTTTCTTTTTCTTTCTCTTGGTTTATCTTTTGGGCTTGGTTTTGCTGCCGCCTAAGCATGCTTGTTGTATCGTGTGGTTGCTTTATATTATAAAAAAAGAGAAGAAAACCCTTTATGTTCCAGAAAACTTTCACGTCAACTTTTAAAATTAGTAAATGTCTATTCTAGCCCTAGGAAATCGACTGGGTGATTTTGTTATACCGCTCTCCTAATCGGTAACAGTACATGGTACAATAAAAATGGTCTAAATTTTAGATATGGCAGGGTTCACGAAGAAGAAAACCAATGTATAATATAACTATGTGTCGTTCCTGCTCGTTGCCTCGCTGGCCACTACCACGCCCGCCAAGCCGGCTAAAGCTCGCATCGTCGTTCTCCAATCGCTATACCTGCCGCACGCCCTAGGAAGTAACCAACTAGGGTCTGCCGGTCGAGATTGGGGAAGAATCTCATGAAGCTACACAAGGTCGCGTGTTGGGGGGTAGTCGCGCCACAAGACTGGGTGCCCTTGTACTATTGTGGGGTCTCGACATGCCACAACCCACAATGTATCATACCCACTAGACACACCAAAATGACCATGCATAAGTACCCCATTCATTTACCGATTGTGATCTTGCCTGCAGAGGCAGAACTATATTTGTTTAGACGGGGAAGATATAGGATTTGAACATTGGGGAGGCCCGAGGCAAAGACGACAATGATATAGCCCAGTATATGCAGTGCAAATATAAGATTACGTACATTGAGATACATTCAAACTTAGGTAAAAGTCTGCAATTGCTACCAGACCGATCAAACACGTTAACTATGTATTATTGATGATGTCTTCCTCTTTATCATTGAAATATGACAAAATGATAGATGATATGTTTTCTTTTTCAGCAAAAATGATTTGGTTTTATACTTCGGTTATAAGCAAAGTATATTACTCCCTCCGTTCCAAAATAGATGACCCAACTTTGTACTAAAGTTAGTATAAAGTTGAGTTATCTATTTTGGAACGGAGAGAGTAGTTCGGAGAAACTAAACATAGGAGGGATCACGATAATAAATGAATAATTATATTTGCCTTTGCCCATTGCTCAATTAATTCAGTCTAATAGAGGCTCTAATTTCAATTTCCTAGTTGATAAATGAAATCGGGGACAACCAATTTATCCAAAGAGAAAAAAACTATGACATGTCATAGGAAAGGAACCCTCCAGACCCCCTTGCGTGACGGTTTTGTCACACTCCGCGACAGAGCACATGATATGTATGTGCAGGGAGCAGCAACGGGCTTCCAATTGTTACCATAGTAGTAGTAGCCATGCTTTTTTGCAGCTTCTTGGTGTTTACCTCTGCGTCAGATTACGACAAAAGAGGTGTCTACGACGAGACTATAACACACTCCCTATGAAAACATGCAATTAATCAATGACAATCCCTCATGGCGAGCGAACATAGCAAGCATATCCACAGAGATGGAGACTATGCTCAACCAATGGAAAACCAAGGACAGCGACTCGGAGTTCTCGCTTTATGATTTTCTCGGAGGACAGTGACTAGGACTTTCTCAGATTATTGCGATACATGATGGAAACCAATATTTACACTAGAACTTTGTTGTCCCCCAATATCTCACGTCTCACAGGCCTCTTTAACTCTCTCGAACTTGTTTGTCCTCAGAACACACACATAATGAGAAACTCAAGATAAATACCACTTCTCCTTTTTCGCATGACAGACTACATAGGTTTCTTGCTCTCACGATCTTCTTTGTTACTGGATGCTATTATTTATACAAAGAGTTGGCAGGCATGCTATACAATTCATGCCATGACCTCCCACTACGTCCCTAACACATGACTCATCCACCTCTAAGAAACTTGACTATGCATTGAGAAACAGTATAACGAGGCTAGTTAGGAGCCTTCACAGTGATTTGAGTGTCTCAGCCGTCGGATCGCTCGAACATACGCTCCAGATCAATTCTTGTCGTCACTGATCGCTAACGCGCTGCACGCCCCGTCTCGCGGGCCGCTGCTCTGCAGAGCTAGCTGGGTTTGCTCTCAGTAATCGGGCCGCGTAAGGCCCACAACTTTTTGTTTCGATGGTAACAGCCCAGGTCGTACGCCGCGTTTCCAGCATCGCCCAAAAGAGAACAATTTCTCTGTTCCTTCCGCGCCGCCGCTCCTTCCTCCTCGATGCGCCGGCGTTTCACGCCTCGGCGAGCTGCTTCTGCGAATGCCTCCGCACTGCTGCCGTCCACCCCGTGGTACTCTTCATATGCAATCTCTTCTTCACTGTTTCTCAATTTTGTGCCATGCAACGTTCATCCATGGCGGCTGCTGCGGCCGTCCGCGCCGTCGGCGTCCATCGCCGGGTGTCCTCCTCCTGCACCCTTTCTCCATGCCTTGGAGCTGTACCGCGCGTCCCTTCCCATCCTGTAACCGAAGCTGAAACTGCGGCTTTAAAGGTCCACTGTCTACCTCCTGTGATAATGGAGATGATGGTAATTAGTTTTAGGGGTGATGATGGTGATTAATATGCCCCGGTGCGTTACCCCAATTTCCCATTCTGCTTCATATATTATTCCGTGCGCCATCTCTTCCTTCCTACCTTCAGTGTCTGTCTCGGCCATGCCTATTGCCTAGGTTTGTTCTTGCCGACTATCCATCTTCCTCCCTCTAATTTTCCTCCATGTCTTCGTATCTATGGAAGTGACTCCCTATTTCTTCCTTGCAGTTTTGCAATCCTCATTCCTTGGGATTTGCGTGTTGAAATTGCTTGAGGGTGTGTGCGTTACACCCAATTACAACCATGGCTTCCGGACAGGTATCATGCTCACAAATATTCTTACATACGGTTGTCTTTTGATCATCTACTATGTTTTCTTGATTACTGTGATTTTAGTTGTTACATAGGAATTTGTTTGATTTTCACTCCAACCGGCCACATCATTTTTGTTTGCTTCCTTTCCTTTTCTTTGTTTCAGATTTCATACATTCTGTCTATGACACGTACTGGACCTAAGTAGAGTAAAAAATGCCTAAACGTTTTCAATTACAAGCCCATGGAAGCGATGCGTGCCAGTTACATTGCGCTAGCGGACCAAGTGGAGTCCTGCCGCAATGTAGGTAGACAAGGATTAATGAACCGGTTATTATATACAATTCGATTGGAACCAAAAACAAATAGTATTAATTCACCTCTACTTGTGCTACTTTACGAGATTTTTGTTTCCTTGATAATTGTGTTCTATACTGCCATACAAACCAGGAGATCTAGATGAATTCTTCCTTCACTACTCTGTGTGACACACAAGGGAAAAGCCTGAATCAAATTAAGGGACCAATTTAAAATGGTTCGGCAAAGGGTCACCATCTGATCCAAATGGACAACCCCATTCATCGATACCCTTGAAGGTTTCACTAGATTACTGACCTCTGCACAAATATTCTGCAACCTGTTTTTCCCGTTTAAATTTGACTTTGCACTCTTGCTGGTAATTTCAGCTACTTATTGTGGTCGATCAAATCTTGGTTCACTGATGTTTTAGATGCCGACACTGTGATGCAGCTTTCTGGTGGGAAGAATAAGCGGACAGGTAGGCTCGCTCATTAATTCCTCCAATAGGCCAGAAGCCTAAATTTGCCCTACTGTATATCCATGATCACGAGACTGACAGAGAAATTGAAAATAGAATATGTGCTTTGTGTAATGATAACAGTTTAGAATTGCTAGGGACCGAATAAAGGACTAACCTGACCAGTGCATAGCCATTAGAATATTGGGTCCACAATCAGATGTAGATGTCCAATACAATTTACCTACGTCTGACGACATTGCTTTGCTAATTGTTGCTGTTTTTCGCAACTGATACATTCAAGAGAGATATTATCATGCATGAGAAGCAACATGGCTTGCACTACATCTCCAACTTAAATCATTCCCTTATGCCCTTAAAGTACTCAATATTATTCCCACATGATGATCCTGAATTTCATTTGGCATTCAATACACTGATGCTCACCTATTACCTCCCAAGGCTCGCAAAATAATTAAAATGCTAGATTATTACGCATATTGCTGCCATTACAGACCTGGCCAATACAACCCATACACATGATGTGATAGGGCTACAACCCAGCTACAGGTTCATTGTTACACATGCTTAGAATGGAACCGCCATTTATTGTTCAAAAATAAATTGAGTTCAGATCTGGCCTGACATTGACAAAACGAAGCAAGATGAACTAACTGATGAAATTAAAAGAGGTCAAGTTTTTGGACATGATTCATGATTTTGTGTTCTCTACAAAATTGTTTCTAAATCACATATAATCTTTGTTCATCAACACCTAAGTGGCTTCAACTTGCTGATTTCTCAGATTTTCAAGCACAAGGATTTCACTTTTTCAATTCCTCCGTCGTATCATCAATCTCCAACCTATATGATTCAGTGAGTTTCCCTATCATGGCTATAGCTGCATCTTCCTCAGCATCCACATCAGTGTTCAACGGCCTGGTCAAGTCTACCTGACATATTTTCTTTGTGCTAATAATAACGACTTTCCTGGAACTATACTCGGCTCTTCTTCCATCAATCTTCTTAAGAATTTCATCTAAAATTACCTTCCAAGAGATGCAAACAATCCCCAAGTTATATGTATATTCGGGCTAACCCGTACACATAATTGTGAAAGGAGAATCACCAAGACAGTTACAAATAATTTAATCATGTGAAATATATTACCTCTTGCCACCGCAGCCATGGATCCTTCTTGCTTCGTCTGACACTAACCCACATGCAGCTTACAGCAGGTCATTATAAAGAGCAAACCAAGACACAGTTTTATAGTATTAATTAAGTGCAAAGTAAAATGGTAATTGAATCATTAACTTCCCACTACCCACGGAACTAGCATTACCGTTCGGACAAATACAAATAATAAATTACAAAGTTGTGACTCTCATTCCTACCCATATTCTGAACATATCATGGAGCAATGTTCAAAACAAACATAAAATTTCAAAAGCATCTTTGTTATTGCATCAATGATGGGCGGGCGCGGCAACGCGCGGCTTCATGGTCTAGTGTAGTTGTTATCGTACATCTACCGTCATATGTTATGGGCCTCATCCCAGTTAGTCAATAAACTATTATAACTTAAATCCCCAACTAATTTGCATGTCATATGTGTTTCATGATTTTTTTAACTTTTTATGAGGCCCACATGTCATGCATAAAGGAAAAATAAATATATGAAAGTGACATTTCCATGATCAAATAAATACATGAAAAGTCCTTATTTGTTTCTTGCATAATTTTCAGCGAACAATTGTCCACAAATAAAATTGATGATACCTACATGTTGCATCACACGACAGATATTGATTGGTCGTTTCAATATTTTTTTGCTTTTTCCCTAAAAAAAATACTTTTTTGCTTGGCAACATGCAAGGAAATTCAGGCGAATTCCACCAATAAGTTGGCTGTAATATAGTAAGGGCATCTCATTAAAGTTTTGGCTCATTCCAAGTATATATGGCCATCAGGTATAACGCTCTAAGCCTCTCCAAGTGCAAGTGTCTTAAGAGTGTCCCAAGGATACGTAAGCAAAAAAATGATGTGGTAATGCAATTCCGGGCGAGAGGGAAGATTCTAGCATCATATTACGATACACCATAGTAGTGCATAAATCGTGGAAAGTGTATAAGAACTAGATCATATCAATGACTTTAATTGGAATTTTACAAATGAATAAGGGATTCGACAATATGATAATATGCAATGTAATTTTTGTAACTTAACTAGTACCATGTACGGTCATGGTGACACATGATACTATGCATCGCGAGTAGCCTAAGAGAGGTTGAATAAATAAAAACACTGATGTTGGATGTTATGTGTATGTATGCATGATCCTATGTGTCCATGCTCACACAGTAGAACTCGACTTATTCTTGGTAAAAACGAGGCTATGAGAATCTGTTTTTCAATGACATAAGTGGGTAAGTGGCCAAACTTACGCAAAAGTTCCGATAGCAAGAATAGAAACATTATCCCCTTTATCCATGAGGCTACGAGAGTTTAATCTTTTCATATATTGGTTTGATTTTTTATTGAGAAAAATCTATGAATATTAACCATAATCATATAATAATAGTGGTAAAAGCAATAAGTTTCATGGCTTCTGGAATATAAGTTCGCCTCAGAAAAGAAATATATTTAGTCCAAACGCAAAATAGTTACTCAATTACCCATACTGTTTCCAGGAACTCTATGGCTTGATACTTTAGAAGCTTTATGGGTAGAAATTGAGCCCCATCCACCACAAGATTAGGTAACATGGTCACTATGTTCTCTATTGAGGGATCTAGGTATATCTTCCAACTCTATTTCATGCACATGGGATCAATGTGATAGATAAGGTACTCACAAACACTCCACCTAACCAAAGTAATGCCTTGTCTACCTCTATTACAAACCTACCATCAGCAGGCAGTGGTCCCACTGTAGAATATACTTGCACTGGGTCAAAGAGGCCTGCTAGCTTAGAGCATTTCATTGAATGTGTCGAAAATCCCAGTTACAATGAATCAATTTTTGATGAATCATGTTGAATGAACAATATTACGTGTTATAAATATTGGAAATAGTAATTCTTTTTTTTAAACAGCACAAACTTCAGTTGAGGAGACAAAAGGAAACAAACTATATGTTGTGTTGAAGAGAGATGGATGAGGCGCAAAGCTCGATGGATTTTAATATTAAGAGATAAACCAAATGTAATACTCCAACTTTTTTTAGTTCACATATTAGATTTTTCCTAGTCAAACTTTATCAAGTTTTACCTAATTAATAGAATACAATAAAATAGTTCTAATAACAAATATATGCTGTGGAAATAGTTTTAATGTTGAATATAATGGTATTAATTTGGGTTTGTAGACGTGATAACCTTTTCTATAAAGATGCAGAGTAAATAAAAACCGAGGGAGCACATCACATGGAATAAATTTTAATCATTCCTATTATTATTAGCATGTCCTATTTGGCTATAATATCAATATCAACAAAGCATAATTATAACCGAAAACATGTTCATTTTTTAGAATGGACTGTCATACTTTTTATGGATGGTTAGGTGATGAGTAACGCAAACACAGTCATGTTTAATTTGGAGCACATATATTAAGAACAAAGCTAATACACAAAAAGGTGTTTCCCGGGCATTTATGTTGGGAAACGTAGCAATAAATTTCAAAAAAATTCCTACGCTCATGCAAGATCTATCTAGGAGATGCATAGCAACGAGAGGGGGAGAGTGTGTCCACGTACCCTCATAGACCGAAAGCGGAAGCGTTTGTTAACGCGGTTGGTGTAGTGAAACTTCTTCTCGTTCCAACCAATCAAGTACCGAACGTACGACACCTCCGAGTTCTACACACGTTCAGCTCGATGACGTCCCTCGAATTCTTGATCCAGCAAAGTGTCAAGGAAGAGTTGCATCAGCACGACGGCGTGGTGATGGTGATGGTGAAGTGATCCATGCAGGGCTTCGCCTAAGCACTACGTGAATATGACCGGAGGCATAAATTGTGGAGGGGGGCGCCTCACACGGCTAGTAATCAATATTGTGTGTTCTAGGCGCCCCCTTCATATATATAGCTGGGAGGGAGAGGGGGCAGCCAAGGGGCGCTCAAGTAGGAGGAATCCTACTTGGGGCCCTAATCCTATTCGGCACCCCTTACCGTAATTCTAGAAGGGGGAAGGAAGGAGGAGGGGCGAGAGAAGGAAGGGGGAGGCTGAATCCCTCCCCTTCCTTTCTCTCTTCTCCTCTTCCCCCCCTCTATTTCGGCCTACATGGGGTGTACCAGCCCTTTAGGGGCTGGTCTGTCCCACTCTTGGCCCATTAGGCCATGTAGTTGCCGGGGGGATGCCCGGAACCCTTTCTGGTGACTCGATACGTACTCGGTACCCCCGGAAAACTTTCGGTGTCCGAATACTATCGTCCTATATATCAATCTTTACCTCTCGACCATTTCGAGACTCCTCGTCATGTCCGTGATCTCATCCGGGACCCTGAACAACATTCGGTCACCAAATCACATAACTCATATAATACAAATCGTCATTGAACGTTAA
This sequence comes from Aegilops speltoides, assembly GCA_021437245.1. Taxonomy (NCBI): domain Eukaryota; kingdom Viridiplantae; phylum Streptophyta; class Magnoliopsida; order Poales; family Poaceae; genus Aegilops; species Aegilops speltoides. The sequence goes on from CM038142.1 coordinate 536,714,657, forward strand.
CCGTGCGGACCCTACGGGTTCGAGAACTATGCAGACATGACCGAGACACCTCTCAGGTCAATAACCAATAGCGGAACCTGGATGCTCATATTGGCTCCCACATATTCTACGAAAATCTTAATCTGTCGAACCGTTATGACAACATACGCTATTCCCTTTGTCATCGGTATGTTACTTGCCCGAGATTCGATCGTCGGTATCTTCATACCTAGTTCAATCTTGTTACCAACAAGTCTCTTTACTCGTTTCATAATGCATCATCCCGCAACTAACTCATTAGTCACATTGCTTGCAAGGCTTCTTATGATGTGCATTACCGAGAGGGCCCAAAGGTACCTCTCCGATACTCGGAGTGACAAATCCTAATCTCGATCTATGCCAACCCAACAAACACCTTCGGAGATACCTATAGAGCGTCTTTATAAGCACCCAGTTACGTTCTGACGTTTGATAGCACACAAGGCATTCCTCCGGTATCCGGGAGTTGCATAATCTCATAGTCGAAGGAATATGTATTTGACATGAAGAAAGTAGTAGCAATAAAACTGAACGATCATAATGCTAAGGTAACGAATGGGTCTTGTCCATCACATTATTCTCCTAATGAGGTGATCCCGTTCATCAAATGACAACACATGTCTATGGCTAGGAAACTTAACCATCTTTGATTAACGAGCTAGTCAAGTAGAGGCATACCAGGGACACGGTGTTTTCTCTATGTATTCACACATGTATCATGTTTCCGGTTAATACAATTCTAGCATGAATAATGAACATTTATCATGAATAAGGAAATATAAAATAACAACTTTATTATTGCCTCTAGGGTATATTTCCTTCAGTCTCCTACTTGCACTAGAGTCAACAATCTAGATTACATAGTAATGATTCTAACACCCATGGAGTCTTGGTGCTGATCATGTTTTCCTCGTGGAAGAGGCTTAGTCAATGGGTTTGCCACATTCAGATCCGTACGTATTTTGCAAATCTCTATGTCTCCCTCCATGACCAGATCCCAGATGAAGTTGAAGCGTCTCTTTATGTGTTTGGTCTTTTTATGAAATCTGGATCCGTGAGCTAAGGCAATTGCTCCAGTATTGTCACAAAAGATTTTCATTGGACCCGGCACACTAGGTATTACACCTAGATCATATATGAACTCCTTCATCCAGACTCCTTCATTTGCTGCTTCCGAAGCAGTTATGTACTCCGCTTCACACGTAGATCCCGCCACGACGCTCTGCTTGGAACTGCACCAACTGACAGCTCCACCATTCAATAAAAATACATATCCGGTTTGTGTCTTAGAGTCATCCGGATCAGTGTCAAAGCTACCATCGATGTAACCATTTACGACGAGCTCTTTGTCACCTCCATAAATGAGAAACATATCTTTAGACCTTTTTAGGTGCTTCAGGATGTTCTTGACTGCTGTCGAGTGATCCACTCCTGGATTACTTTGGTACCTCCCTTCTAAACTTATAGCAAGGCACACATCAGGTCTGGTACACAGCATAGCATACATGATAGAACTTATGGCCAAGGCATAGGGAATAACTTTCATTTTCTCTCTATCTTCCGCAGTGGCCGGGCATTGAGTCTGACTCAACTTCACAACTTGTAACATAGGCAAGAACCCTTTCTTTGACTGGTCCATTTTGAACTTCTTCAAAACTTTATCAAGGTATGTGCTTTGTGAAAGTCCTATCAACCGTCTTGATGTATCTCTATAGATCTTGATGCCCAATATATAAGCAGCTTCACCGAGGTCTTTGATTGAAAAACTTTTATTCAAGTATCCTTTTATGCTATCTAGAAATTCTATATCATTTCGAATCAACAATATGTATCCACATATAATATTAGAAATGCTACAAAGCTCCCACTCACTTTCTTGTAAATACAGGCTTCTCCGAAAGTATGTATAAAACCATATGCTTTGTGTCGGTGGGAAACGACACCTATGTGATCACAAGAATCCCTACTACGGTTGCGGGACGCTGGGTAGTGAGGAGTGCAGGATCAGCAGTCAGTACGAGCACGCGGATTGTTTACCCAGGTTCAGGCCGCAGAGATGCGTAACACCATAGTCCTGCTTTGATGTGTGTACACTACTAGGAAAAGGCCTACTAATGGCGCACCGGTTTTGCCTACTAATGGCGCACTACTGGTGCGCCATTAGTATCACGCCACTAGTATTTTTACTAATGGCGCACCACCGTGCGCCATTAGTATCTGATATACTAATGGCGCACCACGCAAAGGCGCCATTAGTTTTGCCTGAAGGCGCCACTAGTATACAAGATACTAATGGCGCACCACATGGTAGTGCGCCATTAGCAACAATTTTTTTAATTTTTTTTCTTAATCTCAGGTCACTATTTCACATATGAGATATCCAACACATATATATACAACAAGCATCCATATAACAATCATAGCCAACACACAAGTTCCATCATATATACATACATAGCCAACACATAGTTCAATCGTTACATATTACAAAAGTTTCACATTGTTCATCCAACACCGTTATCCATCAATTCACAAAAGTTTCACATTGATACAAAATAAAAACACAAATGGAAAAGAAGCACTCCATCCATGCAAGCTTCCGTGAATTAAATCAAATCTGCAAAATGATAAACAAGAAGTTAGAAGAAGAAGAAGAAGAAGACTAGAAGAATACTAGAAGAAGAAGAACACTAGAAGAAGAATAAGAAGAATTTTGGAAAAGAAGAAGAATAAGAAGACTATAAGCTTATTATGTAAACTTGATCATTTTGTGCTAACATAAGTAATTTTGGAGATAACCTATAGGAAACTAAGCATATAAGCTCTAAGTTAGCATATTAGAGCCAACTTAGGTAAAATGAAGCTAACCTATGTCATTTTGGAAAAGAAGAAGAATAAGAAGAAGACTATAAGCTTATTATGTAAACTTGATCATTTTGTGCTAACAGAAGTTATTTTGGAGCTAACCTATAGGAAACTAAGCATATAAGCTCTAAGTTAGCATATTAGAGCCAGCTTAGGTAAAATGAAGCTAACCTATGTCATTTTGGAAAAGAAGAAGAATAAGAAAAAGACTATAAGCTTATTATGTAAACTTGATCATTTTGTGCTAACATATGTAATTTTGGAGCTAACCTATAGGAAACTAAGCATATAAGCTCTAAGTTAGCATATTAGAGCCAACTTAGGTAAAATGAAGCTAACCTATGTCATTTTGGAAAAGGAGAAGAATAAGAAAAAGACTATAAGCTTATTATGTAAACTTGATCATTTTGTGCTAACATAAGTTATTTTGGAGCTAACCTATAGGAAACTAAGCATATAAGCTCTAAGTTAGCATATTAGAGCCAACTTTGGTAAAATGAGCTAACCTATAGGAAACTAAGCATATTAGAGATAACATAGGTAACTAAGTATATATATATATATATATATATATATATATATATATATATATATATATATATATATATATATATCATTTTGGAGATCTCACATACCTGACATAGTTCAGTTCTCATTGTTCTTATCCTTCTCCTTCCTCAGTCTAATGTGCCAAGAGCGGCGAGGCGGTGGAGGCAGTGGGATGTAGTCTTCTACCACAATTGGCGTGGTCATGTCGCCCAGCTGTGGGATCGCCGGCGCCACCACTAGTGCATGGTCATTGTCAGGCACCACCACCATCACGAGGCCACCTTCAGGCAGGACGGGCACGACCATCGCTAGGTCATCCTCAGCCATCTCCATCTCTTGCCCATGGTCAGCCACCACCATCTCTTGCCCATGGTCAGCCACCACCATCTCTTGCCCTTGGTCAGCCACCACCATCTCTTGCCCTTGGTCAGCCACCACCAGCGCTAGGTCATACTCAGCCTGATGCCCATCGTCATCCTGCAGCTCCTCATCCCCACTCTGCTCCTCTTCTCCCGCACTCCAGTCCGGATCATCCTTCTTGTTGTCTATGTCTGCCAGAATCGCTGCTTGCTTTCGCTAAAGCCGAATCGGTGTTGCTTTTGCTACAGCCATAGTCGCTGCTGCTTTGGCTGTAGCCAGTGTCACTGATGCTGCTCCCATTACCTGTCCAAATGCAACAATGACCGTTAACAATCGATGTGAGACAAAGCCAAATGTAGAGGAATAAGAAGAGGCAGAACGTACCGGCATCATCATCGTCAGTGTAGCGCATGCGACACATAGTCGCGTTGAACACCTTCACGATGAGCATGGTGGCGTCGTCATCGTACCTGAAGAGAAGGAAGTACCAAGCCGCAGGTCGTAGGCACGGTAGAAAATCTCCCACCCACGAGACAAGTACTGTGGCCCTCCTTGATCAACAACTCCACATCCCACTGCCTGCGAAACCCGCTGCCGGCCTGTCGCAGCTTTACATTATTTGGCGGATCTTCACCCAGCATGTTCATAAAACTGTCAGGCAGCCTCTGCAGTTTGGGACAATGAGTCTTGTAGCAAACAACAGATATCATAATGAGATGGGTGAAGGGGAGATCTCTCGTTTTATATACCTGCGTCATGGATGATACTGAAGTCTCAAGTATGATACTGAAGAACTCGCAAGCATCCAACTCGTACCGCGGTGTCGCAGAGCGGCGGTGGCTGCTTTCCCCCATCTCTGATAAGCAGCAGAAGAGACCAATTAGTACCCTTACAAGAGATCATAAAACCTGCATGATAACAGGTTATACTGAAAGGCCAATTGTACTGGACTATAAATTAGGGTAACAATGACACAGAAGATGGGAGCACCTAGTACACATTAGCAAAACAAAAAGGTACCACGCTTAAAAGGAAAGACCACTTGGCTCTATTGCCACCTATGGTTTAATGTCGCAAGAATAAAGGCGATTGATCCTACTTAACTAAGTACTAAGATACCCCGGCCCATGCATTAGTCTCAAGTACCCCATATGTCCTATTTTTAGCAAAGTCATGCTAAAATTCACGGAAAATTTCAGCATGAGCTTTGCTGAAAATAGGACATATGGAGTACCCGAATTTGCCGGAACGGAAGTTAATCGACATTCCGGCAAACTCAAGGGCCTCTCGGGGTACTTGTAAAATCATTATCCCCGCGTAATGATGTCCCCAATGGGTCGACATTTTAGAAGATCACAAGTAGCACGCACCTTGCTACCCACACCACCACAAAATAATACTAGAAAAAAACATTACTATGCCAAAGCAAGTGACTTCCACAGCCACACAAATTAATTACTACTAGATGGAGTACTCCTAACTAAGCTTGTACTACAAGTGACATGACAAGCATACCTATGATAAATTTCGCAGTTGGGTAAATTAGGAGAGGCATTGATGAAACGGTGAATAAGACGCAGAAGAATGACAATAACAACTCAATTCAACAAGGTTTAATGGATAGGCAACAATGTTTCAAGGTTGTTGCTGCTGCTGTCAAGTCAGTTGCTAAGGACGCAATTGTGGATCTCAAGTCTCCCGAGGTATCTTTGAACAAATCCTTCAGTAATTTGTTATAGTTTAGCAAATTCACTGGTCAGCTATTTAAAGTAGAAACTCAAAGCAGCATAATCCAAGGACTGAAAATTTTAGAACAGCGGCGTTGAATGTTGACTAGTGGAAGTAAGGCCTTGTCTTCCATTCCATCATGATGACAATTGATATAGGTCTGGACAGATATTGGTACCTGACACAGTAGTTTGAGCACATTTAATTTCACATCATGTTTCACTTCCCTTTGACTATAGCGAACTAATATTGTTATCAAACATCTACATATATGGAGGACAACTAGACTTTATGATAATTTATCGCGATATGTCAAGTAGAACACTAAGAACAATGAACTTATAGAAACTCCTTAGTATGAAAATTTAGATAGAAGAAAAAGGGGGATACCTCGAGCTTGGATAGCCCGGGCTCCGGCTTGGGCTTGGGCGGCGGGGGTGGCGCGTAGTCCGGCGGCGGCGGGGACGTCTGGGACTTGGTCAGCCGGTGGTGCGCCTCGTAGGGCGTGGGGGCGGGCCTGAGCTTGGGCGCGGGCGGCGAGTCCGGCGCGAGGGTGGCGGGGGGCGCCGACATGGCCTTCTCGGGTGCTGGCGTCGAGGAGGCGGTGGGCGGCTATCCGGAGGAAGGGGCCGCCTTCTTGACCATCTGAGCAGAAGAAGGCACGCGGTGAGAGGAGGAGGAGAAGCTAGGGAAGGAGGAGGGGCGTATGTGCTCTGGGCGGCGAAGGAGCGGCGGGGGACGACGACCGGCGGCGAAGGACGGGCGGGGCGGGGAGGCACGAGGGTGGGCGGCGAGGCGGCGGCGCGGGAGCTACAGGTGGGGGGGGCGGGCGCGGGGCGGGGTCGGGCGGCGGGCGGGGGGTCGATCTGGCGAGGGAGAGGGGCGAAGGGATCTGGCGAGGGAGAGGGTGGAATTAGCTAGGGGGGAGATTACTAATGGCGCACCCCGCAGCGGTGCGCCATTAGTATGTTTTTTTATTACAGTTCGAGCCCTTAGGTTATATTCCACCTAACTCAGTCTAGATCAGAACCCGCCCACTAGCCCGACTGGTCAGCACGCAGCACACACACAATAGGAGGTCTTGGGTTCGATTCCCAGGCTCCCCAGTTTTTATTTTTATGCATTTAAAATGTTGTTTGATATTTATTTGTGTTTAAATATCTTCAAACTTGTTTAAATCATAACAGTAATATATTTTTATAAAAACAGTAATAATTTTTTTAAAAAATATGTTCAAATTTGTTATTTGAAAATATTTATGAATATGAAAAAGGTGGAGTGGAGGGTGCGGTGGGTCATCGGCGACGGTGGAGTGGGGGAGGGCGCGGGCCGGGGGTCGGCGGCGTGGCCGGGAGGCGGGGAGGTGTGGTTGGTCGTCGGCGGTGGTGGAGTGGGGAGGTGCGGGCCAGGTCGGCGGCGGTGGAGTGGGGAGGCGGGGCTCGAGGGGAGGCGGGCTCGGGGAGGCGGCGTGGGCGGCTGGGCGATCAGCAGCGGACGGAGGAAGGGAGAGGGAGGCGGGGGGGCGCGGCGGGCGGCGTCGGTGAATCTGTTATTTGAAAAATATCATCAAATTTGTTATTTTAAAACATTTATGAATATGAAAAATATCATCAAATTTGTTTATTTTGCAATTTTAGTTGCATTCATTTGTGACGGTGGAGCGGGCCAGGGAGGTTGCGGGGGAGAGGGTGCGGGTGGTCGTCGGCGGCGGTGGAGTGGGGGACGGTGCGGGCCGGGCCGAGGGTCGGCGGCGGCGGCTGGTGGAGCGGGGGAGGGTGCGGTGGGACGTCGTCGGCGGTGGAGTGGGGGAGGGTGCGGGTGGTCGTCGGCGGCGGTGGAGTGGGGGAGGGTGCGGGCTGGTGCACCATTAGTACCCATTAAAAGTTTTGCAAAAAAGTATATATTCTAATGGTGCACTCTGTGTCTAGTGCGCCATTACTAGTTAGAACTAGTAATGGCGCACTTCGCTCTGATGCGCCATTAGTATGTATGGAAAAATGTAAAAACAATTTTATTACTAGTGGCGCACCGTGTGTCTGGTGCGCCATTAGTGTCTTCCACACTAATGGCGCATCCTCAAATGGTGCGCCATTAGTATGTAGTAGTGGCGCACTACCTGACAGGTGCGCCATTAGAACCCATCCCATCTATAGCCCTTTTCCTAGTAGTGGTATTTGTGTTCCTGAGGTTCTTGAACTAGCTACAATGGGCGTAACTTGTCCAAAAGTCACCATCCTTCTCCTGGATGCCTCGGGCCTCCTTTTATAGGCAAGGGGATCGCCACAGTGGCATACAGGAGGTGGCATCGGGGTACTGTGATTAAGCCTATCCGTTGCCATTACGGGACAAAGAGCATTTGATGCGCCCCTGACGTGTCCCCCCCACCTTACCGCCGCTTTGCCCTGCCTCGACACGCGCCTGGGCCGGCGAGGCGGTCAGCGCCATGTAGGCTGGAAGGTTGCTGAGGTGGCGCGGTGGTAGGGCCTTCACGAAGATTTGCATGCCACACCACATAGGCACGCACCGAGTTGGCTGAGAAGCCTGGTGCCGACACGCAGGTGCCTGCCCAGCTGGTGGGCTGGCAGCTGCATGGGATCAGTGGCAGAAACCTGGCGGGTGCGGGCCTGGCCGTGGCCTCGCGGATGTCCTCGGCAAGGGCCATGTCGGGGCCCGGCAAGGGTCTTGCCGCGGCGTTGCGGTCGTCCCCGACAAGGATCTTGCCGGGGGTCTTGTGGGTTTCCTCGGTGAGGGTGTCACCAAGGTTCATCGTCTTTTACTCTTCTGATTCGAAGTGTTCCTTGTCTTCACAAAGATCTGCATGCCATCACGGAGGCTCCTCCCGAGCCTTGGTCCCAACGCGGTTGGCGGCGCTGGAAGAACCGAGGCTCAAGGGTGGCGCGCCCTGCTGGCGTCAGGTAGGCTGCCCCGGCAAGGGCCTTGCCGGGGCCGTGGGGGCTACCCCGACAAGGACCTTGCCGGGGGAAACCACTTTGCCTTCTGGCTCTTTATGCTTCTGTCTTGGCGTTACTTTGATTCTGTGTTGTGGCTCTGATTTCCTGTCTCTGCCCTGCTTAAGTGTGGTCGTCTGCGCGGCTCTGTCTGCCCGTGCACAAATAAGGGGTACAAAAAGCGCCCCTACTTTGGTACACCGACAGGAGCTCCTGGGCCTAGTCCACACATAAGCGCGAGACGTTGTTGTGCCAGGCCCAGAATGGTGCGCGGGCTGGCGGGGCGGTTTTTACCCCGGTAACTTTCCATCCACTGCGCTTCCCCACGACGACCGTTGAATGCGCGACATAGGGGCGTGCGTGACGTGGGGGGCATGCGTGGGGTAGTCGCAGCAGGCATGCGCCACATCGCAATAAATGGGAAAAGAGGCGGCTCGCGTCTTCCCCATAAAAAGAAATAACCGCGGGCGCGCGACTCTTTTACCCCCTATGCCTTCCCCAATCTCGCCATTGCCATCGCCATCTTCTTTCTCTCCAAGCTCTTGCTCACCGCTGCTGCGCTTCCCGTAGCCCCCAGCCTTTCGCTCTCTTCCTAGTCGCCATGGCGCCCAAATCTGGCAAGGCCAAAGGCATGGCCGAGGATACGAGGGATAAGGAGACGCCGGAGAGTGAGGCGGGGCACGGCGGGTGCAGGCCGCCTACTTCGTCCCGTCGTCCGTCGACGCCCTCGAGCTCAGGGACTAGTACAAGCCGTTGTGGGGGGCGGCGACGTCGGCGCACCCAGCCACACGTGACCTCCCCGCGGATTGCAAGAAGGGCGGCCAGAAACGGTACCCATTCTTCGTCGACTTCTTCTTCTGCGGGCTTTGCCCCCCTTTTTCTGACTTCTTCAACGATATCATGCGCACTTTTGGCTTCCACCTGCTGGATCTTACGCCAAATGCCATGGCGCACCTGGCTTATTTCGCCCATCTTTGCGAGGGTTTCGCCGGGGTGGTGCCCAGCATGGCACTTTTCCGCCACTACTTTTCCCCCCGCGTCCAACCTAGGGGTGCTCTTTCCTGGACCGTCACCGGGATCCCCAGGATTTAGGAGAGGGGCGCATACCCAGATGGAGCCACGAAGGAGAGCTTGGAAGAGTGGCAGGGCCGGTGGTGCTGGATCGTGGAGGAGGACCCGCCGGAGTTCTGCCGGGGCGTTCGTCAGGAGTGATAACCCACAAGTATAGGGGATCGCAACAGTTTTCGAGGGTAGAGTATTCAACCCAAGTTTATTGATTTGACACAAGGGGAGCCAAAGAATATTCTCAAGTATTAGCAGCTGAGTTGTCAATTCAACCACACTTGGAAACTTAATATCTGTAGCAAAGTGTTTAGCAGCAAAGTAATATGTTAGTGGTGGTAACGGTAACAAAAGTAAAGACAGCAAAAGTAATGTTTTTGGTATTTTGTAGTGATTGTAACGTAGCAACGGAAGAGTAAATAGGCGAAAACCAGTATATGGAAAACTCGTAGGCACCGGATTAGTGATGGATAATTATGCCGGATGCGGTTCGTCATGTAACAGTCATAACATAGGGTGACACAGAACTAGCTACAATTCATCAATGTAATGTAGGCATGTATTTCGTATATACTCATACGTGCTTATGGAAAAGAACTTGCATAACATCATTTGTCCTACCCTCCCATGGCAACGGGGTCCTATTGGAAACTAAGGGATATTAAGGCCTCCTTTTAATAGAGAACCGGAACAAAGCATTAGCACATAGTGAATACATGAACTCCTCAAACTATGGTCATCACCGTGAGTGGTCCCGTTTATTGTCACTTCGGGGTTGCCGGATCATAACACATAGTAGGTGACTATAGACTTGCAAGATAGGATCAAGAACACACATATATTCGTGAAAACATAATAGGTTCAGATCTGAAATCATGGCACTCGGGCCCTAGTGACAAGCATTAAGCATAGCAAAGTCATAGCAACATCAATCTCAGAACATAGTGGATACTAGGGATCAAACCCTAACAAAACTAAGTTGATTACGGATAAATATCATCCAACCCATCACCGTCCAGCAAGCCTACGATGGAATTACTCACGCACGGCGGTGAGCATCATTAAATTGGTGATGGAGGATGGTTGATGATGACAACGGCGACGAATCCCCCTCTCCGGAGCCCCGAACGGACTCCAGATCAGCCCTCCTGAGAGAGATTAGGGCTTGGCGGCGGCTCCGTATCGTAAAACACGATGATTTCTTCTCTCTGATTTTTTTCTCCCCGAAAGCCAATATATGGAGTTGGAGTTGGCGTCGGAGGGCTTCCAGGGGGCCCACGAGGTAGGGGGCGCGCCCCCCACCCTCGTGGACAGGGTGTGGCCCCCCTGGTCTTCATCTTTGTCGAGGATTTTTTATTATTTTTTATAAGACATCCCGTGGAGTTTCAGGTCATTCCGAGAACTTTTGTTTTCTGCACATAAAACAACATCATGGCAATTCCGCTGAAAACAGCGTCAGTCCAGGTTAGTTCAATTCAAATCATACAAGTTAGAGTCCAAAATAAGGCTAAAAGTGTTTGGAAAAGTAGATACGACGGAGACATATCAAGGAGCCCAAGCTTAAACCCTTGCTTGTCCTCAAGCAATTCAGTTGACAAACTGAAAGAGAAAAAGAAAAACTTTTACAAACTTTGTTTGCTCTTGTTGTTGTAACATGAAAAGCCAGCATTCAAGTTTCAACAAATACTATGAACTAACCATACTAACAATAACACATAGGTATCACAATTACTCATATCAATAGCATAATCAGCTAGCGAGCTATAATAACAGAACTCGGATGACAACACTTTCTCAAAACAATCATAACATGATATAACAAAATGGTATCTCGCTAGCCCTTTCTGAGACTGCAAAACATAAATGCAGAGCACCTTTAAAGATCAAGGACTGACTACACATTGTAATTCATGGTAAAAGAGATCCAGTCAATTCATACCCAATATAAACCAATTATAATGAATGCAAGCGACAGTGTGCTCTCCAACGGGTGCTTTTAATAAGAAGGATGATGACTCAACATAAAAGTAAAGGGAAGCAGGGATTTGTAGAGGTGCCAGAGCTCGATTTTGAAATAGAGATAAATTATATTTTGAGCGGCATACTTTCATTGTCAACATAACAACTAAGAGATGACGACATCTTCCATGCTAAACAAATTATAGGCGGTTCCCAAACAGAATGGTAAAGTTTATACTCCCCCTCCTCCACAAGCATCAATCCATGGCTTGCTCGAAACAACGAGTGCCTCCAACATTCAACGGGTCCCAGGGGAGTTTTGTTTGCAATTATTTTGATTTAGTTTGCATAAAGCATGGGACTGGGCATCCCGATGACCAGCCATTTTCTCGTGAATGAGGAGCGGAGTCCACTCTTCTTGAGAATAACCCGCCTAACACAGAAGATATGGGCAGCCCTAGTTGACATATGAGCTATTCAAGCATGCAAAATAGAATGCTTATTTGAAGGTTTATAGTTTGGCACATACAAATTTACTTGGAACGGCAGGTAAATACCGCATATAGGAAGGTATAGTGGACTCATATGGAACAACATTGGGGTTTAAGGAGTTTTGATGCACAAGCAATATTCCCGCTTAGTATAGGTGAAGGCTAGCAAAAGACTGGGAAGCGACTAACTGAGAGAGCGACAACAGTCGTAAACATGCATTAAAATTAATTTACACCAAATACAAGCATGAGTAGGATATAATCTACCATGAACATAAATATCATGAAGGATATGTTGATTTGATTCAACTACATGCGTCAACATGTGCCAAGTCGAGTCACTTAATACATTCAAAGGAGGATACCATCCCATCATACCACATCATAATCATTCTAAGAGCATGTTGGTACGCAAGGTAAACCATTATAACTTATAGCTAATCAAGCATGACACAAGAAACTGTAATCTCTAAACGTCATTGCAAATATGTTTACTTCATAATAGCTGACTCAGGAACGATGAATCATCATATTTACAAAAACAAGAGAGGTCGAGTTCATACCAGCTTTTCTCATCCCAATAAGTCCATCATATATCATCATTATTTCCTTTCACTTGCACGATCGAACGATGTGTATAATAATAAGAGTGCACGTGCATTGGACTAAGCTGGAATCTGCAAGCATTCAACTCAAGAGAGAAGACAAGTAATATGGGCTCTAAGTTAAATAAACAATGATGCATATAAGAGCCACTTCAACAATTTAATCACGGTCTTCTCCTACTGACCCCAAAGAAAAGAAAAGAAATAAAAACTATTTACACGGGAAAGCTCCCAACAAGCAAAGGAAGAACCAGAAATATTTTTGGGTTTTCTTTTCAATTACTACAGCAAAGAAATAAACTACTACTAATCTTTTTTGGTTTTTTTTCTTAAGGTTTACTAAACACACAAGAAGAAAGTAGGAAAAAGAAAATAAACTAGCATGGATATTACAGTGGAAGAGATGAGCACCGACATCTAGCAATGGGTGCGTGTGAACATGAATGTAATGTCGGTGGGAAATACGTACTCCCCCAAGCTTAGGCTTTTGGCCTAAGTTGGTCTATTGCCAGGGATAGCCTGGCGGATACCCGTAGGTGAAGCTAGGGTCATACTGTGATGCAGCGGCTATCGCCGCCTCAGCTGTAGCGTGGCGTCGAGAAGCCTCCGCTCTCCTTTCGTACTCATCTGCCTCCTCTCTGGTAATAATATATCTTCCTTTTGTCTGAGAATCAAAGAAGGTAGGAGCAGGAAGAGTAATACGGACAACATGCCGTTTGTTAAAGATTAATCGATACTGGAGAGGTGGTTCAGTCCTGTCAACAAACTGGTGGGAAACCATAGAATCAAAATCTAAATAGGTAGGGAGTAAGTCCATATCACCCTCATGAATGTCTATCTCAAGAAAATTAGCTAAGCGGGTTGCATAAATTCCTCCAAAGAAATCACCGTTATGTCTATTATGATGCAACCTACGAGCTACGATGGCTCCCATATGATAATATTGGTCTCCTAACACAGCACTTCTGAGAATGCTGGAAGTAGGGACACACATGTGACATGCTTCATCCTTAGCATTTATGCATCTACCTATGAAGAGAGCAAAATAATGTATAGCAGGAAAGTGAACGCTCCCTATAGTGGCTTGTGTTATATCTCTAGATTCCCCCATAGTTATTCTAGCAAGAAAGTCTCTATATTCATATTTAGGGGGATCCCTGACACTACCCCAAGATGGAAGTTTGCAAGCAGAAGTGAAATCCTCTAAGTCCATGGTATAAGATTTGTCATAAAGGTCAAACATGACTGAAGGAGAATTACGCGAAGATGCAAACTCAAACCTCCTAAAAAATGAACTTGTGAGATCATGATACTGGGGGCATTTGTCAACTTCAAAGTCCTCAAGACCGCGTTAGCATGCAAATATCGCTAAATTCTTCTTTGATTCCCGTTTGATTCATAAAATTTTCCAAAGGCCATTCACAGGGCCTCACAGGAGCGTCTCTTGGTGGTTCCTCGTCAGCATCACGCATTGCAAGCCTGGGACCTTGCTTCCTTGAAGAACCACCTTGGAACATCTTCCTAAACATATTGTTTCCTCTGAAAAATTTCTGAAATTTTTAGTAACTTCAAATAAAAGTGAACCAACTTCAATAAAATTGATAGCAACAACTCCCACAAGTGCCTAGAGCCTATAACAAGCATTAAAATTGCTCGGGACCTCATAAATTCAACATGCAAGCTCAAGAACATGGTCACCTATGCCGCAAAAATTTACAATGAATAAAGCACTAGAACAAAAACTAATTGGACCAATGGAGGAGTTACATACCAAGGAACAATCTCCCCAAGCAGTTTTGCGAAAGGTGCTTTGAGCAAGGAGATCGAAAATCACAAAGAATAAAATGGAACTCGTGCTTGAGTTGGTTTTTCGTGTTTGTGTGAGGCAGAGGAAGAAGATGGGTGCAGGGATAAGTGGAGGAGGGCCACCGTGGGCCCACGAGGCAGGGGGGTAGGGCGCGCCCTCCACCCTCGTGACCAGGTGGCAGCTCCCCCCGCGGTAATTTTTGCACAGTAAATCCTCATATATTCCCGAAAAAATTATATTAAATTGGCATGGCATTCTGAGGACTATTATTTTCGGGAAATTTTTATATTGCACGGATAAGTCAGGAGACAGACAGAAAAATACTATTTTACTTTATTTCTACTAAATAACAGAAAAATATAAAGAGGGTACAAAAGGTTGTGCTTCTAGTTTCATCCATCTCGTAATCATCAAAATGAACCCACTAACAAGGTTGATCAAGTCTTGTTAACAAACTCATTCCGAATAATCACGGAACTGGAGAAATTTCGAATAACACTAAGTTACCTCAACGGGGGTATGAAAATCCCCAACAATAAGAATATCATACTTTTTCTTGACAGTAGGGAGAGTAAATTCAAACCCTCCAAATATAATCGATGGAATTTTTCCAATAGAGTTGATACTATAAACTTGAGGTTGTTTCCTCGGAAAGTGTACCGTGTGCTCATTACCATTAACATGAAAAGTGACATTGCCTTCGTTGTAATCAATAACAGCCCCTGCAATATTAAGGAAAGGTCTTCCAAGAATAATAGACATACTATCGTCCTTGGGAATATCAAGAATAACAAAGTCCGTTAAAATAGTAACGTTCGCAACTACAACAGGCACATCCTCACAAATACCGACAGG
Source organism: Aegilops speltoides (assembly GCA_021437245.1). NCBI lineage: Eukaryota > Viridiplantae > Streptophyta > Magnoliopsida > Poales > Poaceae > Aegilops > Aegilops speltoides. Next base: position 536,729,904 of record CM038142.1, read on the forward strand.
TATAGCAGTTGATTTATCAGCCATTTGCAAAGATATTTCAGTAGGTGTCAACTTATTCAAGTCAAGTCTACGATATAAAGAGAGAGGCATAACACTAACACCGGCTCCAAGATCACATAAAGCAGTTTTAACATAATTTCTCTTGATGGAGCATGGTATAGTAGGTACTCCTGAATCTCCAAGTTTCTTTGGTATTCCACCCTTAAAAGTATAATTAGCAAGCATGGTGGAATTTTCAGCTTCCGGTATCTTTCTTTTATTAGTAATGATATCCTTCATATACTTAGCATAAGGATTTGTTTTGAGCACATCAGTTAATCGCATACGTGAAAAGATGGGTCTAATCATTTCAGCAAAGCACTCAAAATCCTCATCATCCTTTTTCTTGGATGGCTTCGGAGGAAAAGGCATGGGTTTCTGAACCCATGGTTCCCTTTCTTTACCATGTTTCCTAGCAACGAAGTCTCTTTTATCATAACGTTGATTCTTTGATTGTGGGTTATCAAGATCAATAGCAGGTTCAATCTCTACATCATTGTCTTTGCTAGGTTGAGCATCAACATGAACATTATCATTAACATTATCACTAGGTTCATGTTCATCACCTGATTGTGTTTCAGCATCAGACATAGAAATATCATTTGGATTCTTAGGTGGTTCAGCAATAGGTTCACTAGAAGTTTGCAAAGTCCTATCATTTTTCTTTTTCTTCCTTTTAGAAGAACTAGGTACATCAATATTATTTCTCTGAGAATCTTGCTCGATTCTCTTAGGGTGGCCTTCAGGATACAAAGGTTCCTGAGTCATTCTACCAGTTCTAGTAGCCACTCTAACAGCATAATCATTTCTCTTACTATTCATTTCATCAAGCATTTCTTTCTGAGCTTTAAGTACTTGTTCTACTTGAGTGGTTACCATAGAAGCATGTTTGCTAACAAGTTTAAGTTCACCTCTAATATTAGCCATATAATCACCCAAGCGTTTAATCATAAAGGTATTCTGTTTTAGTTGTCTACCAAAATAAGAATTAAAGTCATCTTGCTTAAACATAAAGTCATCAAACTCATCCAAGCACTGACTAGCAATTTTAGTAGGAGGGACTTCAGCTTTATCATATCTATAAAGAGAATTTACCTTTACTACCTGTGTCGGGATATCGGGATTAGGAGGTTCTTCAGTGAATAAGGAATTGAGATCATATACTTCTTCAAAAGGCAGTAAATTAAGACCGTGTATTTCTTCAATAGGAGGTAAATTCTTAACATCTTCAGCTTTAATACCTTTTTTCATAGAATTATTTGCCTCTTGCATATCTTTGGGACTGAGAAATAGAACACCTCTCTTTTTCGGAGTTGGTTTAGGAATAGGCTCAGTAATTGGCTCGGGAGCTGGCTCAGTAATTGGCTCGGGAGCTGTCTCAGGAGGTGGCTCGGGAGGTGCCCAATTATTTTCATTTGTCAGCATATTATCCAATAGAATTTCAGCTTCATCCGTGTTCTTTCCCTAAAAGAGAACCAGCACAACTATCCGTAATCTCTGGAAGCATCGTTAGTCCATTATAAAAGATATCAAGTATTTCGTGTTTCTTAAGAGGATGATCAGCAAAGCATTATAACTTGAGAAGCCTCCCAAGCTTGTGGGAGACTCTCTTCTTCAATTTGCACGAAGTTGTATATTTCCCTCAAAGCAGCTTGTTTCTTATGAGCAGGGAAATATTTAGCAGAGAAGTAATAAATCATATCCTGGGGACAACACACACAACCAGGATCAAGAGAATTAAACCATATCTTAGCATCACCTTTAATGAGAACGGAAATCTTTTGAGTAAATAAAGGTAGCGCGATCTCTCATCATTAGTAAACAGGGCGGCTATATCATTTAACTTAGTAAGATGTGCCACAACAGTTTCAGATTCATAGCCATAGAAAGGATCAGATTCAACCAAAGTAATTATATATGGATCAACAGAAAATTCATAATAATCCTTATCGGAACACAGATAGGTGAAGTAGCAAAAGGTGGTCGGGTCTCATTCTATCTCTAAGAGATTCTTTACTCCATTTAACTAGCAACCTCTTAAGTTCAGATTCACCTCGGCAAGCAAAAATAGCTGCAGAAGATTCCGCATCAAAAAGATAACCCTCAGGAATAGCAGGCATATTTTCATCATCACTCTCATCATCGTATTCAGATTCAATAATTTCTCTTTCTCTAGATCTTGAAATTTGTTCATCAAGAAATTTACCAAGGGGCATAGTATTATCAAGCATAGAAGTAGTTTCATCACAAGTATCATGCATAGCAGAAGTGGCATCATCAATAACATGCGACATATCAAAATTCATAGCAGTAGCAGGTTTAGGTGTCGCAAGCTTACTTATAACGGAAGGAGAATCTAGTGCAGAGCTAGATGGCAGTTCCTTACCTCCCCTCGTAGTTGAGGGCAAAATAGTAGTTCGATCGTCTTTCAAGTTCTTCATAGTGTCCAGCAGATATAAATACCAAATGACTCAAAGAATAGAGCTATGCTCTCCGGCAACAGTGCTAGAAAAAGGTCTTGATAACCCACAAGTATAGGGGATCGCAACAGTTTTCGAGGGTAGAGTATTCTACCCAAATTTATGGATTCGACACAAGGGGAGCCAAAGAATATTCTCAAGTATTAGTAGCTGAGTTGTCAATTCAACCACACCTGGAAACTTAGTATCTGCAGCAAAGTGTTTAGTAGCAAAGTAATATGATACTGGTGGTAACTGTAACAAAAGTAAAGACAACAAAAGTAATGTTTTGGTATTTTGTAGTGATTGTAACAGTAGCAACGGAAAAGTAAATAAGCGAAAACCAGTATATGGAAAACTCGTAGGCACCGGATTAGTGATGGATAATTATGTCGGACGCGGTTCGTCATGTAACAGTCATAACATAGGGTGACACAGAACTAGCTACAATTCATCAATGTAATGTAGGCATGTATTCCTTATATAGTCATACGTGCTTATGGAAAAGAACTTGCATGACATCTTTTGTCCTACCCTCCCGTGGCAGCGGGGTCCTATTGGAAACTAAGGGATATTAAGGCCTCCTTTTAATAGAGAACCGGAACAAAGCATTAGCACATAGTGAATACATGAACTCCTCAAACTATGGTCATCACCGGGAGTGGTCCCGATTATTGTCACTTCGGGGTTGCCGGATCATAACACATAGTAGGTGACTACAGACTTGCAAGATAGGATCAAGAACACAAATATATTCGTGAAACATAATAGGTTCAGATCTGAAATCATGGCACTCGGGCCCTAGTGACAAGCATTAAGCATAGCAAAGTCATAGCAACATCAATCTCAGAACATAGTGGATACTAGGGATCAAACCCTAACAAAACTAACTCGATTACATGATAAATATCATCCAACCCATCACCGTCTAGCAAGCCTACAATGGAATTACTCACGCACGGCGGTGAGCATCATGAAATTGGTGATGGAGGATGGGTGATGATGATGACGGCGATGAATCCCCCTCTCCGGAGCCCCGAACGGACTCCAGATCAGCCCTCCCGAGAGAGATTAGGGCTTGGCGGCGGCTCCGTATCGTAAAACGCGATGATTTCTTCTCTCTGATTTTTTTCTCCCCGAAAGCCAATATATGGAGTTGGAGTTGGCGCCGAGGGCTTCCGGGGGCGCCCCACCTCGTGGACAGGTGTGGGCCCTGGTCTTCATCTATGGCGAGGATTTTTATTATTTTTATAAGACATCCGTGGAGTTTCGTGTCATTCCGAGAACTTTTGTTTTCTGCACATAAAACAACATCATGGCAATTCTGCTGAAAACAGCGTCAGTCCGGGTTAGTTCCATTCAAATCATACAAGTTAGAGTCCAAAACAAGGGCAAAAGTGTTGGGAAAAGTAGATACGATGGAGACGTATCAAGGAGCCACTGCCCCGCGGCGCGAACTGCAGCGACCTCGACCCCAATGATAAGAACTTCTCGATTGCCACCACCAGGATCCGCCACCTTACCGAGGCTGGGCTCACCTCGAGATGATCGCGGTGGATTTGATCCGCCACCGGATCGCTCAGCTGCACAAGAAGGGGAGGTCGGCCTGGGATTTCAGGAACGCGGCTGACATCATGAGGCTCCGCACCGGCCTGCAGAACAACTTCATGGTGCTGGGACACTCCTGGTATTGCCGAAGGCTCTTCCAGCTCGAGGAGTACGCCAACGGCAAGGTGAGGAGGACCAGCAAGGCTGCAAAGTCTGGCAAGGTTGTCAAGGGGCCCTTGTTCGGGCTATCGCCGGGAGTGGTCCCATTGAGAAACAACTCCCGGCAAGCCGAAATCTGGGCCATGATGCAGCTCTTCAACGCGCACGGTCTCGACCCGGCCTGGGTGGAGCCCCCGACACGCGAGGTGGAGGAGTTCTTCGCCAATTTGGTCGAAGAACTCGACCACGGCGAACCGCGGCTCATCCAGGACACCACCTAGGAGGAGCTTAACTATATTGTCGCTATGGCAATGGAGGCGGAGCTCGCCAGGCTTGCTGGCAAGGCCGCCGCGGCATGGAGAACGAGGCCGCCGCGGCCGCGGCGTCAAGGTGAGGTCCGTCAAGGAGGCGGCCGATGCCAGCACCGAGGCCCCCCTGTCGAGGGCATGGGCGAAGGGTCATCCGAGGAGGAGGCCGAGGCCGGCGAGCCCCCAGCTATGCAGAAGAGGCGCGTCCTACGTCAGGCCAGCTCCAGTGAGCCGGTCCAATCCGGCAAGGCCGTGGAACGGCAAGGGGCTCCAGGGGAGGCCGCGCGCGTGACAAGGGGTGTGGCGGCGAAGAAGGAGACCGTGGCGGCGAAGAAGAATACCGCGGTGGCAAAGAAGAAGACGCCCGCCTATTCTTCATCCAAACGCTTCCGACTCCTTCGCCTCCCCCTCGCCCCATAGGCGCCGACACGGACATCGGCTTCGACTTCTCATCCCTTAGCCCGAGGGGGAAGAGGAAGGCAGCGGAGGAGGAGGAAAAAGATGAGTAAGCGCTCCGCCTTTTGCCGTTTCCGTCCTTACGAATCACACCGCCCTCCTTGATTTGACTTATTCTCACAGGAAGACGGAGACACTGGCTCAGCGGGCGGCGAAGAGGGCCAGAGCCTCGACGGGCAGCCCGCCCCCGACGGGTACTTCAAAGGCATCGCTAGTGGTGGAGAGCAGCCCGGACAGCAGCCCGCGTCGTAGCCCCCGGCTTAGCCCCCAGCATAAGTTCACCATTCATCCTTTGCCAACGCTTGACGGGGCCCGATTCTCTTGTTGTTGACCTTGCCAGCTTTGTAGGAGAAGAACGACAGCAGGAGGAGCCCCCAAGGGCCTCCCTCACCACGCTGCCCCCATCGACCACACCGCCCCGAGGGGCGTCCCCGGCAAGGGCGCCAGATACGGAGCCCATGCGCACGGAGGAGGAGGTAGACTTGGGTGCTGGCGGCTCCACCCCGGCAACAGATGTTGGCGGGGAGGCGGCCACATCTTCCCAGCCCGACACGGGTGACTGATTCATTCTCCCTTGCTCTTCTTTCTTTTCTCTTGAACCTTGGCTTTGGCCCTGCCTTATTTCCTCCTTTGGCGTCCAGGTCACCCCCCGGCGGACCAGGGGGACACCGACACCATCATCGAGGAGGCTGCCACGAACGTTGTGGCTGAGGCTGAGAAGGTCGCCACCAAGGAGGCCACAAGAGACCATGGCCGAGGATGCTGCCAAGGGGCTCGCCGAGGAGACCGGCGAGGGCGCCGCCGAGGAGGCCGACAAGGGTGCTGCTGAGGAGGAGGCCGGCAAGGCCTCTGCCGAGGAGGAGGTGGTTGACGACCAACCCTCCTCGTCCGCTGCCTCCGGCTCAGGAAGTACCTGAAGGTGAGCGACGACGTGTTCGTTCACCTCCCAGGGTCTGCAAGCACCAGGGCACCGGCCGAGAGGGAGGTGTTCGACGACGAAGTGCTCGCTGCCGCCGGGCTTGAGGTCATCGACGAGCCAAACGCTGGTGGCGGCACCCTAGAGGAGCGGTTCCTCCAGGCCATGAGTGCCAGCATCAACAAGCTTCAGGCGTTCTACCGCGCCCGTCTGGACAAGGCGAAGTCCAAGGAGGCGGTGGCGCACAAGGTGGAAGCAGACCTTGCGGAGCGCGTCTCCAACACGCAGGCCTGTTTCCGCCAGGCCCACGAGGAGCTGAAGGCCGCCCAAGACCAGCTGGCGCAGCACGACCTGGAACTCCTCCTAAAGCAGCCCGACTTTGAAAAGGCCCGAGAGGAAGCGTGGGAGGAGGCCTCCAAGGCCGAGGCCCTCCGGTCTCAGCGCGAGCCCGAGCTGAACTCCCAGGAGGAGGATCTTGTCGCCCGTGAGACGACGCTTGCCACTACGCTCCGCGGCAAGGACGAGGAGGTCGAGAAGCTTGCCGCGACGTGGACCCTAGAGCTGGAGCATAAGCACAGGGAAGCGCTGATGCCCAGGACCTGGCCCACGGCAAGAAGGTGAAGGAGCCGAGGTGGAGCGGGACGGCCTGGCGAAGCAAATCCTAGAGCTGTCCTCGGAGAAGAACACGCTCAACGAGGCTCTAACCGAAGCGCATTCCGCGGTCCTCAGCAAGGCTGGGCTGCTCTCCACAGCCAATGACACCATCTAGGACCTGAAGCTCAAGCTGGTGAGCCTTGAGGGGGCGCTTTCGGAGGCCCAGACCCGGGAAGGAGCCCTGACCAAGAGCCTGGCGGAGGAGAAGCAGCTGCGGAAGAACGACGCCGCCAACCACGCAGATTCCGTGAAGGGCGACAAAATCTAGACCGACCGCCTCGCCAACGTCGCCAACTGGATCACCAAGCAGTTGGCCGACATGAAGATGCCAGAAGTGAGGTATGCCCCTGAACCGGGCATGAGCCCCCACGCCAAGCTGACTTTGTTCTTCAAGGGCATTCTTGGTGCCCTGGAACGGCTCGACTCCAACCGGGCGAGCTCCTTGCCCAACGATTCCTGGATAATTTGCCAGGGCGCCATGACCAAGGTTCTCACCAAGCTGGCATTCTGGAACCCCGACCTCGACTTCGACGCCACGCTGGACAGCTTGCCGGGCGATGCAGACTCTCAAGGGTCAAGGAGCGCATCGAGCCCATCATCAGCCGCATCGGCAGAATCCAGAGGTTGGAGGGCCAGCGCCGGGACTAGGCACCCCGTTTCTTGTTGCCGCTGCAGGTTCATGACCAAGACAATTCACATCTTTAGTTAGAACCGCAGCAACAATTTGTGTAATATAACTCTGCAGTACTTTTAACATGATGCATGTTATTTCCTTGTTTAACCTTTCTCTGTATGTCCACCCTACGCTTACTGGGTAGGCTTGCTGGCGCGTAAACCCAAACCGCCACGCTTCGAAGGACGGATCCTTTAGCGGCTGGTAGGGCGTGCTTGCCGCCATGCAAACCACCTTGACGTTCTCAGCGTGGTCGCTCGATCTGTCGAGCGGACTCGAGGCAGAGCGAGAGCGTTGCCGGTAGCAGAAGGCCACCCTGCCACTCCCGACACAGCCGCTCGATCTGTTGAGCGGACTCGAAACAGACCAAGAGCGTTGCCGATAACGGAAGGGCCCCACTGCATGCAGGTTTCCCATACAGAGGAAAGATCTCCGAGGAAGATGACCTGATATAAGAAGGAATTATTCGGAGTTTTTGCATGACTTAGCTTTTTTTGTCGTCATCGCGCGAACGCTTGCCGCATCCGCTAACGGGGCTGCTCGCTTGGTCGCCTTCTTCCTCGGAAGCCATGGCGATGAAGGGCTGTGCTACTAGATGCTGAACCAAATGGTCACTACTGCGCCCCCTACCTGGCGCGCCAAAGATGTCGATGGGAAACGACACCTATGGGATCACAAGAATCCCTACTACAGTTGCGGGGCGTTGGGTAGTGAGGAGAGCAGGATCAGTGATACGTCTCCAACGTATCTATAATTTTTGATTGTTCCATGCTATTATATTACCCGTTTTGGATGTTTATGGGCTTTACTTTACACATTTATATCATTTTTGGGACTAACCCACTAACCGGAGGCCCAGCCCATATTGTTGTTTTTTTTGCCTATTTCAGTATTTCGAAGAAAAGGAATATCAAACGGAGTCCAAACGGAATGAAACCTTCGGGAGCGTGATTTTTGGAACAAACGTGATCCAGAGGACTTGGAGTGCAAGCCAAGAAGCAGCCGAGGCGGCCACGAGGGTGGAGGGCACGCCCACCCCTACAGGGCGCGCCCCCCTATCTCGTGGGCCCCTCCGGCGGACACCGACCTACTTCTTCCTCCTATATATACCCACGTGCCCCGAAAACATCCAGGGAGCCAAGGAAAAACAATTTCTACTACCGTAACCTTCTGTATCCGTGAGATCACATCTTGGAGCCTTCGCCGGCGCTCCGCCGGAGGGGGAATCGACCATGGAGGGCTTCTACATCAACACCATAGCCCCTCCGATGAGTTGTGAGTAGTTTACCACAGACCTTCGGGTCTATAGTTATTAGCTAGATGTCTTCTTCTCTCTTTTTGAATCTCAATACCATGTTCTCCCCCTCTCTTGTGGAGATCTATTTGATGTAACTCTTTTGCGCAGTGTGTTTGTCGAGATCCGATGAATTGTGGGTTTATGATCAAGTTTATCTATGAGAAATATTTGAATCTCCTCTGAATTCTTTTATATATGATTGAGTAATCTTTGCAAGTCTCTTCGAATTATCAGTTTGGTTTGGCCTACTAGATTGATCTTTCTTGCAATGGGAGAAGTGCTTAGCTTTGGGTTCAATCTTGCGGTGTCCTTACCCAGTGACAATAGGGATTGCAAGGCACGTATTGTATTGTTGCCATCGAGGATAAAAAGGTGGGGTTTATATCATATTGCATGAGTTTATCCCTCTACATCTTGTCATCTTTCTTAATGCGTTACTCTATTCTTATGAACTTAATACTCTAGATGCATGCTGGATAGTGGTCGATGTGTGGAGTAATAGTAGTAGATGCAGGCAGGAGTCGGTCTACTTTTCACGGACGTGATTCCTATATACATGATCATGCCTAGAAAATCTCATAATTATTCACTTTTCTATCAATTGCTCGACAGTAATTTGTTCACCCACCGTAATACTTATGCTATCTTGAGAGAAGCCACTAGTGAAACCTATGGCCCCCAGGTCTATCTTTTATCATATAAGCTTTCAATCTACTTTTATTTGCATCTTTACTTTTCCAATCTATATTATAAAATACCAAAAATATATTTATCTTATCATACTATCTCTATCAGATCTCACTTTTGTAAGTGGCCGTGATGGGATTGACAACCCCTTTATTGTGTTGGTTGTGAGTTCTTTGTTTGTTTGTGTAGGTGCGTGGGACTTTTGAGGAGCCTCCTACTGGATTGATACCTTGGCTCTCAAAAACCGAGGGAAATACTTATGTTACTATTGCTGCATCACCCTTTCCTCTTTAAGGAAAACCAACGCAAGCTCAAGACGTAGCAATCAGCAGTCAGTACGAGCACGCGGATCGTTTACCCAGGTTCGGGCCGCAAAGATGCGTAACACCCTAGTCCTGCTTTGATGTGTGTATTTGTGTTCTTGAGGTTCTTGAACTAGCTACAATGGGCGTAACTTGTCCAAAAGTCCCCATCCTTCTACTGGATGCCTCGGGCCTCCTTTTATAGGCAAGGGGATTACCACAGTGGCATACAGGAGGTGGCACCAGGGTAGTGTGATTAAGCCTATCCCTTGCCATTACGGGACAAAGTGCATTTAATGCGCCCTTGACGTGTCCCCTCCACCTTACCGCCGCTTTTCCCTGCCTCGGCACGCACTTGGGCCAGCGAGGTGGTCAGCGCCATGTAGGCTGGTAGGTTGCTGAGGTGGCGCGGTGGTAGGGCCTTCATGAAGATTTGCATGCCACCACGTAGGCATGCGCTGAGTTGGCTGAGAAGCCTGGTGCCGACATCGCAGTGCCTGCCACCGGTAGGCCGGCAATGCATGGGAGCAATCAGCAGAACCCGGCGGTGCGGGCCTGGCCATGGCCTCATGGATGTCCTCGGCAAGGGCCCTGCCGGGGCCCCAGCAAGGGGCTTGCCGCGGTGTTGTGGTCGTCCCTGGCAAGGATCTTGCTGGGGGTCTTGTGGGTTTCCTCGGTGAGGGTCTCGCCGAGGTTCATCGTCTTTTACTCTTCTGATTCGAAGTGTTCCTTGTCTTCACAAAGATATGCATGGCATCATGGAGGCGCCTCCCGAGCCTTGGTCCCAACGCGGTTGGCGGCGCTGGAAGAACCGGGGCTCAAGGGCGGCGCGCCCTGCTGGCGTCAGGTAGGCTACCCCGGCAAGGGCCTTGCCGAGGCCGTGGAGGCTGCCCCGACAAGGACCTTGCCGGAGGAAACCACTTCGGCTTCTGGTTCTTTATACTTCTGTCTTGGCATTGCTTTGATTCTGTGTTGTGGCTCTGATTTCCTGTCTCTGCCCTGCTTAAGTGTGGTCGTCCGCACGGCTCTGACTGCCCATGCACAAATAAGGGGTACAAAAGAGCGCCCCTACTTTGGTACACCGACACTTTGATCACCTCATAAAACCTTATATTCCAACTCCGAGATGCTTGCACTAGTCCATAAATGGATCACTGGAGCTTGCACACTTTGTTAGCACCTTTAGGATCGACAAAACCTTCTGGTTGTAGCATATACAACTCTTCTTTAAGCATCCATTAACAAATGCAGTTTTCACATCCATTTGCCAGATTTCATAATCATAAAATGCGGCAATTGCTAACATGAGTCAGACAAACTTAAGCATCGCTACGGGCGAGAAAGTCTCATCATAGTCAACTCCTTGAACTTGTCGAAAACCTTTTGCAACAAGTCGAGCTGTATAGATAGTAACATTTCCATCAGTGTCAGTATTCTTCTTAAAGAACCATTTATTCTCTATGGGTCGCTAATCATCGGGCAAATTTACCAAAGTCCATACTTCATTATCATACATGGATCCTATCTCAGATTTCATGGCCTCAAGCCATTTATCAGAATCTAGGCACATCATATCCTCTTCATAGTTCGTAGGTTCGTCATTGTCAAGCAACATGACTTCTAGAACAGGATTGTCGTACCACTCCTGTGCGAATCATGCTCTGGTTGACCTACGAGGTTATATAGTAAGTTGATCTGAAGTTTCATGATCTTTATCATTAGCTTCCTCTCTAGTTGGTGTAGGCATCACGGGAATGGATTTCTCGGATGAGCTACTTTCCAAATTGAGAGAAGGTACAATTACCTCATCAAGTTCTACCTTCCTCCCACTCACTTCTTTCGAGAGAAACTCCTTCTCAAGAAATGTTCCATTCTTGGCAATAAAGATCTTGCGTTTGGATCTGTGGTAGAAGGTGTACCCAATTGTTTCCTTAGGGTATCCTATGAAGACGCACTTCTCCGATTTGGGTTCGAGCTTATCAGGTTGAGGCCTTTTGACATAAGCATCACATCCCCAAACTTTATGAAACGACTACTTAGGTTATTGCCAAACCAAAGTCCGTATGGTGTTGTCTCAACGGATTTTGAAGGTGCCCTATTTAACGTGAATGAAGTTGTCTCTAATGGATAACCCCAGAACGATAGTGGTAAATTGGTAAGAGACATCATAGATCGCACCATATCTAATAAAGTACGGTTATGACGTTCGGACACACCATTACGCTGTGGTGTTCTAGGTGGAGTGAGTTGTGAAACTATTCCACATTGTTTTAAATGAAGGCCAAACTCGTAACTCAAATATTCACCTCCACGATCAGATCATAGAAACTTTATTTTCTTGTTATGATGATTCTCCACTTCACTCTGAAATTCTTTGAACTTTCCAATGTTTCAGACTTGTGTTTCATTAAGTAGATATACCCATATCTGCTCAAATCATCTGTGAAGGTCAAAAAATAACGATACCCGCCACGAGCCTCAACACTCATCGGACCGCATACATTGGTATGTATTATTTCCAATAAGTCATTAGCTCGTTCCATTATTCCGGAGAACGGAGTTTTAGTCATCTTGCCCATGAGGCATGGTTCGCAGGTATCAAATGATACATAATCAAGTAATTCCAAAAGTCCATCTACATGAAGTTTCTTCATGCGCTTTACACCAATATGACCTAAATGGCAGTGCGACAAATATGTTGCACTATCATTATCAACTTTGCATCTTTTGGCATCAATATTATGAATATGTGTATAACCATGCTCAAGATTCAACAGAAATTGACCACTCTTCATGGGTGCATGATCATAAAAGATTACTCATATAAATAGAACAACCATTATTCTCAGATTTAAATGAATAACTGTCTCGCATTAAACAAGATCCAGATATAATGTTCATGCTCAACGCTGGAACAATTATTCAGGTCTAAAACTAATCCCGGAGGTATATGTAGAGGTAGTGTGCCGACAACGATCACATCGACCTTGGAACCATTCCCAATGCGCATCGTCACCTCGTCCTTACCAATCTTCGTTTAATCCGTAGTTCGAGTTTCGAGTTACAAATATGAGCAACCGAATCGGTATCAAATACCCAGGCACTACTATAAGAATTAGTAAGGTACACATCACTAACATGTATATCAAATATACCTTTATTCACCTTGCCATCCATCTTATCCGCCAAATACTTGGGGTAGTTCCACTTCCAATGACTAGTCCCTTTGCAGTAGAAGCACTCAGTTTCAAGCTTGGGTCCAGCTTTGGGTTTCTTCCCGGGAGTGGCGACTTGCTTGCCATTCTTCTTGAAGTTCCCGCTCTTTCCCTTGCCCTTTTTCTTGAAACTAATGGTCTTGTTAACCATCAACACTTGATGCTCCTTCTTGATGTCTACCTCCGCAGCTTTGAGCATTGCGAAGAGCTCGGGAATAGTCTTTTGCATCCCTTGCATATTGTAGTTCATCACGAAGCCTTTGTAGCTTGGTGGCAGTGATTGAAGAGCTCTATCAATGACACAATCATCTGGAAGATTAACTCCCAACTAAGTCAAGTGATTATGATATCCAGACATTCTGAGTATGTGTTCACTGACAAAACTATTCTCCTCAATCTTGCAGCTATAGAACTTGTTGGAGACTTCATATCTCTCAACTCGGGCATTTGCTTGAAATATTAACTTCAACTCCTGGAACATCTCATATGGTCCATGAGTTCAAAATGTCTTTGAAGTCCCGATTCTAAGCCATAAAGCATGGCACACTGAACTATTGAGTAGTCATCAACACGCGACTGCTAGGCATTCACAATGTGTGCAGATGCCAGGGGGGTACACCTAGAAGTGCATCAAGGACATAATTCTTCTATGCAGCAATGAGGATAATCCTCAAGTTACGGACCCAATCCGTGTAGTTGCTACCATCATCTTTCAACTTAGCTTTCTCTAGAAACGCATTAAAATTCAAGGGAACGGTAGCACGGGACATTGATCTACAACATAGATATGAAAAAACTATCAGGACTAAGTTCATGGTAAATTAAGTTCAATTAATCATATTACTTAAGAACTCCCACTTAGATAGACATCCCTCAAGTCATCTAAATGACATGTGATCCAAATCAACTAAACCATGTCCGATCATCACGTGAGATGGAGTAGTCATCAATGGTGAACATCTCTATGTTGATCATATCTACTATATGATTCATTTTCGACCTTTCGGTCTCCAGTGTTCCGAGGCCATGTGTGTACATGCTAGGCTCGTTAAGTTTAACCTGAGTATTCCGCATGTGCAAAACTGGCTTGCACCGGTTGTATGTGAACGTAGAGCCTATCACACCCGATTATCACATGGTGTCTCAGCATGAAGAACTTTCGCAACGGTGCATACTCGGGGTGAACACTTGTACCTTGAAATTTAGTTAAGGGATCATCTTATATGCTACCGTCGAACTAAGCAAAATAAGATGCATAAAGATAAACATCACATGCAATCAAAATATGTGACATGATATGACCATCATAATCTTGTGCTTTTGATCTCCATCTCCAAAGCAACGTCATGATCTCCATCGTCACCAGCTTAACACCTTGATCTCCACCGTAGCGTCGTGGTCGTCTCGCCAGCTATTGCTTCCACAACTATCGCTACCACTTAGTGATAAAGTAAAGCAATTACATGACATTTGCATTTCATAGAATAAAGCGACAACCATAAGGCTCCTGCCAGTTGCCGATAACTTTTACAGAACATGATCATATCATACAACAATGTATATCACATCATGTCTTGACCATATCATATCACAACATGCCCTGCAAAAACAAGTTAGAGGTCCTCTACTTTGTTGTTGCAAGTTTTATGTGGCTGCTACGGGCTTCTAGCAAGAACCATTCTTACCTATGGCACGAAACCACAACGGTGATTTATCAAGTTTGCTGTTTTAACCTTCAACAAGGAGCAGCCGCAGTCAAATTCGATTCAACTGAAGTTGGCGAAACAGACACCCGCCAACCACCTTTATGCAAAACTAGTTGCATGTCTGTCGGTGGAACCGGTCTCATGAACGTGGTCAAGTAAGGTTGGTCCGGGCCGCTTCATCCGACAATACCTCTGAATCAAAATAAGACATTGGTGGTAAGTAGTATGACGATCACCGCCCATAACTCTTTGTGTTCTTCTCGTGCATATCATGTACGCATAGACCTGGCTCTGATACCACTATTGGGAAATGTAGCAAGCAATTTCAAAACATTTCCTACACTCACACAAGATCTATCTAGGAGATGCATAGCAGTGAGAGGGGGAGAGTGTGTCCACATACCCTCATAGACCGAAAGCGGAAGCGTTTGTTAACGAGGTTGATGTAGTCGAACTTCTTCTCGTTCTGACCGATCAAGCACCGAACGTACGGCACCTCCGAGTTCTTCACATGTTCAGCTCGATGACGTCCCTCGAACTCTTGATCCTGCAAAGTGTCGAGGGAGAGTTGCATTAGCATGATGGCATGGTGACGGTGATGGTGAAGTGAGCCAAGCAGGGCTTCGCCTAAGCACTACGTGAATATGATCGGAGGCGTAAACTGTGGAGGGGGGCGCCGCACATGACTAGGAATCAATATTGTGTGTTCTAGGCGCCTCCCCCCTCCATATATATAGGTGGGAGGGAGAGGGGGCAGCCAAGGGGGGGCCTAAGTAGGAGGAATCCTACTTGGGTCCCTTATCCTATTCCCCCTTACCATAATTCCCGAAGGAGGAAGGAAGGAGGAGGGGGGAGAGAAGGAAGGGGGAGACCGAATTGTCCCCTTCCTTTATCTCTTCCCCTCTTTCCTCCCCCCTCTATTCCGGTCAATAACCAATAGCGGAACTTGGATGCTCATATTGGCTCCCACATATTCTACGAAGATCTTAATCTGTCGAACCGTTATGACAACATACGTTGTTCCCTTTGTCATCGGTATGTTACTTGCCCGAGATTCGATCGTCGGTATCTTCATACCTAGTTAAATCTCGTTACTGGCAAGTCTCTTTACTTGTTCCATAATGCATCATCCCGCAACTAACTCATTTGTCACATTTCTTGCAAGCCTTCTTATGATGTGCATTACCGAGAGGGCCCAGAGATACCTCTCCGATACTCAGAGTGACAAATCCAAATCTCGATCTATGCTAACCCAATAGACACCTTCGGAGATACCTGTAGAGCGTCTTTATAATCAAACAGTTACGTTGTGACGTTTGATAGCACACAAACACTAGTAGGAAAAGGCCAATTTATCCTGGTTCATAAGGCCCATTTGTCCCGGTTCCCGAACCGGGACTAAAGGGTCGGTACTAAAGCCCTATACCTTTTGTCCCGGTTCACCTACAAACCGGGACATATGGGGCTCCACGTGGCCGCTATGGCTTGCCCAGGCAGGAGGGCCTTTTGTCCCAGTTGGTGGCACGAACCGGGACCAAAAGGCGTCCACACATCAGTAGTTCAGGGGCTGGGGTTTTTGTTTTTTTTGGGGGGGGGGGGTTGGGGTTTTTGGGGTTTTGTAGGGTTAATTTTGGGGTTTCATATATTGTGTTAGCCAGCTAATAGAGAGAAGTGTCCTCTCTTATCTCCATGCTTGGTCGATGCTACGTACTATACGTATAGAGAGGACTCGACGCGCTAGTTAGCTAGTAAGCAAATGAAGGAAACCATTAAGTATAGAAGATCGTCATGAATATATACAGAGAGAAGTGATCGACGTCTCCTTCTCCGAGAGATTGGTCGAACAACAAGTTTTCATATATCTACCCGACGCTACTGTCTAATATATACAATATAAGATCTCTTACAATCCCCTAACATCTGAACTCAAGCTCCACATGGTATTCTCCGTCTTTATCGATGACGTGGTCAAGAAATAATCCACCAATTCCTCTTGAATTGCTCATATTCGATCTTGTGGTAGGAGTTCATCCCGCATCTGAAACATATAATTTGAAGAAGGGGGTCAATACATATATATGAATGAAACTCAACACAAATGATGGTAATAAAATGAAATTGTGAATATTATTGCTTACGCACTTCATATTGTTTTTTAGAGTAGCCCCACTCACAGGTCGTGTGGCGGATGAACTCTCAAATGTAGTATCCACAGTAATTATTCCCAGGTTCCTGCCACAACCACTTTATAAGAAATAGAGGTCAATCAAACAGATAAGCAAGCATGCTAAATGGTATTGATGGAACTAGCTAGAATCAATGGGAGATGCGCGGAACTAGCTAGTAGTACTTACTTTCGGGTGTTTAAATCGCAGCTCCCCCGGCACTCCCGGAGCTTCTACGGTGAAATTTTTCCAAACCCTGCCAGACAAAGAAAACAATTACTTGATATCAGGAAATGATCAAAGTTGCCGATATGGTGCAATAATGATCGATTGAACTTACTTCTCGAGTATTTTAGTCATGGTCGCATACTCCTCGGGATCTTTTTGTCTCGAGTCTATGACGGTTATTAGTCCCTGCTCAAGCTTAATCTCTAGCAGAATAAAGTGGAAGCTGCGCACGCATGCATAACTCATCAATTACATTACTATAACCTTGAGTAATAAGGGAAACCGAATATGCACAAGACAGTAACACTCACTTGAATTCGTAAGGAAAGAGTATTATACCTTTTTTTGATTTCGAAGTAACGATCATAGCAAGTTGGCCTCGGTTTGTTTGGCATCATGTTTAACATTCCATTCATCTATGAGATTTGTGTTAGTGAACCCAATATCACCGATTTGTCTTTTCTTGCATTCGGTGATCTTCAATCTGCATAATATAGTGAGGATAATTATATATACATGCAATGAAAGAGCTGAGCTATATATAGAGACTTAATTACAGAAGTAGTACTTATAGACAGTTGAAACTGCAACTATCCCTAGGTGGTTTTGGTAATTCGTAACAACATATAGCTCATTGAGCTAATGCTATTTCAAGAAAATTTTTCAGGAAAGCTCAATGAGGCATGGATGAGAAAAGTGTACCCCTCAAAATGCTAAGGACAAAAGGATTGGCTCAAGCTCAAAGCTCAAGACTCTACATTTTCTATTTTAGTGATCCAAGATCACATTGAGTCTATAGGAAAAGCCAATACTATCAAGGAGGGATAAGGTGTTGCTTAATGAGGTTCTTGCTCAAAATGCTTAGTGATATGCTCCAAAGTCCTCAACTACTTCCTCACATCCACATATATGACCTTAACCAAAAGTCAAACTTGGCCCCACCGATTCTTCCTATCCGGTGCCACTGAGTTAAGATGTCATAGCCACTGCCACAAACCCTAGGCAAATAGGTCTCACCGATAGGGATCTCGGTCTCACCGAGATGGGGTTGCAATCTCTCTGTTTCTCTTCGTAATGTTTTGGTCCCACCGAGATGAGCGATCGGTCCCACCGAGATTGCAATGTAAACTCTCTGTTTCCCTTTTGTAACATTTCGGTCTCACCGAAATGAGCGAATCGGTCCCACCGAGTTTACCTGACCAACTCTCTGGTTAGCTTATTACAAAAATCTGTCTCACCGAGTTTGTGTAATCGGTCACACCGAGATTACGTTATGCCCTAACCCTAACCATATCGGTCCTACCGAGTTGCATGTCGGTCCCATCGAAAATCCTAACGGTCACTAGATTTGCTGAATCGGTCCGACCGAGTTTATCAATTCATTCCCACAGATATTGGCATGTTGTGTGTAACGGTTAGATTTTGTGTGGAGGCTATATATACCCCTCCACCCCCTCTTCATTCGCGGAGAGAGCCATCAGACGTGCCTACACTTCCAACTTGCATTTTTTGAGAGAGAACCACCTACACTTGTGTTGAGGCCAAGATATTCCATTCCTACCATATGAATCTTGATCTCTAGCCTTACCCAAGTTGCTTTCCACTCAAAACTTCTTTCCACCAAATCCAAATCCTGTGAGAGAGAGTTGAGTGTTGGGGAGACTGTCATTTGAAGCACAAGAGCAAGGAGTTCATCATCAACACACCATTTGTTACTTCTTGGAGAGTGGTGTCTCCTAGATTGGCTAGGTGTTACTTGGGAGCCTCCGACAAGATTGTGGAGTTGAACCAAGGAGTTTGTAAGGGCAAGGAGATCGCCTACTTCGTGAGGATCTACCGCTAGTGAGGAAAGTCCTTCACGGGCGATGGCCATGGTGGGATAGACAAGGTTGCTTCTTCGTGGACCCTTTGTGGGTGGAGCCCTCTGTGGACTCGCGCAACCGTTACCCTTTGTGGGTTGAAGTCTCCATCAACGTGGATGTACGATAGCACCACCTATCGGAACCACGACAAAAACATCCGTGTCTCCTATTGCGTTTGCACTCTCCAAACCCTTTCCTGTACATTCTTGCAAGTTGAATGCTTTACTTTCCGCTGCTCATATACTCTTTTCATGCTTGCTTGAATTGTGTTAAGATTGCTTGAACCGTGCTAAGTTGCTAAAATCTGCCAAGAACTAAAATTGGGAAAAGGATAGATTTTTATTTGGTCAAGTAGTCTAATCCCCCCTTCTAGACATACTTTTGATCCTACAAGTGGTATCAGAGCTTTGGTCTCCATTTGCTTTGATTTCCATAGCTTTTGGTAGTCATAGCCTTGGTTTCACAACCTAGGAGAGTATGGCGTCTAGCGAGGGAAATTACCACCATAGAGGTCCTTACTTTGATGGTACTAATTTTGCTAGTTGGAAGCACAAGATGAAAATGCATATTCTTGGACATAACCCCGCCGTTTGGGCTATTGTGTGTATTGGCTTGCAAGGTGAATTCTTTGATGGGAGAGAACCGAACCGTGAAGCTACCGTGGAAGAGTTGAAGATGCTGCAATACAACGCTCAAGCTTGTGATATCCTCTTCAATGGATTGTGCCCTGAAGAATTCAACAAAATCAGCCGTCTTGAGAATGCAAAGGAAATTTGGGATACTTTGATTGATATGCATGAAGGTACCGACTCCGTCAAGGAACCCAAGTTGGATGTGCTTCAAAGTCAGCTTGACAAGTTCAAAATGAAGGATGGTGAAGGTGTTGCTGAAATGTACTCTAGGCTTGCTCTTATCACAAATGAGATTGCCGGCTTAGGAAGTGAAGAGATGACCGACAAATTCATCATCAAGAAGATCCTAAGAGCTTTGGACAGAAAATATGATACCGTGTGCACATTGATCCAAATGATGCCCAATTACACAGATCTCAAGCCAACAGAAGTCATTGGAAGAATTGTTGCTCATGAGATGTCACTCAAGGATAAGGTGGAGCTCCACAACAAGTCAAGTGGTGCTTACAAAGCCTCATGTGGAGCTCCCACATCATCAAGTGAGAAACAAACCTTCAATGAAGAATTGAGCCTAATGGTGAAGAACTTCAACAAGTTCTACAAGAGTAGAAGCCAGGAAAGAAGTTCCAAGTCAAGGTCCTACAATGACAAAAGATCTTCTAGTCGAGAGCGTAATTGCTACAATTGTGGAAGACCCGGACATTATTCCAATGAGTGTACGGCACCCTACAAAAGAAGAGAAGATTCTCCAAAGAGAAGAAGTAGAAGACAAGAATCACCACCAAGAGAGAGAAGGAGTAGAGATGATCGTTATGAATGAAGAACATACAGAGAAGCAAGGATTCGGAAAGGAAGGACAAGTCATCAAGGAGCTACACAAAACGAAGACATCAAGCTCATGTTGGTGAATGGGTATCCGGCTCCGACTCCGACAATCACTCCGAGAGAAGCTATCACTCCAACTCCGAATATACTCAAGATGAAGGTGTTGCTGGTCTAGCACTTGTGTCAACCAACACCTACAACATATTGGATTCACCAAATGAAGGAATTGGAAGATGCTTCATGGCTAAAGGCCCAAAGATATCACACCCCGAGTATGTTGATTCCAATAGTGATGAAGATGACTTGTTAGGTGATGATGATTTACTTGTTGACAACTCTAGTGATAAATACTATGATGAAACGTCAATTAATCATGCTAATCAAGATAAAACAAATGACAATGATAAGGAGAAGATTGAGATTCTAACTAAAGAACTAAATACTCTTAAGTTAGCTCATGAAACTATCTTAGAAGATCATCGAGAACTTTTAAGGACTCATGAGAAGTTACGGTTTGAAAAGCTCAACCTTGAGCAAGAGCATGAGTTCTTAAAGGCAATCAATGATGATCTTCGCACGATAAGTTCTTCTTACATTGCCAAGTGTTTAATCTTATCTACTTACATGCCTCAAGTTAAGTCTAGTAACAAGAACAAGAAAGATTCTTCCTCTAGTAGTAACAATAATCATGCTAAATCCAATGTTGTTGCTTCTAGTAGTTCTATTGATTCCACTAATGATTCTCTTAGCCAAGTTACACTTGAGCAAGAAAATAGCTTATTGAAGGGAATTATAGAGAAAGGTGTTTACAAGAGCCTTGCCGGGAGTAAGAAATTCGAGGAAATTGTACGCAAGCAAGGAAGGCACCGGAAGAACCAAGGTGTTGGTTTTGAACGAAAGTTCAATGCCAATGGAGTTGAGTGGGAAGAAGATCAATACCCCAAGATGAAGTTTGTTCCTCAACAAGAGAAGTATGATCCTACTTCTTTCACAGGGACACAAGCTCAAGACGATCTTCCACCACAAGACCACAAGCAAAAAGGCAAGGACAAGCTTCAAGAGGAGATTGATGCATTTGAAGAAGCTCCTAAGGCCTTGGTCAAGTGGGTTCCCAAGACTACATCAAGTTCTACTTCATCAAGTACAACTACAACTCCAAGGATTCCCATCAAGATGATGTGGATCCCGAAGAAGAAGAACTAGAGAGTTCTTGAGGGTGACACCACCAACATACTTCACTCTTATCATTTTGGCAAGGACAAGTGCAACCAACTTCCACATCTTGCACTCGTTCAAGGAGTCACAAACCCTGTTGTTGGTAAGACAAGGGACAAGGCAACCCAATGCTTTCATAGACATCATCTTGTGTGTGCATCACTCTATGTCTATGGATATCCTTGTTTGTTCCTTGTGGGACTAACCCGTGTAGGTATTGAAAGTGCAACTCACTCCGAAGGATTGCTCCAAATGATCTACATCAACATTGAGCATCCACATCTTCAACACCTACATGAAGTCATCATCGACAAAACCCAAGGTTAGTTCATCCCTCTTAGGGGGGATCTCACATCTAGGGGGAGCTTTACTCTAAGAATTGAGTCAAAGCAACTCTAATGGTGTGAACACAACAATGCTTTATATAAAAGTGGTAATCCCACTTGAGCTTAAACGATGAGTATGACCTATGATCAAATGTTCTCATTTGACTCCTAAGTCAATATACTCATATATAGATGACCCAGTCATCGCCAATTGCTTGATACATGCTAAAATTGGTTGTGCATGCTTTGCCACATATTTCATTTGCCATTTTATTGTGTGAGCATGTTGGTTGCATATTTTACTCATTCAAGGACATCCACTTGTTGCTTTGATTGTTTGGCTTCTTTTTCTTTTGCCAAGTGGATGGACAAGAATGCCTAAGAACCTTCTCTAGCTATCTATGCTTTTCTTGTCTCAAACTCTATTCATGCTACATCACAAAGTTTGATCAAGTCAGATTTGAACCACTCTGTGTGAGGAGCACTCGGAGTCCCCGATTCGTCATAGACTTAAACTTCCAAAACTTCTTTGTGCGTTTCGGTCTGACCGATTCATCCATTTCGGTCATACCGAGATCACTAAGTCGATGTAGGTTTTCAATCTCGGTGCAACCGATTTGAACTTTTCGGTCACACCGAGTTGTTCCACTCAGTCACATCGACAGGGTCAGGATATTTATATCCCCGGGCCAAAAATTGGAAATTTCTCCGATCCCTTCGCCCGCGCTCAGCCTCCCTGGGTCTTCGGATCGTCCTCCTCGTCGCCAGCTGCGTCCCGCCGCCATCAACGGGAATCGTCTCCGCCGTTGCCACCCTAGCAGGTCCATCGCCGCACTAGGGTATGGACTTGATCCTTGTGCTAATCTCACTCTGATTCCTAGCACATTGTTTTTGCCATGTATCTTGCCATGATTGAGATCACTCTATCTAGCGAAATCACTCCTTAGTTTAGTCGTGGATTGAAAATTTAGGGTTAGGTTTCCGCCGAAATCATCTCGGACCAACCGAGTTGTAGAACTCGGTGCCATCTATTTGGCTAAGGCCATTGCACATGTGATTCTCGATCTGACCGAGAATTGCAAATCGGTGTGAAACCCTAGCAGTCTCGGTGCCACCGAACTGTGACTCGGTCTGACCGAGTTCACTAGTTTAGGTTCCAAAAGCTGCTTCGGTATCACCGAGTTGTCAAATCGGTAGATCCGAAATGCTTTCTGTGCAAAACTAAAACTAAGTTTTTGACTCATTCTTTTGCAAAAACCTCTGTACTTTGTGATGCTCGTCATATCTATCTCATCTATATCTATTCACAGGGTTTGTTGTCAGTGTTTGCATCATGTCAGACCAGAGTGACAGTCATAACAAGTCTAAGGAGCAGGTTCAGATGAGTGAGGGCACTAGTCCCTCTAGCAGCTATG
Organism: Aegilops speltoides; assembly: GCA_021437245.1. Lineage (NCBI taxonomy): Eukaryota > Viridiplantae > Streptophyta > Magnoliopsida > Poales > Poaceae > Aegilops > Aegilops speltoides. The sequence goes on from CM038142.1 coordinate 536,752,991, forward strand.
ATGATGGTAGCAGGAGCACACCCAGCAACTTGCCTAAGGCAGCCACCAGGGCCAGAAAGAAGAAAACCTCAGATTCTGAGGATGAGGACTATGTGGCTGTTGAGGATGAGGCCACTTCCAAGAAGAAAGTTCTGAAGAAGGAATATGGCACAACTGCTGCCACCAAGCCAGGAATGCAGAAGAAGGCACCTGCAAGAAGGATTCCCACTTCCAAACCTAGGAAGGTTGCCACTGGTGAAACCATGAAATTCACCATTGAGTCTGAAGATGAAGCTGCTGGCCAAGACAAGAAGAAAAAGAGAGTCAGAACCACTACTGCCAAGCTACTTGGCAAGCCCTCTATGAGGAGAGACACTGACGATGAAGAGGAAGAGGTTGCTGCACCAGCACCTAAAGCTCAGAAGCTTATGAGAGATGCCATAAGGTCAGGGGCTGCTCCATCCAAGCCCAAAGAAGCTCCCAAAGCTACTGCTCCAAAGCCCAAAGCTGCACCTAAGAGGAGTACCAGAAATATTCCTGCTGGAGAGAAGAACAAGGCCCTAGTGCGTGAAGCAGCCATTGAGGAAGACGATGATGAGTCACATGTCTTGAGGAAGTTGAAGCCCAAAATTCCAGATCACAATGATGCTCATCCAGTAGCTGAGGACATGAAGCTCAGGAAGGATGCAGGACTCAGACAGTGGTGGTTGACTGATCCCTATGCAGTCAGGATAAGAACTGCTATGGACTACAGGTTCCATACAAAGGAACAACAGGACTTCTATGAGACATTGTTGCTTGACAAGAATCCAATAGTCTGTGATATGAGATGGGTGGACTGGAAGTACATCAGGGAAAATGAAGAGCACTATCCTGGAGCCTATGATAGTTTCAAGTCTTGTGGAGTTGTCAGAGTAATGGGCCATGGGTAGGCCGACCCAGGACCCAAGATCTTTCAAGACATCGGGGCGGCTCGCGCCTCGGCCGAGTCTCAATGGGCGACTCTTCGGAGAGCCGAGTCTCACGGGCGACCATCGGGAGGGCCGGCTCCCAGCTGGCGACCTTCGGGAAGGCCGAGTCCTAGCGGGCGACCTTCCAGAAGGCCGCGACCCAGCTGGCGACCCACGAAGAAGCAGAGTCTGAAGACGGCGACTCTGGAACAAGCCGACACCTGGCTTGCGACCTCTCAGGAGGCCGACTGTGAGAGTCGGCCTGCGACCTTTTACGAAGACCGATGCGGGGTATAGCCCCATCGTGGCTGTCCCCTCTGACCCACGGGAAGAGGGCATGGCTACAGTGAGCCGCGTCACCAGGAGATCTCCTGTAAGGCGCGGCACTGTTGCCATGCCTCCTTGATTCAGCCACAAAGGCACGAGGCAATCGTGCCCACGACGGAGGCGCCAGACGTCGGAGATCGCCGGCCCCCCCGTCAGTGTGATAGCAGAAGACGGCCGGAGAGTCCGAAGACGGCTCTACGGGAGTCGGCCTCCCCAGAGACGGCCGCCTCCCAGCCCGGGCCCCACAAGCCATAAACCAGATTGGACGGGGAATGGCGACAGTGATCACCTGACAGACGGCGGCACTGTTCCCACGACCCAGCGACGGCTCTCTGCGCCATCAGGGCGCCAGACAAGTTCTACCTATCCGGTACCGCCAATAGCGGGCCCCGCCGGTGGGAAGGACGGCTGCAAGAGAGACCGACGACTGGGGGCCACGCCCAGTCGGATTACCATTGTACCCCCGGGGGGTAGGCCTATATAAACCCCCCGGGGCACCCATGCAAAGGGTTCGGCCCTGGATAGGTTTAGACATATAGCAAAGGGAAAGAGCTAGTCTTGCTCCTTCCTGCCTCCATACAGCTCAAGGAGCACGATTGTACTATCATCCCATAGTGAGCATGCGGAGACCCCGCAGAGCAGCAGTAGGGGTGTTATCTCCTCGAGAGCCCCGGTTGGGTAAGATTCGCCCGGCGTGCATGTCTTCGCCTCATCCTGCTTCAGCACCGCGACGCTCTACTCGCCCCACCATGATAAGCCACCCGCTGGCATATGTCGATCCAACCCCGACATTTGGCGCCACCGTGGGGCGAGGTGCACCGTTGTCCGGAGATCTGCTCGACGGAACCTCTTCTCCTCGGCGAAGCGCAGCCAGCCCGCTTCGCCAGATGAAGTTTGCACGACGCACAGGGCGCCGGGCCGCTTGCCACAGCGCGAAGCGGCCTCGCCAACTCATCGGCAGGTGCGCCCGACGAACCTGCGGCGAAGCGCAGCGCGGTGGCCCCGAGAGCCTTCGCGGGCCTCCTCGACTCAATCTTCAAGTCGCCGGGCGAGCCCGCCAGAGACTAGAGTCCGTAGGCTCTCCGACCGATGCTGGTCGACTCCGACGCCAGATCGCTGATGTCTTCCCCGCCAACGTGGAGCCATTTACGACGCCGCCTGCGTGCGAGGAGAGCGACGGAAGCGCCGTCACGAAGGTGCTCGTCATCGGCCACGGCGAGCATTCCGGCGAGAACGTCCAGGACCCGCTGCCTGCGGCCCTGCAGGACCTGTCCGCGCCCCTCCCAGAGGACGCGGACGCAGAGATGCTGGAAGAGCGCCGCCTTCAGCTCATCGAAGGCGCCAAGAAGTTGGCGAGCATGAGACGCTTGTCTGAAGCATATCAGCGCGAGATGGACCGCGCTGTGGGCGGCTCGCCGGCTCCGACTGGGCCGAGCTGCCTCGGCATGGTCGAGCGCGCCGCCATCGCCGACCTGTTCGGGCGGCGCCTGTACGCCACCTCGGAGAATATCCGCGCCGCATAAGCGGGCATCAAGAGCTGAGAAACTCGACGGCGAAGAGCGCCGTGGTGATGACGGAGCGAGTCCAGCGAGCCTCGACGCTGTCGCCGCGCAGAACGCGGCAGGCGGCCGCCAACGCGCAGCAACAAGAACGACGACTTACCCTCGCCGAGATCAAGGCGCGATTTCCCGACGCCGATCGGTGGAGTCCGCGGAGGAGAGAGAGCCGCGGCTGCGAGCCACGGCCGACTCGTGATTTATCGAAAGCGACTCAAGATGGTCGCCTCAGAAGAAGAGCGGCGAGGCGACATCCGCCTCCCCGCCTCAAGAGAACGGCGAAGTCTCTCCGCCGCGGCCGAGCATCCGACTCTCTGAGATCGCCTCGGCTGCCGGGAGGAGTCGAGAGAACGACGCCCGCCACGGATCGACCGACCCACAGCATCTCGGCGTTAGAAGAGGAAGACGAGCTTGGGTCCGCCTTTGCTTCGGCCCGCAGATCGAGACGAGCCCTTCCCCAAGGGGTTCACGCCCCTCGAGATACACCCAAGTACACCGGCCTGCGGAAGCCGGAGGATTGGCTGATAGACTACTCCACCGCCACAATATCGCCAATGGCAACAAGCGAAGTCGCCGTCAAGTATGTTCCCTCATGCTCTGTGGCACGGCCCGGACATGGCTGAACAGCCTCGAAGCCCCGCAGCATCAACAGCCGGTCGACTTCATCGCCTTCATTCGCAAACTTCACCAAAGACGCATAAGCGACCTCCCAAGCCGCCACTCTCCTTGTGCGCAAGGCCCTCGAGGAATCGACGCGCGACTATCTCACGCTACCTGGGCGAAGTTCGAAACTCCGCGAGGGCGTGCACGAGGTGCAGCCATTGAGTATTTTACGGCCGGTGCCGAGAGGGCACCTCTCAAGCACAAGCTCTCTCTGACGAGCCCAAACCTTGACGAACCGCTGATCATAGCGGCATAAGTACGCCACAACCGACCTCTATGAAGACGGAGATCCAAGTCAACGCGGCCGCAAAGTGACTCCCAGTTCCTGTGACGCTGCCGGAGACGCCACCGGCGCCAGCAGCAGTAACAACAAGCTTAGCCCCTCAGCCGACTACCAACAAATGGCAAAGGGTTGCAACGAGAAGATCAAGAGCCGAGGGACAGCCTCCGCGAAGCGGCGGAGTGTATACGGCAAGTCCAATTGGTTGCCGGCTTTCTTATGAGCGACTCTGATGGTCCATGCAAGTTTCACAAGCGCCGAAGCCGCCAAACCATACCACCAGAAAGTGCCACCGCTCGTCAGATCGCTAAGGAGACGGCCTCGCCCCGGGCGCTGCAGGTCGCCGCCCGCCCGTCATCCGCAGTGCGGGCTCGGCCACGGGCGCGGTTCAAGACGAAGTTCTAAGAGCATGGAGCATACATAGTGTTCACCCCAGCAGATGATCGGCAAGAGCGCCAAAGCAGCAAAGAAGAAGTCAACGCAGCTTGCGCGAAACCCCTAAGTTCATGCATTAGTCCGAGAAACCTATCAGCTCGAGTTGGGCGGACCACCCAGAGGTGATGCCGAGTCCTCGCTTCTACGCCTTTGGTTCTCTTGAGCAACCTTGGCCATCGACAAGCGGGCCGCCTGCTTTCTGGGTCCTCGATAGACGGAGGCAGCAGATAAACATCCCGTATAAGGACACCATGGAGAAGCTCGGAATCGGCGGAGGCAGCTGCGCAGCAGCCGCACCGTGTTCCATGGAATTGTACCCGCCTCTCCTGTTCGCCGATTGGCAAGATCTCGATAGACGCCCTCTTCGGAGACAAAGATCACTTCCGGCTGAGAGCCGATCTGGTTCGAGGTGGTGGATTTGAAAGCCTGCACCACGCCGCTAGGCCGCCGGCCTCGCCAAATTCATGGCGGTTCCCCACTACGCCTACCTCAAGATGAAGATGCCGACTTCCAAAGGGATCTCGATCGCCGGGCGACTACAAGAAGTCGTCCGCTTCAGGCGGCCGAAGCACCGGGCTGGCCGAGTCTTTGGTGATCGCGGCTGAGAAGCTGCTCCTTGATCGCTGTTGCATGGCGGCTGGGAAGCAGCCGGAGATGTCGCCCACCCCAAGGAGTCGGGCGGAAGGATCATTCAAGCCGCCAAAGAAACCAAGAAGATACCTTTGGACCCGGAGCACCCAGAGAGTACACGTTGTCATGGCCGGGCCTCGACAAAGAAATAGGAAGGCGAGCTCGCCGATTTCCTCCGTGAGAATCGACATCTTCGCGTGGTCCCCAAGGACATGCCAAAATGTGGACGAATTCGCCGAGCACAAGCTACATGTCGACCAGATGAAGCCGGGTCAGCAGCCCTTGCGCCACTCGTTCAAGAGAAGAGGAGAGTCGAGGGAGAAGAGATAGCCTGGCTCCTGCAGCCGGCTTCATCATGGAGGTGTTTTTTCGCAGTGGTTGGCTAACCTGTACTAGTGTCAAGAAGAACAAGCGAAGGCGGATGTGCATCGACTACACCAGCCTCAACAAAGCCTGCCGAAGGACCCGCTTTGCTCGCCAGGATTGATCAGGTGATAGACTCCACAGCCGGATGCGAGCTGTTGAGATTTTTGGATGCATACTCAGGATATCACCAGATCAAGCTGAATCCAGCAGACAGACTAAAGACCGCATTCATCACGCAGTTTGAGCCTTCTCGCACCGACGATGACGTTCGACTTGAGGAATGCCGCGCCACCTTTCAGCGCAGCATGCAAAATGCCTCCTTACAGCTCGGCAGAATGCCCATGTTTATGTGGATGATGTGGTGGTGAAGACGGAGAAGCGTGGACGCTGCTAGAGGATCTTAAGAGACCTTTGAGAATCATTGCTATGCCGATTCCAGATCAAGCTCAACCTCGAGAAATGCGTGTTCGAGTCCCAGCCGCCAGCTCCTTGGTTTTCTCGTTCCGAACGCATAGAGTGCAACCCTCGTGAAGATCAAGGCCATTGAGAGGATGGAGGTACCCAACGATCGTTGGATGTGCGTAGTTCACCGGCTTCTTGGCTTCCATAAGTCGATTCATCACCGGGTCACAGAAAGCTCGCCATTGTATCAACCGATGAAGAAGACCACTTTTTCGAGTGGAACCACAAGGCGCATTTAGGCATTTCTCCAACTGAAGAAAATGTCAAGCGATTCTCTCGTGTTGGCGGTTCACTCCCAAAGAGCCCATGCTCTTGTACATTGCCGCCACCAGCCGGTAGTCAACACAAGCTATTGTAGTCGAGCGCAAGGAGGAAGGCAAGGCGCCCCGTCCAGAGACCAGATATTACCCGAGCGAGGTAATCGCCGACCTCCGCGTAATCCACCACTACCGTAAGATGTGCTACGGCGCACTTTGCCGCCAAGAAGTCAAGCCCTACTTTCAAGAGCATCCTATCACCGCTGTCTGCATCACCCCCCACTCGCCGAGATCATCGGAAGTCGAGATGCTTCCGCCGAGTGGCCAAGTGGGCTATCGATCCGCCCCTACACCATCTACTACCAACCGCGACAGCCATCAAGTCGCAGCGCTTAGCCGACTTCCTCGCCGACCGGGCCGAGACTCACTTGTCACCGCTACCGACTTCTACCCATTACGCGATCGTGACTTCGACGGCTCCAAGATGCGCCCGCCTCGGAGCGCGGCCGTCCCTCACCTCCCCAAGGGCGACAAGCTCAAATACGCGTCTGCAAATCCACTTTGTCCGCTTCCAACAACGTCACCCGAATATGAAGCGCCGTCCATCGGCTCGCTGCTTAAGCGAACTCGATTCGCCGGATCCGCGCTATGGCGAATTCGACTTGGTGGTGCAGAATATCCGCGATCGACGCCAAGGACGCAAACATGGAAACCTACCGCTTGGTGCAGCAGAACAACGGATATTTCAAGGATGCGAATTCCTCCACGCCCCAAGGAATGACAACGATCAAGCAGATGCATTATGCCGAAGTCGGCCCACTCGCCAGCGATACCACTTTCGCCGCCTCTTCGCACGCCGCTCGTTGCCGTCATCGCTTCTCACCAGAGTCCGACTCCATTTCGTGCCGGTTTCGTAAGTAGTCGGATCCGACTCCAAGACCCTCAAAGAAGCGACTCAAGAAAGCCACAATCGGCCCGGATCTGCGCCACTGCCGGGATCGCGCCAATGGGGTTCGGGACTGCGCCACTCGGCCAAGAGATCCCCTCAACTCAGCAAGCGGCAGCGAATCCAACCGCCTGCCCGGCCCATACCCACCCTTGTCCAAGTCGCTGTGGTGACAATCGAAGAGATAGCAGCACCTTCATGGGCGCAGCCCATCCTCAAGTTCCTAGTCAACAAGGAGTTGCCTGCAGATGAGACTCTGGCTCGGCAAGTACAACGCCAAGCGGCGGCTTACACCATAGTCAACAGAGAGTTAGTCAGACGCAGCGCCATCGGTGTCCACCAAATGGCCAGAGAATCGACACAAGGTCAAGCGATCCTCAAAGACATCCATCGTATGGTAGT
>CM038142.1:536760343-536966081 GCA_021437245.1 Aegilops speltoides
AAATGCATATTGGAAAAGTGCTTTTGCTCCTTAAGCTGGACTCCTAAACCACCACATCTGGACTACTTGGGTCTTCTCGTCTCGAGGGCTTGCTTTCTTCCACGATGCGAGGCGACATGTGAAGATGTACTTGAACAAACCCGGTCGCGATGCGACAACCCAGGAAGTTTTCGCACATAGACACAAGCAGCGGCAAGGTATGCGATGGAGTTTGGAGTAAAATGGTGGAGCTGGGCTCGAAGAAATTCAGAAAACCCGAAAGAAGACACTCGGTGACAGCGAAAAACCTCGGTCGACATGGGTGGCCAAAAGCCGCACTCACCCTCTTACGGTGAGGCTGCCACTCTCGGCGGAAGTCTCGTGGCGCCGTGGGGAATCAATCCGTCGTTGGCCATGTCGAGATCCTTCTCCACGATGGTCGTTGGATCCGATCTCCTGGACCCAACCTTTGGCGAGTTGGATCTCGACGAGGAACCACGCGACGGTGGATCTCCCCTTCGCCTTCTCGCCGCCGGCGCCTTCTCCGCCACGGCGCCTTCTTCCGCGCTCCGACGCCGTCGTCTTCTCTTTGCCCATGGCGCCCGGCGAATCGCGAGAGAGAGATGACAAGGGAGCAGCAGCGGAGGTGGAGCGGAGATGGAAGAGCGGGGAGGAAGAACAAGGTCTTGTGCATGAGCCTCGGGAGTTACTTTTATAGCATCCCTTCAGTGGATGATGGTGGACCAAACAATCAATCATATCCCGAGCAACAGCGCTGCGCGATACGTGGCGGAGAAAGCGGTAGCGAATCGGCGCCCTATTACGTCCCATCCAAGCGCCGATCTGTTCCGTTTCGCGCTTCCCCAAATTCGTATCCGCGAGATCCGAGGCGACGGATCGATCATCAAGTCACGAAATCTCCTGCGATTTGTTACTCGGTATAGCGGAAAAAGTCACTCGACTAAGAACAAGAATGGATCAAGTCATTGAAGGAAAGTTTCTTGTTATCAACAAAGAAGATCTTGATCCGAGACAACCGTAGCGAGAATGCAAAAGCGTTGGAAACAACGTCAACTCCTCCTTCACTCAAGCCTCAATCCATTCGGGGCTAATGATGGATTCATGTACCTAGGGTAGGGTCATAGGCTGACCTAAACGTCCTACCAAGGACACTTGCGAAGAGATCGTCTTCGGTCGACCAAGAGGATCCACTCGACTAAGGCTGGAATGACTTCGACCATGGAAGACTCACTCGACCATGAAGACTCACTCGACTACGAGAAGATCGAAGGCACTCCATGGCCTTAGCGGTTTGCTATTGAATAGACTTAATGATAGTTAAAGCGCCTTATGAGGCGTTACAGTAACCCCTAGCTTAATGTACTTTAATCCCTCCATAATTTGGGCGGTTGGGGTCTGGCGCACTCTATATAAGCCACCCCCTCCCACGAGATAGAAGGGTTGATTCTTGTAATACTCATACTCATAATCCACTCGACCGCCTCGGGGCTCCGAGGCGTGGGGCTGTTACTTCCTCAGGAAGGGCTGAACTCGTACATCCTTTGTCTCCACAACTGCTCCATAGTTAAGACATCGCCTCTCCTTAACCTACCCCTACTTCTCTGTCGGACTTAGAACCACGACAGCGAGGAGCATCTCATCTCTTGCCCAGGCAGGGCTGGGTCTTCTCGAGCCGCCACATCTGATCCGCTTGTGAGCTTAGGCAAGCGCCCAAGGAGCCTACTCCTCCGCCTCACAGCCTTGAGAAAGAATTACTGATTTCGACCTCTCATGCTGAGCTCCGGCGAGGAGGAAGAAGAGGAGGAGGAGTAAGACTTTCTCCTTGTTGTACTTGTATTTCTTCGATCTTTGTTGTTTCTTATCTTGCATCTGATCTGCTTCCCTCTGAATCATTGTTCCATTTCAGGACTCTGGCCGAGAGAGCGGCGAAGAGGGCCAAGGTCCCCGTAGTTGTCATCGAGGGCGATCTGCTGTGATGGCGAGAGGACACGTCAAGACCACCTTAGCGGACCGGTACCATCTCCTCGAAGCAGCCCCAGCACAGCCCCCAGCGTAAGTATTTGTTCACTTCCTATTGTGGGGCGTGCCTGGGTGTTCTTTCTTTGCTGATATCTTGATTGCTGACTTGCTTGTGTAGGAGCAGAGCAGGCCCATCAAGAGCAACCAGAAGCCGCTCCAGAGGTGCTGTCTGCTTCGACTACGCCGCCAAGGGGCGATTCTCCGACAAGGGAGCGCTCTCTGGCAAGGGAGAGGTCCACGGCAAGGGACGGAACCAATGAGTGTCGGTGTCAAAACCGGCGGATCTCGGGTAGGAGGTCCCGAACTGTGCGTCTAGGCGGATGGTAACAGGAGACAAGGGACACGATGTTTTACCCAGGTTCGGGCCCTCTCAATGGAGGTAAAACCCTACGTCCTGCTTGATTAATATTGATGATATGGGTAGTACAAGAGTAGATCTACCACGAGATCAAGGAGGCTAAACCCTAGAAGCTAGCCTATGGTATGATTGTTGTAATGTATGTTGTCCTACGGACTAAAGACCTCTGGTTTATATAGACACCGGAGAGGCTAGGGTTACACAGAGTCAGTTACAATGGTAGGAGATCTACATATCCGTATTGCCAAGCTTGCCTTCCACGCCAAGGAAAGTACCTTCCGGACACGAGCCGGAGTCTTCAATCTTCTATCTTCGTAGTCTTGGAGTCCGGCGGATAATGATAGTCCGGCTGTCCGGACACCCCCTAGTCCAGGACTCCCTCAGTCAGCCTTTGGTGGAGGAGCCCATGGTCACAGTGCCCAGCACAGGTAACCCTCCTTATCGAAAACTTTCCCTTGGGTTCTTCTTCTGATCTTCTTTTTGGATATTTGCTTGACTTTCCCTTTCTCTTTCTGTCTTCAGATCTCCCTCCCACAGATCCGATGGAGACTGAGGCCACCGGCGAGGAGGACGCACGCGGCAACACTGAAGATGTCGCCGCCGAGGAAGAGGCAGTCTTGCGATCCCGCTTGGCGAAGAGGCCGCCAAGGCTCTTTGGCGCAGAGCTGGCGAGGTCAGCGACGACCGCGGCGACCCGGAGGGCGCGGAGGCGCAAGCGCTTCACCGACCGCCGACCCTCTGCCGGCCGGCGCAGCACGGGCTCGAGGAGCCCCAGCCAGCGCCTACTTGAAGGCGGCGCGGTGTCTTCATCCATCTTCCCAGGCGTCGAGCTCAAAGGCGCCGTCGAGGAGAGTCTTTTTGCGGAGAGGTGCTTGCCTCCTTTGGCTGTCGATGGTTGACGCACCAAGCAGCAGCAGCGGCGAGTCCGAGGAGGAGCAACTGCTCCGGAAGCTGGTGTCGCTCTACCGCGCCCGGCAGGCGAAGCTGGAGTCCCGGGAAGCGCTTGTCACGCAGGCGGGAGTTGACATAGAGAAGCATGCGGAGGAGCTCCAGAGCCGCAACCAACAGGCTCTCCGGTCTATTGCGGAGGAGAGGGCGCAGCTTGTCGAAGCGCGGAAGGCCTTTATCCTTGAGAAGGCAGAAGCTGAGGAGCAACAGAGGCTTGCCGCTGAGGAGGTGTCCACCCGGGAAGGTGAACTGACGCAGCGGAAAGTCAATCTGGACAGCTACGAGGAGGAGCTCGCCGCACGCGAGCAATCACTTGGTGGGGCACTCAAGGAGGCGAAGGATGCTGCCGCAGCCGCCGAGGCCGCCAAGACGGAATTGGAGGTGAAGGTGTCGCAGCTGGAGGCTGAGCTGAAAGGGAAGAATGAGGAGCTTGCCGCACTCCAGCGCGAACGCGAGAAGGATGCCCTCGCTCATGGCGATCTGCAAGTTCAACTTGCCGACAAGGTCAAGGAACTGAACGTCGTCAAGGACTCAAATGCTGACTTGGAGCTGAAGCTGGCCACCTTGGCGGAGGCGCTAGGCAGGCGCCAAGAAGAGGAGGAGGACTTGAAGCAAGAGATCAAGGCGGCGAGGAGCTGCTAACGAGGGCGCCGAGACTCAAAACACCTTGGGGCCACGGTGGAGCTACGGGCGGAAGGCCTCGTCAATATTGCTGCAACCATCGGCGAGGAGCTGGCTCAAGCTGGACTTGGCGGGCCGGGTGCTCCTCGACGAGAACCTCCAGCCCAGCGCCAAGCTTACTCTTTTCTTCAAGGGTGTGGCGGCGGCTCTCCAGCAGCTCGGGAAAGGATCCCAAAGAAGTTGGTCGGCAGTCGCGCATAATCTGCGCCAAGGTCTTGGAGAAGGTGTTGGTGAAGATACTCTTCCCAACCGGGCCTCGACCTCACCAGCGTCCTCAAGAAGCTGCCGCGGTGCTGATCTTGAAGAGCTCAAAGCCATTGTCGCACCCATTGTGGACAAGGTGAATGAAGTCAGGAGGATCGATGGCGAGCGCGTGGATTAGGCCACCCTTCTTCTCCCTTCCTTGTCGATGTTATTTAAGTTATGAGAACAATTTAGTCAGTGCCGCAACAAGTTACTTTTGAAATATAACTTTATTCTTGCCAATGCTTGCTATGTTATCTCCTTTACTTGGTTCCTTTCTTTGTATGTTTTTACCCTACGCTTTTAGGGAACTTGCGGTATGAGCACCCTTGCCCTGCGAGCGCTGAGTCGGAACATCAGCAGCTTCTTGGCGGTGTTGCCTCCGGCAAAAACCTTATCGGGACTAGTCGCAGCACACTTTCATTGTTGAGCGGACTCGAAACAAAGTAAGGGCGCAACTAGCCACGAGCCGGTTCCTCCGCGCACAGGTTTTCCATTCAAAGCACGGTCATTCAAGGAATATAACTTAAGAATTTTAAAACTGATTGTGCTCAAACTTTGGTAACTTAGCTTTTCTGTCGTCTGCGTCCCGGCAAGGCTATACTTCTTTGAACGATGCCTAGTCCACACCACCATCTTCTCCTTCCCCCCGGTGAACTTGTGGGCGGAGGAACCTTCTCATTACGAGAAAGAAAGAAGAGAAAATAAAGATATGGAGCCTTAAGGCTCGTTATTGCTTACCGGGGGCTAGTGCTGCACAAGATGTCAGTTTATACATGCGAAAAAGAAAAAGGCATGAAATTTGACAACTTTTGCATAGCATATGATCTTTATTTATGCGGGATCGCACCGGCTTTGTACAAAGGGTTACATGCAACAGCGGCAAGGCTTGTACAAAAGGTGGTTGCGGAACAGCGAGTTCCGCAACCGCATATATGGATAAAACTTACGAAGATGCTCTATGTTCCAGGAGTTGCTCACTGGAAAGCCATCTTCGGTCTCAAGGCAGACAGCGCCGGGCCTAGTGACTCGCTTTACCCGATAAGGGCCTTCCTCGAAGCTTCTGGCATTACCTTTGCGGCTATGGTATCGGCGCAAAGCTTGCTGGTAGCGAGCAGCCCATACAGCAGCCTGAAGACGATCTTCCTCGAGGAGCAGCGCGTCATCTTGCCGCAGCTGCTCTTGCTCAAGCTCATCATAAGCAAGCACTCGAGGCGATCCATTATCTGAGTTCCGTGGGGAGAACGCCTGCTGCTCCGTGAACAAGAGCAAAAGGTGTGCGGCGGTGGCTCGATTTGGCGTCGTCTGATCGAACAAAGAACCACGGCAGCTCCTCGATCAATTTCTTCGCATTTGCGCCTTTGCCGAAAGTTCGGTCTTGAGCCCGCGCGCGCTTCAGCGTTCGCCCTCTCCGCTTGACCGTTGCTTCTCGGGTGAGCAGCGAAGCAAAGCAGATCTAGGCGCCAAGATCTTGGACGTACTGCATGAAGGTGCGGCTCATGAATTGAGTGCCATTGTTGGTGATGATCCTGTTAGGGATTCCAAAACGGCAAACAATCGACCTGAAGAACTTGACTGCTGACTGTGCTGTCACCTTCCTCACTGCTTCCACTTCCGGCCACTTTGTGAACTTGTCGATCGCCACGTACAAGTACTCAAAGCCCCCGACAGCTCGGGGAAAGGGGCCGAGGATGTCGAGCCCCCAGACCGAAAATGGCGAGGATAAGCGATCGTGCGGAGAGCTTGAGCTGGTTGATGTATCTGCTTGGAGTGGGCTGCACGCTTCACACTTGGTTACTTGTGCGATTGCATCACGGAGGCTGTCGGCCAAAAGAAACCTTGCCGGAAAGCTTTGCCGGCAAGTGCTCTTGCGCCAATGTGGTGACCACATATGCCTCCATGTATCTCCGCCAACAGTTGTTGTCCTTCTCGGGGAATACACTTCAATTTCACTCCGTTGAATCTTCTTCTGTACAGTATGTCATCGACAAACTGGTGCATACTTGATTGCCGGGCTACTCTTTCCGATTCTTCTTGCTCTTCGGGAAGTTCTCCTGTTCGAAGGAAATGGACGATCTGTTGTGCCCATGCCGGAGCTTGTGGCTCAACGACAAGGACTAAAGGCGCAAATGCTATTGCGGGAACATCTGCTTCCACGGCAAGAATCTGTGATTCAGCCGGAGCGTGTTGCTCCCCGGCAAGCGTGTCGGGACACAACTTGTCGGGAGCGTCTACTTCAACGAAACAAACCCTCGGGCTTGTCGGAGCAGACTGCTCCTCAGCACTCTTTGTGTTAATCCCGGGGATCTTCTTGGCGGCGGCTTCGGGTAGCTCTGCCGGAAAGTAGTCACTAGAAATTAACTTCCTCTTCTTGCTCTATCCAGTTGATGGTGTTACAGATGGTTGAGTCAGTTTGAGCACAAAGATCCCTGGTTCCACAGGCAACTTGAGTGCGGCGCATTTTGACAGGCCATCTGCAATGTCGTTCTGAGCTCTTGGAACATGTTCCATTTGCACTTCCTCACTTCATCAATGTATGCTTCCATCAACGGACTCTGATAATCTTTATTCACTTGGCGGACGACAAGCTGTGAGTCACCCCTGACAATAAGCTTCTTGATCCCAAGGTCTGCCGCGATCCTGAGTCCGGCAAGCAATCCTTCATACTCTGCAGTATTGTTTGTCGCTTGCTCCTTGGGAAAGTGCATCTAGACCACGTACTTGAGGTGCTCTCCGGTGGGTGCGACAAGTAACACGCCCGCACCGGCGCCTCGGAGCGAAAAGGCACCATCAAAGTACATGATCCATTCCTTGCTTGCTTCCTTGACGGGGATCCTCGTCTCCGGAGTTTCTTCATCAGGTGTTGGCGTCCATTCTGCTATGAACTCTGCCTATGCTCGGCTCTGGATAGTTGAAGTACTTTCAAACTTGAGGCCAAAGCTCGACAGTTCCAGTGCCCACTCAACAATCCTGTTGCTACGGATTCTGCGTATCCTCTTCAGCGGAAGCGAGTGACAAGCTGTGATCTCATGTGCTTGAAAGTAATGGCGCAGCTTCCTCGAGGCCATGAGAAGGCGAAGAGCAACCACACACAGTACCTTGACCTAGCCCCTCAGAAGGGCCCGACAAAATAAACTGGCGCTGCACCATCTTCTTTTGTTTCTCTTCACGTGGTTGCCTGAGATCCATCCTTGCGGGACGAGCTTGTCGGGAAGCCCCTGCTTGTCGCTGGACTCGCTTGCCATGGTCGCTGGCTCATCATCCGCCTCCCTCTCCGCTACTAACGCAGCACTAACCACTTGATTGGTTGCCGCTAGATACAGCAGCAACTTCTCTTGTGGCTTAGGTGCGACAAGTATTGGAGTGGAGGACAGGTATCTCTTCAAGTCCTGTAGCGTAGCCTCCGCTTCCGGAGTCCATTTCATTGGACCTGCCTTTTTCAAAATTTTGAAAAATGGCAGGGCGCGCTCAACGGACTTAGAAATGAACCTACTGAGAGCAGCAACGCAGCCGGCAAGCCTTCGCACATCCTTGATCTGCTCAATGGCCTTGATCTTGTCGGGATTGGCTTCAATCCCCCGCTGAGATACAAAGAACCCGAGAAGCTTGCCCAAAAGGACTCCAAACACGCACTTCTCGGGGTTCAACTTGAGATTGATCTTGCGCAGATTTGCAAAAGTCTCGTCCAAATCTTGGATCAGAGTTGCTTTGTCCTTGCTCTTGACCACTATAGCATCCATGTAAGCTTCTACATTTCTGTGCAACTGTGGCTCAAAAGCATGACTGACTACCCTTGCAAACGTTGAACCGGCATTCTTTAGTCCAAAAGGCATTCGCACAAAGCAGTATGTGCCACATGGAGTAATGAATGTGGTCTTCTCTTCATCCTCTTCTGCCATGAAGATCTGATGATATCCTGAGTATGCATCAAGAAATGAAAGCAAATCACATCCGGCCGTGGCATCGACAATCTGGTCAATGCACGGAAAGGGAAATGGATCCTTGGGGCAAGCTTTATTAACATCGGTGAAGTCAATACAAAGCCTCCACTTCCCGTTCACCTTGCGCACGACTACTGGATTGGCTAACCACGTTGGATGGAGTACTCCTCGGACTAGGCCTGCTGCTTCCAACTTCTTGATCTCTTCTGCAATGAACTCTTGGCGTTCCACCGCTTGCTTCCTAACTACGCTTGCGGGCGCGTGAGGACAGATGGCAGGTGGTGCTCAATTACTTTCAGGAACACGGGGATGTCGGATGGTTGCCATGCAAACACATCGACATTCGCCCGGAGAGAAAGCAACGGCGCTTTCCTATTTAGGGTCAGCGTGGCGATGGTGAAGGTACCACCAGTGCCGTCCTCCTTGGCGGCCACTTTCTTGGTTTCTGGTGAAGCTGTCTTCGCCTTCTTGCACTTGGCGGTGGAGCTCGATGGTGCGTCCTCAACGGTAGCGCAGCACTCCGAAGAGGTGCGCTTGCTGGAGTGGGCATCAAAGCTACTCTTGCCGGACTTGGTCTTCTTCTTCCCCCCGGGAGCTTCAGCGGCAAGTGGTTTGCGTTCTGCTGCGGCTGCTGCTTCCCGGTAGATCTTGTCGGTACAGATAAGTGCATCTTTCTTGTCGCCAGGGACAGAAATGACACTTATCGGACCGGGCATCTTGAGCACGTTATAGGCGTAGTGAGATGCTTCCATGAACTTGGCAAGCGCTGGACGGCCGAGTATCCCATTGTAGGGCAATGGGAAATCAGCAACGTCAAAGGTGACCTTCTCGTCACGAAGTTCAGCTCAACGCCAAATGTCCTGGCGGTGTGATCTTCCCTTTGGCTTGCTCCTTCCGGGTTGATTCCTTGAAAGGTACCAGTCTCTTGAGCTCATTGTCGGGGATCTGGAGCTTTTGAGCACCGCGGAAGAGATCAGATTCAAGCCGGCCCCGCCGTCAACCAGCATCTTTGTGACCTTGAGGTTGCGGATCGTTGGCGAAACCAACATCAGCAAGCACCCGACCGCAGTGATGCAATCAGGGTGATCCTCAACATCACAGATGATGGGCGTGCTGGACCACTTCAGGGGCTTGCGCGACTGAACGGACGGTTCTGCTGCGTTCACTTCCCGCACCCACAGTTTGAGCTGGTGGTGCGAGGTGTGCAGAGAAGCACCGCCGTCAATGCACAAAACCTCTGTTGCCCCCTCCCCGGGCGGGACGCTTCTTGCCGGATCCTCCTCCACCTTCTTAGGCCTTCTCCTTGTCGCGGCGCTCGTATTCAGCTTTCTGCAGCTCAACAAGCTGCTTAACCTTCTTGCGCACGGAGATCATGGCCCTTGGTGCGGTGGATCTTGCGATTGCTTGCGGAGCCGTCCCCGCTTGTCGGCGGCCACCACACTTCGCCGGAGTCACCAGCTTTGGCCTTCTCGGCGCCGCCTCCGTTCGGACTGCTCGACAACTAGCACATCCTTAGCCTTCCTCTTTCATTATTCCGCCTCCGGTTCTTCTTTGCGGAGTGGCGTCCTCCTTGTCGAGATCATACGCTCCTGCGTTCTCTCCGGGAGTTTCCTCCCCTCTCAAAGACGATGCACACTTGTCGGCCAGAGCATATAGCTCGCTGACATCTCTGATTTTGCACATCGCCATCTCCTCCCTCATCCTGCGGTTACGCACGTTCTGATGGAACGCGCTGATAACTGCGGCAGGGTGGACATCTGGAATGTTGTGCTGCACCTGGCTGAACCTCTGTATGAACTTGGGCAGGGGTTCTCCTTCCTTCTGGGCGAGCAGATGAAGATCGCTTTCCTGGCCATGAGGCTTGTGGCCGCCTGTGAAGGCGCCGACAAACTGATGGCACAGATCTGCCCATGAGGAGATGGAGTTGTCCGGCAAGTGCATGAGCCAAGATCTGACGTTGGGCTTGAGCACCAGCGGAAGTAGTTGGCGAGAGCTTCGTCGCGCCCCGCAGCTGCACCGCTATGGTGTAGACGCCGAGAACTCGGCGGATGTATCCTGCCATCGCACTTCTCGGCATGCGTCGGCTTGAAGTTCTTGGTACTGCGCCACTGGACCTGCCGCAGCTCACGAGTGAACGGAGGGCAACCTACCGCGTACGGCAAGTCGCCTGGTTCCCCTGGCGCAAGCATATCGACAGTGGGCCCAGCGCGCTGGTGTGACTGACGCCGCGCTTCTCTTCGGCGCTCAATGCAGGTACGAGCGTCTTCTTGTCTTCGTTCTTGGAGAACTTGGCGCTGATCGCGGCGAGCTCGCGGGTCCGACGACGCGGTGGAGTCGGTGTCGAGATTAGCCCGGCGAGTCGGCGATCTTGGCCTTCGGGGCGGAGAGTGCACGGTGGTGGCACCCCCACCAGTCTTGTCGCCACCGGCTTGCGCCTGGGCGTCTTGCCGCAACCGGCGAGCTTGGTTGCGGGGCTTGTCGCCGTTAAGCGGCCGATGAGGCTCGATGGTGATCCTCGATCGTCGATCTTGTCCGCGCTGGAGGTAGTCTAATAGTAGTTGGGCTCGAGCCAGCGCTATACAGGGTTTTCGCGGCGAAGGCGAACGACGCGAGGCGGGATATGCTCAAACTTCTAACAGTGTTAGAAGGAGCCACATCTCGTCCAGGCGACCGTGCCGCGCTCGCGCCAACGTGTTGGCGTGCATGTTGGCCTTGAGTGTCCCGCGATCCGCCAGCTTGGCCTTGCTCCAACGTGAGCACGGTGCCAGGAGCACCATGGCGTTGTCGATACCGCGCCTCCTGAGAGGGGCGCGGCGCATGTACGGACGCCGAAGTTTGCCGGGCCTTGTCTTTGGATCTGGTGACGATGTGAGTCCCTCCGTCGGCGCCCGCTCCTCCGCCGGTGTCTACCCCACCGCCCGATTGCTCCGGCGGCGGTGGGATCGACGTGGACGGAGCGGCCACCTCCGAAGCCTTCTTCTTCGGTGGCATGTCGATGAAGATGCTGATGTAGCGCGCACGAACACCGGATCAAGTTCGCACAACCTCGACGCCCCCTTCCTGGCGCGCCAAAGATGTCGTGGGAAACGAGCACCTATGGGGCAGGTTCCCTTTTCGGTCCGACAGGGAGCGGAGGGCACACGAAGAGCAGATCAAGGCGAAGCACGCGAGGGATTTTACCCAGCTTCAGAGCTCTCCAGAGAGATAAAACTCCTACTGCTGCTTTGTGTTTCTATTTTGTTCTTGCTCGAGAGCGTGGGTGTGTTGTAGTTTCGAATGAGTCGAACCCCCTCTACGTGCGCATGGGCCTCCTTTTTATAGGCTAAAGGGGTCACCGACAGGTGGCAACACAGAGAGGGGTAAAAAAGTAAAAAGAGGGGTTGGTACAACCGCTATCAACGATGCCCCCTACCTAACTCTGACGGCAGGGGACAAGGGCATTTAATGCCCGTTCGGTCGCCCAAACAGTGCAAGAAACGACCGTTAGGGGCGCCACCGATCGCCACGATGGCCTTCTCGTCATCTCCACTTGCCACCTTGCACCACTTGGCTGCACAGCTACTCGCCACGTGCACCAGGAACGATCCTGCGGCGACACCTTGTCGGATGCGCTGGAGCGTGGGCGCAGAGTGGTGGCTTCGCCACGGCAAGCGCCTTGCCGCGGTCGCTGTCTTGTCGCACCCGCAAGCTTGTCGCTTGCCGGGTCTTGCCGGGACGCGCGGTGCGTCGCGGCAAGTCTCTTGAAATGCCTTGGTTGGCCTTCCCGGCAAGCTCCTCTTGCCGGGGTCTTGTCCTTCCCGGCAAGCTCCTCTTGCCCGGGCCTTGTCTTCACAGTTAAGCACTTTGTTCTTGAATGGCAGTAATAGGAATAGTGAAGGATCTTGGCGGACGCCCGGCAAGCCTTGCCGCGGGACGCTGCGACTGCCCGTGCACAAGTTCGGGATACTAAGGTACCCCTACTTTAGTACACCGACAAGCACCCACTCCATCAGCTCCATCTACATCAACAGATGCCTTCGTCCTTGGAGTCTTATCTACACCACCACCTGAAGACTAAACCTGAGAGTCGATCTAGCACTATGCATTTTTATGAACTTTTTGGTAACTTGTTGCCAAAGGGGGAGAAAATGTATAGATCATAGGCTTCGAGAGAGAGTGTTGCTTTTGTTCTCTCTTGTTTTGCTTTTTGGTGGTTGAACTTTGTTATTTGCTTGGTTGAGATACTCTATGCTTTTGTGTGATACTTGGATGATCATGTGTGGTCATATGCTACCTTAATGCTTGTTGGATGACATTATCTTTTTATATCTCTATATGATCATTCATTTTGCTTTGTGATGAGTGCATGTATTTAATTATTATCATTTTGAGCGCTCCACCAAGATCTATGTGACATGGAAGAGTAACCCATGATCCTAACTCTTTGTGCATTTGCAGTCCAAAGCAAATCTTAAACTATGCACAAATTTAGGGGGAGCTCTTGCTTTTCACATACTTCTCAAAGCGACAATGTTTTTCACTCTTATTATCATTTGTCGAAGCTTTGATCTATATGTTGTCATCAATTACCAAAAAGGGGGAGATTGAAAGTGCAACTATCCCTAGGTGGTTTTGGTAATTCCTAACAATATATAGCTCATTGAGCTAATGCTATTTCAAGTTAAATATTTCAGGAAAGCCAATGATTGGCATGGCATGGATGAGAAAAGTGGACGCCTCAAAATGCTAAGGACAAAAGGATTGGCTCAAGCTCAAAGCTCAAGACTCTATATTTTCTATTTTAGTGATCCAAGATCACATTGAGTCTATAGGAAAAGCCAATACTATCAAGGAGGGATGAGGTGTTGCTTAATGAGGTTCTTGCTCAAAATGCTTAGTGATATGCTTCAAAGCCCTCAACTACTTTCTCACATCCACATATGACCTTAACCAATAGTCAAACTCGGCCCCACCGATTCTTCCTATTAGGCGCCACCGAGTTCAGATGTCATAGCCTCTGCCACAAACCCTAGGCAAACCGGTCTCACCAATAGGGATCTCGGTCTCACCGAGATGGGGTTGCAATCTCTCTGTTTCCCTTCATAACGTTTCGGTCCCACCGAGATGAGCGATCGGTCCCACTAAGATTGCAATGTAAACTCTGTTTCCCTTTTGTAACATTTTGGTCTCACCAAAATGGGCGAATCGGTCCCATCGAGTTTACCTGACCAACTCTCTGGTTAGCTTATTACCAAAATCGGTCTCACCGAGTTTGTGTAACCGGTCACACCGAGATTCCGTTATGCCCTAACCCTAACCATATCGGTCCTACCAAGTTGCATGTCGGTCCCACCGAAAATCCTAACGGTCACTAGATTTGCTGAATCGGTCCGACCGAGTTAATCAATTTGGTCCCACCGAGATTGGCAAGTTGTGTGTAACGGTTAGATTTTGTGTGGAGGCTATATATACCCCTCTGCTACGTCTTGAGCTTGCGTTGGTTTTCCTCGAAGAGGAGAGGGTGATGCAGCAAAGTGTAGCGTCAGTATTTCCCTTAGTTTTGAGAACCAAGGTATCAATCCAGTAGGAGGCTCCTCAAAAGTCCCATGCACCTACACAAACAAACTGAGAACTCGCAACCAACACAATAAAGGAGTTGTCAATCCCTTCATGGCCACTTGCGAAAGTGAGATCTAATAAAGATAGTATGATAAGATAAATATATTTTTGGTATTTTATAAGATAGATGCAAAAAGTAAAGAAGCAAATAAAGGTAGATTGAAAGCAAATATGATAAGAGATAGACCCAGGGGCCATAGGTTTCACTAGTGGCTTCCCTCAAGATAGCATAAGTATTACGGTGGGTGAACAAATTACTGTCGAGCAATTGATAGAAAAGCGCATAGTTATGAGATTATCTAGGCATGATCATGTATATAGGCATCACGTCCATAACAAGTAGACCGACTCCTGCCTGCATCTACTACTATTACTCCACACATCGACCACTATCCAGCATGCATCTAGACTATTAAGTTCATAAGAACAGAGTAACACATTAAGCAAGATGACATGATGTAGAGGGATAAACACATGCAATATGATATAAACCCCATCTAGTTATCCTCGATGGCAACAATACAATCGTGTCTTGCAACCCTTTACATCCTTTGGTAAGAACACCGCAAGATTGAACCCAAAGCTAAGCACTTCTCCCATGGCAAGAAAGACCAATCTAGTAAGCCAAACCAAACTGGTAATTCGAAGATACTTGCAAAGATAGCTCAATCATACATAAAAGAATTCAGAGAAGATTCAAATATTATTCATAGATAAACTTGATCATAAACCCACAATACATCGGATCTCGACAAACACACCGCAAAAAGAGTTTACATCGAATAGATCTCTACAAGAG
Organism: Aegilops speltoides; assembly: GCA_021437245.1. Lineage (NCBI taxonomy): Eukaryota > Viridiplantae > Streptophyta > Magnoliopsida > Poales > Poaceae > Aegilops > Aegilops speltoides. The sequence goes on from CM038142.1 coordinate 536,774,931, forward strand.
AGGGGGAGAACATTGTATTGAGATCCAAAAAGAGAGAAGAAGCCATCTAGCTAATAACTATGGACCCATAGGTCTGTGGTAAACTACTCACAACTCATCGGAGGGGCAAGGATGTTGATGTAGAGGCCCTCCGTGGTTGATTCCCCCTCCGGTAGAGTGCCGACGAAGGCTCCAAGATGGGATCTCGCGGATACAGAAGGTTACGGCGGTGGAAATTGTGTTTCATGGTGCTCCTGTATGTTTTCGGGGTACGTAGGTATATATAGGAGGAAGAAGTACGTCGGTTGCCGCCTGAGGGGCCCACGAGACAGGGGGCGCACCCTACAAGGGGTGGGGGTGCGGCCCCCTATCTCATGGGGCCCTCGGGAGCTTCTTGACTTGCACTCCAAGCTCTCCGGATAACGTTCGTTCCAAAAATCACGCTCCCGAAGGTTTCATTCCGTTTGGACTCCGTTTGATATTCCTTTTCTTCGAAATACTGAAATAGGCAAAAAAACAGCAATATGGGTTGGGCCTCCGGTTAGTAGGTTAGTCCCAAAAATGATATAAATGTGTAAAATAAAGCCCATAAACATCCAAAAGGGGTAATATAATAGCATGGAACAATAAAAAATTATAGATAAGTTGGAGATGTATCAAGAATCCCCAAGCTTAATTCCTGCTCGTCCTCGAGTAGGTAAATGATAAAAATAGAATTTTTGATCTAGAATGCAACCTAGCATAATTCATAATGTATTTTTCTTTATTGTGGCATGAATGTTCAGATCCAAATGAATACAAAATAAAAGTTCATATTGACATAAGATAGTAATACTTCAAGCATACTAATCAAAGTAATCATGTCTTCTCAAAATAACATGGCTAAAGAAAGTTATCCATACAAAATCATATAGTCTGGCTATGCTCTATCTTTATCACACAAAGTATTTAATCATGCACAACCCCGATGACAAGCCAAGCAATTGTTTCATACTTTAATAATCTCAAACTTTTTCAACTTTCACGCAATACATGAGAGTGAGCCATGGACATAGCACTATATGTGGAATAGAAGGGTGGTTGTGGAGAAGACAAAAAGGAGAAGATAGTCTCACATCAACTAGGCGTATCAACGGGCTATGGAGATGCCCATTAATAGATATCAATGTGAGTGAGTAGGGATTGCCATGCAACGGATGCACTAGAGCTATAAATATATGAAAGCTCAATAAAAGAAACTAAGTGGGGTGCATCCAACTTGCTTGCTCACGAAGACCTAGGGCACTTTTGAGGAAGCCCATCATTGGAATATACTAGCCAAGTTCTATAATGAAAAATTCCCACTAGCATATGAAAGTGACAACATATGAGACTCTCTAACATGAAGATCATGGTGCTATTTTGAAGCACAAGTGTGGAAAAACAGATGTAGCATTGTCCTTTCTCTCTTTTTCTCTCATTTTTATTTTCTTTTTCCCCCATTTTTTTCTTTGGCCTTTCTCATTTTTTTCTTTTTTTCTTTTTGTAAAGTTCGAAGTCTCATCCCGACCTGTGGGGGAATCATAGTCTTCATCATCCTTTCCTCACTAGGACAATGCTCTAATAATAAAGATCATCACACTTTTATGGATTTACAACTCAAAGCTAGAACAAGATATGACTCTATATGAATGCCTCCGTGATGTGCGGGATATGCAATGAATCAAGAGCGACATGTATGAAAATTATGAAGGTGGCCTTGCCACAAATACAATGTCAACTACATGATCATGCAAAAGCAATATGACAAAAGTAATCGTGTCATATGAGCGGAGCAGTGGAAAGTTGCATGGCAATATATCTCGGAATGGCTATGGAAAAGCCATAATAGGTAGGTATGGTGGCTGTTTTGAGGAAGGTAAATGGTGGGTATATGGTACCGGCGAAAGTTGCACGGTACAACAGAGGCTAGCAATGGTGGAAGGGTGAAAGAGTGTGTATAATCCATGGACTCAACATTAATCAAAAGAACTCATATACTTGTTGCAAAAATTTAGAAGTCATCAAAAACCAAAGCACTACGCGCATGCTCCTAGGGGGATAGATTGGTAGGAAAATACCATCGCTCGTCCCTGACCGCCACTCATAAGGAAGACAATCAATAAATAAAATTGTGCTCCAACTTCATCACAAAGCGGTTCACCATACGTGCATGCTACGGGAATCACAAACTTCAACACAAGCATTCTTTAAATTCATAATCACCCAACTAGCATGACTTTAATATCACTACCTCCACATCTCAAAACAATTATCAAGCATCAAATTGATCATAGCATCCAATTCACATTCTATGATAGTTTTTATTATACCCAACTTGGATGCTCATCATTCTAGGACCAACTTTATGATCATAGAAAATACCATGCTGTTCTAAAAGACTCCCAAAATAATATAAGTGAAGCATGAGAGACTAGCAACTTCTTTAAAATTAAGACACCACCGTGCTCTAAAAGATATAAGTGAAGCACTAGAGAAAAAACTATCAAGCTCAAAAGATATAAGTGAAGCACATAGAGTATTCTAGCAAATCCTAATCAAATAGGCTTCTCCCAATAGGTGTGTACAGAAAGGATGATTGTGGTAAACTAAAAAGCAAAGACTAATATAATACACGACGCTCCAAGCAAAACACATATCATGTGGCGAATAAAAATATAGCTCCAAGTAAAGTTACCAATGAAAGAAGACGAAAGAGGGGATGCCTTCCCGGGGCATCCCCAAGCTTAGGCTTTTGGCTATTCTTGAATATCTTGGGGTGCCTTGGGCATACCCAAGCTTAGGCTCTTGCCACTCCTTATTCCATAGTCCATAAAAGCTTTACCCAAAATTTGAAAACTTCACAACACAAAACTCAACAGGAAATCTTATAAGCTCCGTTAGTGAAAGAAAAAAAAACCACCACATAAGGTACTGTAATGAACTAATTCTTTATTTATATTGGTGTTAAACCTACTGTATTCCAACTTCTTTATGGTTTATAAACTAATTTACTAGCCATAGATGCATTGAAATAAGCAAACAACACACGAAAAATAGAATCTGTCAAAAACAGAACAGTCTGTAGCAATCTGTAACTAACGCAAACTTCTGGAACTCTAAAAATCCTACCAAAATAGGAAGTCCTGTACAATTTGTTTATTGAACATAAGCAAAAAGAATCAACGCAAAATAACGTTCCTGTGATTTAACAAAATTATATTCGTGTGTGCAAAGTTTCTGTTTTTCAGCAGAATCAAATCAACTACCATCGTAGGTTATCCTATAGGTTCTACTTGGCACAAACACTAAGTAAAAGATAAAAACACATCTAAACAGAGGGTAGATGCAAGGTTTATTACTAAACAGGAGCAAAAACAAAAAACATAAAGAAAAAATTGGGTTGCCTCCCAACTAGCGCTATCGTTTAACGCCCCTAGCTAGGCATAAAAGCAAGGATAGATCTAACGAGTGCCATCTTTGGCACTAAATTCATAAGTAGCACGCATGATAGATTCATAAGGTAATTTGACTTTCTTTCTTGGAAAGTACTCCATGCCTTTCTTTAAAAGAAATTGGAATCTAATGTTCCCTTCCTTCATATCAATAATCGCACCAATCGTTCTAAGGAAAGGTCTACCAAGAATAATAGGGCAAGAAAGATTGCAATCTATATCAAGAACGATAAAATCTACGGGCACCAAATTTATAATTGCAACAATAAGAACATCATTGATCCTTCCCATAGGCTTTTTAATGGTGGAATCGGCATGGTGCAAATTTAAAGAGCAATCATCAAGATCATGGAAACCTAGAATATCACATAAAGTTTTCGGAATCGTGGAAACACTAGCACCCAAATCACACAAAGCAAAACACTCATAATATTTAATTCTAATCTTTATAGTAGGTTCCCACTCATCATTAAGTTTTCTAGGTATAGAAACTTCCAAATTAAGTTTTTCATCATAAGATTGCATCAAGGCATCAACAATATGTTTGGTAAAAGCTTTGTTTTGACTATAAGCATGAGGAGAATTAACAACGGATTGCAACAAGGAAATACAACTTTTTAAAGAGCAATTATCATAATCAAATTCCTTGAAGTCAGAGATAGTAAGTTCAATATTATTAGAAGTTGAGGATTCTCCAATCTCACTTTTACCAAATTTAGCATCAAGATCTAAAGACTCCGAATTTTTGGGACGCCTTCTAGGTAAAGTTGATTCATCATCACTCCCATAATCATCAAAATTCATATTGCAAAACATATATCTAATCGGAGACGCATCAATAACTTTAAGATCCTCATCATTATTTTCATAGACTAGAAGAACACGCTTTTATAAAGTTTTCCTTTTTAGCACGCAATCTAGCGGTTCTTTACTTGCACTCGTCAATGGAAATTCTCATTACTTTGAGAGACTCATTGATATCTTGCTTAGGAGAAGAAGATCCAAGTTTAAGAGAATTAACATCAAGCGAAAGTCTATCAATGTTCCTAGCCAAATCATCAACTTTGAGCAATTTTTCTTCAAGCAAAGCATTAAAATTCTTTTGAGAAATCATAAATTCTTTCACACTATTCTCAAAATCAGAGGGCACCTTATTAAAATTACCATAAGAATTATTGTAGGAATTTCCATAATTATTAGAGGAATTACTAGGGAACGGTCTAGCATTAAAATTTCCTCTATAAGCGTTATTTCCAAAACTATTCCTACCAACAAAATTCACATCCATAGATTCATTATTATTCTCAATCAAGGAAGACAAAGGCATATCATTGGGATCAAGAGGAGTATTTTTAGTAGCAAACATCTTCATAAGTTCATCCATCTTTCCACTCAAAACAGTAATTTCTTCTATAGCATGCACTTTTTTACTAGAAGATCTTCCGGTGTGCCATTGAGAATAATTAGCCATAATATTATCAAGCAATTTTGTAGCATCTCCTAACGTGATTTCCATAAAGGTGCCTCCCGCGGCCGAGTCTAAGAGATTTCTAGAAGCAAAGTTCAAACCGGCATAAAAATTTTGTATGATCATCCATAAATTCAAACCATGAATAGGGCAATTGCGAAGCATCAATTTCATTCTTTCCCAAGATTGGGCAACATGCTCATGATCAAGTTGTTTAAAATTCATAATATCATTCCTAAGAGTGATGATCTTAGCGGGAGGAAAATACTTAGATATAAAAGCATCTTTGCACTTGTTCCAAGAATCAATACTATTTTTAGGCAAAGACGAAAACCAAACTTTAGCACGATATCTAAGTGAAAACGGAAATAACTTCAATTTGACAATATTGTTATCCGTATCTTTGTTCTTTTGCATATCACACAAATCAACAAAATTGTTTAGATGAGTAGCGGCATCTTCACTAGGAAGGCCGGCGAATTGATCTTTCATAACAAGATTCAGCAAAGCGGTATAGATTTCACAAGACTCAACATCATTAAGAGGAGCAACTGGAGTACTAAGGAAATCATTATTATAGGTATTCGAGAAGTCACACAACTTGGTATTATCTTGTGCCATGGCAACAAGTAATCCAACACACAAGCAAACAGAAAAACGGCAAGCAAAAAGAGAGGAGGAGATTGGGAAAGAGAGGGCGAATAAAACGGCAAGGGTGAAGTGGGGGAGAGGAAAACGAGAGGCAAATGGCAAATAATGTAAATGTGAGGGAGATGGGTTTGTGATGGGTGCTTGGTATGTCTTGACATGGCGAAGACCTCCCGACACGGGCCTAAAAATCCTTCTTGCTACGTCTTGAGCTTGCGTTGGTTTTCCTCAAAGAGGAGAGGGTGATGCAGCAAAGTGTAGCGTAAGTATTTCCCTCAGTTTTGAGAACCAAGGTATCAATCCAGTAGGAGGCTCCTCAAAAGTCCCACGCACCTACACAAACAAACTGAGAACTCGCAACCAACGCAATAAAGGGGTTGTCAATCCCTTCACGATCACTTGCGAAAGTGAGATCTAATAAAGATAGTATGATAAGATAAATATATTTTTGGTATTTTATAAGATAGATGCAAAAAGAAAAGAAGCAAATAAAGGTAGATTGAAATCAAATATGATAAGAGATAGATCCGGTGGCCAGAGGTTTCACTAGTGGCTTCTCTCAAGATATCATAAGTATTACGGTGGGTGAACAAATTACTGTCGAGCAATTGATAGAAAAGCGCATAGTTATGAGATTATCTAGGCATCATCATGTATATAGGCATCACGTCCATAATAAGTAGACCGACTCCTGCCTGCATCTACAACTATTACTCCACACATCGACCGCTATCCAACATGCATCTAGAGTATTAAGTTCATAAGAACAGAGTAACGCATTAAGCAAGATGACATGATGTAGAGGGATAAACACATGCAATATGATATAAACCCCATCTTGTTATCCTCGATGGCAACAATACAATACGTGTCTTGCAACCCTTTACATCCTTTGGGTAAGAACACCGCAAGATTGAACCCAAAGCTAAGCACTTCTCTCATTGCAAGAAAGATCAATCTAGTAGGCCAAACCAAACTGATAATTCGAAGAGACTTGCAAAGATAACTCAATCATATATAAAAGAATTGTATTGAGATCTCCACAAGAGAGGGGGAGAACATTGTATTGAGATCCAAAAAGAGAGAAGAAGCCATCTAGCTAATAACTATGGACCCGTAGGTCTGTGGTAAACTACTCACAACTCATCGGAGGGCAAGGATGTTGATGTAGAGGCCCTCCGTGTTTGATTCCCCCTCCGTGAGTGTCGTGAAGGCTCCAAGATGGGATCTCATGGATCTGAGAAGGTTCTGGCGGTGGAAATTGTGTTTCGTGGTGCTCCTGGATGTTTTCCGGGTATGTAGGTATATATAGGAGGAAGAAGTACGTCGGTGGCCGCCCGAGGGGCCCACGAGACAGGGGGCCGCGCCGTATAGGGGGGCGGCCCCCTATCTCGTGGGGCCCTCGGGAGCTTCTAGACTTGCACTCCAAGCTCTCCGGATCAGGTTCGTTCCAAAAATCACGCTCTTGAATGTTTCATTCTGTTGGACGCCGTTTGATATTCCTTTTCTTCGAAATACTGAAATAGGCAAAAAAAACAGCAATATGGGCTGCGCCTCCGGTTAGTAGGTTAGTCCCAAAAATGATATAAATGTGTAAAATAAAGCCCATAAACATTCAAAAGGGGTAATATAATAGCATGGAACAATAAAAATTATAGATAAGTTGGAGACGTTACACCCTCAACCTCCTCTTCATTCGTGGAGAGAGCCATCAGAACGTGCCTACACTTCCAACTTGCATTTTCTGAGAGAGAACCACCTACACTTGTGTTGAGGCCAAGATACTCCATTCCTACCATATGAATCTTGATCTCTAGCCTTCCCCAAGTTCCTTTCCACTCAAATCTTCTTTCCACCAAATCCAAATCCTGTGAGAGAGAGTTGAGTGTTGGGGAGACGATCATTTGAAGCACAAGAGCAAGGAGTTCATCATCAACACACCATTTGTTACTTATTGGAGAGTGGTGTCTCCTAGATTGGCTAGGTGTCACTTGGGAGCCTCCGACAAGATTGTGGAGTTGAACCAAGGAGTTTGTAAGGGCAAGTAGATCGCCTACTTCATGAAGATCTACCACTAGTGACGCAAGTCCTTCGTGGGCGACGACCATGGTGGGATAGACAAGCTTGCTTCTTCGTGGACCCTTCATGGGTGGAGCCCTGTGTGGACTCGCGCAGCCGTTACCCTTCGTGGGTTGAAGTCTCCATCAACGTGGATGTACGATAGCACCACCTATCGGAACCACGACAAAAACATCCGTGTCTCCTATTGCGTTTGCACTCTCCAAACCCTTCCCTTTACATTCTTGCAAGTTGCATGCTTTACTTTCTGCTGCTCATATACTCTTTGCATGCTTTCTTCAATTGTGTTAAGATTGCTTGAACCGTGCTAAGTTGCTAAAATCTGCCAAGAACGAAAATTGGGAAAAGGATAGATTTTTATTTGGTCCAGTAGTCTAATCCCCCCCCCTTCTAGACATACTTTCGATCCTACAACAGTAGCAAGTGGTGATTACTTTGTCGAGGGCCTTTTGATTGAAAAACTGGAAGAACTCCTCATATGGAACAGACAACAGATCAATTCCAACGAGTTCATTCTCCTCTTTAACTGTCAGCATCAAAGTATCCTTCCCAGACTTGCTGCAGATGTCCATGTACCAATCATGGAATCTTCGCATCATCATTGTTATAGGAGATGACCAGGTTTGACGAGAGGCTTCCCGTGCCGGTATTTGAATTTGTCCACCTCCATTGTATCAAAAAGTGCATCTTCGGGCAGGTAATCTCAAGGATTGGTACCGGGCAGGTAATCTCAAGGATTGGTACCGGACGCCTTGTGTGGGGGGCATGATTGCTTCGCTTGTTCGCTGAGATGGGGAATTTTTTCCCCACTTCTTCGTTCTGCTAACCTTCGATCACTACAAGTACTTCCCAACCGCTCCGCTTCCTTATATGTCCTTTCAATAATGCGCTCATAGTTGGTTTGCGGCGGAGGTGGTGGTGCTCACTTCAGGGCATCCAAAGTGCGCTTCGCTTTCACCGGACTTATCTTTTCCTCTGGAGGTGGATGTTTCTTAGCTCTTTGCGTTTCAAAGAAGTCCTTCACTTGGGCTTCACAGATCTTCTTGTTTTCCTGCTCGCTCCACTACTAGGAAAAGTCCTACTAATGGTGCACCGGTTTTGCCTACTAATGGCGCACTACCGGTGCGCCATTGCTATCACGCCACTAGTATTTTTTACTAATGGCGCACCATTGGTATACTAATGGCGCACCACGCAGTGCGTCATATGTATGTAACATCATGCGCCATTAGTATGCCTCCCGGGGGGCCATATGTAACCATGTGCTTTGTCATACTAATGGCGCACTCTGTCGTGATGCGCCATTAGTATCCTTTGGCATAGTAATGGCGCACCTTGTGGTGATGCGCCATTAGTATGAATATTTGTTTTTTTTTACTTTTCTTGTTTTTGCACAGGTTACAAAATATATTATTGGACAGAATATAGACAGCAGAACACAACAACAGCAGATTCATCGAATACAATAGAATATTAGTCTCCGAATACAATTCATCATATTAGTCTCTGAATTCGAAAGACCGAACAAAGATAAAATATTACAAGTCTCAAGACCGCGAGTATCGAGTTTGTCTTCACATTACAAGTCGATATCGATCATCTAAACTACCATCACATAGAAGAGAGCTGCGGTCATCACGATGAGCATCATCGCGATCAAACTGGTCTTCATCCGGTTCCTCCAACGCTCCCTCCACTCTCCCGCTAGATAGCGGGCGTATCTAAATTCGGCCTCCACCCTAGTGGTGTACCCTTTGTAACTGTTACCGCTGAAACGGTGAACCTGTCTCCGACACTCCTCGCAGTCGTCGTAGACTCCGGGAACCTTACCCTTGTACACGACATACGACGGCATCTCTATGCACAAGCCAAACAACAGACAATACATAAGCAATATGTAAGTATGCAACAAAAGGATCGGAAGAGATAAGCAAGACATTAATAGCACGATTTATGGTCCTACTAATAAATAGCATCGATTACATCTAAGTTGAACAACTGTCCAAACCAAAGAGACATACGAATTCATTAAAGTTTAATTACAACATGAGCCAATCAATGTTTCAGAACTACACATCACTACTTTTGACTCGACTCATCGGACAGGAGCGTGGATGAAGCCGCCGTCTGTCGTGATGGTCATGAAATCGCGGTCATTGTCACCTTGCATTTGTAGCATTCCATCTATCTCACTGTTGGATGGTTGATATCTGAGGAAGAACTGCCCCGAGGTATGAAGGACATCTTGATGGATGATGTCCGCAAACTCCATTGGATCTGAAAGAATTCTTGTGCGAGGTCCGCGTCTGGATTGCCGACAAGGTCGCGGCCCAATCTTTGAGATTATCTGGTAGCAGAAGGTGATGATGGTCCCTTACGATCGCCCGCATGTGATGGAGGGCGTAGTACGCATCCTTCTGACCGCCAGGCGGCTGCTTGACGCGGTAGAACTTCGTATTGTGTGAGAACATGTGCTTGCCATACTTACGAACTGCCCTGGTGAAGGTGCCTCCAGATTTGGTGTAGCCGGGGAGAACATCATCAAGAACTTTCTTGACATTTGTGTAGTCTATCTTGGAGTTACGGTTCGGGTCAAAATACGTGGCCATGGAATATTTCGGGCTTAAGAGGATGAGTGTGCAATGTGTGTCACTGCACAAAACACAAAATGTTAAAAAAAAAGAATGATCGAAATCTAAGAAATCATATGTTACGGGGCGGTTAAGGGATGACTTACTCGGGAAAGTAAGCCACAAGGAAGTTACCCTAATCTTGGTTTGCCAGAATGACGCCTTCGAGGGGTGAACTCGCAACTTGGCGGTCCCAACCGCTGCTCAAGTGCTTGGCATGCATGTAGAAGGGGTCAACTATCACGACGTCCGGGGTCTTGTCTCTTATGATCCGCATCTCCATACTCAGCGAAAACAGCCGAACGAAGGTGTAGTGCAGCGGATGAAGGTTAAACATAGCAAAGATGTCATCAAACCGCAGGACGATCGTACCCCCGATGTCGCCATCCACAAAGCCCTTGCCCTCTGGCACCTTGGCCACGAAAACCGGGTATGCCACATCATTCTCTCTGAGATGCCACTTCTCCAAAGGAAGAACACTGTCGTGCAGACTCCGCATAGCACCGGTTGCAACATTGAGCATATTTGGTGGTAGCATCACCCTACCCGCCACATGCACCCTCCTCGAGATATCCTTAGGTGAAGGTGGCCCGTCCTGAGCACGGATCGAACTCGGTGCCGGCTGGCTCGCACCGGCGCCCTTGTTAGACTTTCGTTTCCGTCCCTTCTTCTTGATCTCCTATAATGGGACCTAGTTCTGCTCACAGACCGCCTTCTTGAGCGTGTTGGGGCTGATAATATTTCGCACCTCAGCTATCTGAGGCTCGGTGAAGGAGGGAGCTGGAGGAGTCTCCTGAGAACTGAACGCCAGATGACGCCTGTTGCAATTGGATTTCTCCGCCGTACCAGCTATATTGCGGTCGTCTTGGTTGGGTTCTTGAGAAAGAGGCCCGCAGAACTCGTCAGCGTACCCATGTTCGGCAAAGTACTTATCGACTTTGGTAAATGTACCGTCGTCGTTGTCGTTGTCATCCGGATCCTGTGCCATAGGGCTGTCCGGATCCTGTGCCATAGGGATGTCCGGCATAGGGATGTCCGGCAGGTCCGGTAGCGTTGTGGCGTTCTTGCCATGGCTTGGCGCCGGCACGACTGGCGGTCTTGTCTGTGGGTGGTGTCCCCGCCCCAAGCGAATCTGGCTCTTCGCCAAAGAGGGCCGATTCTGCAGCGCCGAGGTCATCTCATCTTATTAAATCGGCCCGGCAGGTCGAATCGGAGGTAACACTCGTCGCAGCCTGGCAGCACCGAACCACTTCAACCCTATACATTGTGGGTGGCATCGGATTACCGTGGAACATGGGGTTGCCGGTTGAGCGATTCGCCCTTGGCGACATCGACCAACTCGCCGCCCACGAAGTGCGAGAAGAGTGCAAAAGGCGTCGGCGGCACCACGAAAAACATGTAGGCGTCGAGGATGCCCGTCAAAACAAGGAGATGAAGTCATCGGCCGAGAGGCTTAATTACCGTGATGCCGTCGAGCTCGGCTAATGTCGAAACCTTGCCAATGGCGGGCGTGCAAGCTGTCGGAGGGCGCTTCTTTGGTGAGGTGCCGGCGGCGTACACTGGGTGCATTAAGCTCAATGCCGTGCGGCGCCGGAGACACGAATACCGCCTCATTGGAGACACCAATGGCGCCGCCGAGACACCAATGGCGCCGCCGAGAGACATCAAGGCGCCGCTGCCTTATTTGTCTTGAGTTCTTGGCCGTGAAGCTGGGAACCGGGAGGCCCTGTTGGCGCCCGCAATCACGTTGTCAGCCCATGAATCAACGTAGGCACCATGGCGTTGAGCTTCGTTCCCAGTTGTTGTTCCACTTGCTCTTGGACAAGCTCCGGAATCCGCGCCACTTGTGCCTTGAGTGCTTCTCGCGCGACTGGCTTTCCGAGCTGGTCTTTTTCTCCTTTCGCCCACCAGCGGTATAGTATGACGACCATTTTGTGGACAAGCCTTTGTCGGCCACACGACCAGCTGACGTTGGCTTACTGAGCTTATCCTTGTTTTTCATTACATTCAACGCCCTATTTAAAGGGGTGTCGAAAGGGGAGCTCTGAGATGACCCCGCGCTACTGCTTTCAGTGTCCTGCGGAAGGAACGTGAACCATTTAGAAATATTGGGGATTAATTAGAATGCAACCATATGGAGCTAATTACACGGGGGTGTATTCCTTACCAGAACAAGCTCGAGCGCACTAATCTTCGGATCCGTGGTAAGCTCCTTTGTTACGGGTCCTCCTTGTCTTGGTCCACGAGAAAGTTCCCTGATGCGCTTGTCACGGTATTTCTCGAAGCGGGGCGGTAGGCCTTGCTTGGCACGCTCCGCGTCCTCCTTGTCCCATATAGGCTCCGCCACTCTATAACCGCCGGGACCGAGTTGGTGGACCCCTAAGTTCAACTTCCACATTTCTTTCCCCCACTGACTTGATTCGGAGGTTGCGCTGCTCTCGCACTTGATCTTGAACTCCTTGTACTCATCTTCTCTCATCAAAGGATATTTCGCCTTCATCTTGTCATAACTACCACCTTTGTCAATCATTGCCTTCACCGTGCTTCTCCAAGTAGACAGGGCCGTGCTCATCCTCGTGAGGGCGGTACTATTCACTTTATTCCCTTAGAGGCGTGTGTTTGCAAACTCAGCGGGGAACTTGTATCGTTCGTGCAGCTTCGTGTAGAGGAGGGTGCGCAAATTCCCGTGGTCCTTATGCCTTAGGTTCTCGGTGTTGATCAAGACGGTGCTCCGGAGAATGCACCCGAGCTGAACTGAGTACCCCTTGACTACATGTTTGGGCGCGTCGGTTCCGTCGGAGTCCACTTGATAAATTCCTCCACAGCGGTGCGGAAGCGCGGGCGCGATCCTTCCGTTGCCTCTTCGGTTGGCTACCATCTGTGTGTGCGCCGCCATCATCAGTGGTGGCATCCTCGGCGGCACCATCAGTGGTGTCATCCCCGACACCACTACGGGTTGTGTAGTTAGGATCGGTGTCTTCCGCGGTGTCCACATAGAGGTGAGGTTGTTCCTCCAACTCCTGGGACAGCTCCCAGAATTGCTTGCCGCCCGAACCGCCGGCCTCATCGTTGTGGGCCATGTTTCGCTCTAAATAGGAAAAAAGTTTGGTCAAAAAGTTGGTTATTGTCAAGGAACAAGATCATGGTCTCATCATTTAGGGTTTCTCAACACCGAGGCATCCTAAAAGCTAAGATTTTATCGTTTAGGGTTTGTCGACGCCGAGACACCCTAAAAGCCTAAGCGTACATCATTTAGGTTCTCATCGACACCGAGGCACCCTAAAAGACAAGGTTTCATCATTTAGGGTTTGTCGACGCCGAGGAACCCTAAATGCTAAGTTAAGTTTTCATCATTTAGGGTTTATCGATGCCGAGGCACCCTAGGTTGGGCCTAATCACTTGGCACTAATCAGTTGGCTCAATTGCCACCTATGTTGGGTTTATCATCTAGGGTTTATCGATGCTGAGGATAATTCTAAGTTGGGCCTAATCACTTGGCTCTATTGCCACCTATGGTTTAATGCAACAAGAATAAAGGGGCGGTTGATCCCATGCAGCAATATAAATTGTAAAACATCATATATATTCCCATGGACACATCTAGTAGGAGATAATGCTACATCACCTTTTCAGTCATCACATCATACTAGCGTGTCTCACCAAACAGCCATGTAACTACTAAAACATGTAGCTCCTCATCATCGTCCTACTATGCATCATCTTCCTACTATACTTGCTACTCATCTTCAGAACCAAACAATAGCAAAAACAGTTGAAGAGAGGCTCACTAGAGGACGGGGGAAGCGGGCTGTGGTACTCGCGGGAGGTAGCCTAGGGGGGAGGAGGGGAAGGGGGGAGAGGCGAGGAATCACCTGTGGGATAACGGCAGGCTGCCGTAGGAGGGCGTCGGCATCGAGGAGGCAGCGGGCGGCGGCACGTCGAGGAGGAGGCGGCACATCGAGGAGGAGGCAACGCGTCGAGGAGGAGGTGCGTCGAGGAGGAGGCGGCACGTCGAGGAGGAGGCGGCGTGTCGAGCTTGCCACCCACCTTGGAGCCGGAACCCTAGGGCGTGCGGGCGCGGCAGACGGAGGGGACGAAGGGGGCGGCGCTCGCAGGGGAGGCGGGGCTCGGGGGGAGGCGGTGCTCGAGGGGGAGGAATGGGAGAGGGAGGTGGCGGGAGCGCGTGGGCGGCTGCGGTGGACGGAGGCGGCGGATGGCGGAGGCGCGTGGGCGGCTGAGGCAGCGGCGTACGGTTGGGGTCAATCGAGGGGAATCTGGCAAGGGAGGGAGGGAGGACACAGTGCGAGGGTAGTAGGTGGAGTGGGGGAAGGGTTCTAGTGGCGCACCTCCCCCTCGTGTACCATAAGTACGACTATTCTAATGGCGCACCTCCCCTCGGTGCGCCATTAGAATTTTGTTTTAATCTAGCCCGACTTGTCAGGTTATATACCACCTAACCCTATCTACATCAGAACCCGCCGACTAGCTCGACTGGTCAGCACATAGCACACACACCAGGAGGTCTTGGGTTTGATTCCCAGGCTCCCCAATATTTTTTATGCATTTTAAATGTTGTTTGATATTTATTTGTGTTTAAATATGTTCAAACTTGTTTAAATCATAACAATAATATTTTTTATAAAAACAGTAATAATTTTTTTAAAATATGTTCAAATTTGTTACTTGAAAATATCATAGGCGGCGGCGGTGGAGCGGGGGAGGGTGCGGGGGGCCGGGTGCTCATCGTCGGTGGTGGAGCGGGGGAGGGTTGCGGTGGGTCGTCGGCGGCGGTGGAGCTAGCGGGGGAGGGTGCAGGTGGGATCGAGATGGAGGGGGATCGAGATCGAGATGGAGGGGAATCGAGATCGAGATGGAGGGGGATCGAGATCGAGTGTCCTCATGAATTCAAAAAGTTCCCATGAAATTTAAAAATATTCATGATATCAAAAAGTGCCCATGAAATACAATCGAGAAATGAAGACTACGATTTAAATACAATCGATCTTAGCTAGCTATCTGTTCACAATCTTCTTGCCCTTCTTTTTTGCAAATGGAGTTCTTCTATGGAACAGACGTCCTTCAGGTAGGGCGGTCCTGCTTCTTCTTGTGGTGTGTGCTGCTACTTCATCGTCGTCGTCATGTTCGATCTTCGGGTCGCCGTACTTGTCGAAGTCTTGCTCATTGGCTACTCCATCCATTCCGATGATCTTCCTTTTGCCTCTCCTCACGACAACATGACTGGGCTTTGATGGGTTGGTAATGAAGAAGCATTGGTCCACTTGGGAAGCCAGTACCCATGGCTCATTTTTCACGGTGACGTTTGCGCCCGCGGTCTTGGATTTGGCTTCGGGTATAACCATGGTGGTGAAATACCGGTCTTCTTTTAGAACGCTCTTGGCCCATCTGACACGGAACATCGGGACCTTCTCTCCAGCGTAGCTCAGCTCCCAGATCTCCTCGATCCTTCCGTAGTATCTGTCCTTGTTGTTACCGGTGTAGGATTCCATCGTTACCCCGGAGTTCTGATAACCATCGCTCTTCATGTCCTTGTTCTCGGTGTAGAATGTGTAGCCGTTGATATCGTACGCCTCATATGTCATCAGGTTGTGCTCAGCGCCCTATGACAAGGCGAATATGAGTTGTTCTTTCGCGGAAGAATCCTCATGTAAAGGGTACGACAGAAGCTTCTGCTTGAACCAACGCGTGAAACATGAGTTGTGCTCTTTTATTATATCTCTGTCCGTCCTCTGTTGGCCTCGGTCATTGTACGTCTTCTCAATAAAGGTTTTGTGCTCTACCACCCAAGGATCGACCACGTCTACGTGTTGTAGCGCAACTAGGTTTGCTCTTTCAAAGTTGTCGAGTCGACCCTCGAAATCGACATGCATTTCGCGGCGACACTTACGGTGACCCCACCCAGCGAGCCTGCCGAGGTGCCTGTTGACGGGCAGACCAACGGGGTTCTCGATGCCTAGATAATTCGTGCAGTAGGAGATGCACTCTTTGTTCAGAAAGCCCCTGGCTATACTTCCCTCTGGACGTGACATGTTGCGAACGTATCCTTTGATGACACCATTCATCCTTTCGAGCGGCATCATCTTTGTGCAGGAGCGTCGCCCGAGTTGGATGATATCCTCCATGATATGGACCAGCGGATGCACCATAACGTCGAAGAATGCGGGCGGAAGTACATCTCAAGTTCGCATAGTATCACCACGATCTCTTCCTGTAGCCTTACGAGTTGCCTCCGCCAATCGACTTCGAGAGATGGCGTCGAAAAAGTTGCATAGGCCAAATAGCATTTCACGGACGTGCGCGTCCATGATCCTGGATTACTGGCTGGAAGTATCTGCGTCATCAGAATGTGACAGTCGTGAGACTTCATCCCGCTGAACTTCTGCTTCGCTGGGTCTAGGTATCTGCTTATCTACCCCGCATTACCGTAAGGAAGTTTTACTCCTACGAGGCAGGTGAAAAACTGCTCGATCTCCTCCTGACTTAGAGTGAAGCACGCAGGAGGGTAGTCATTTCCGGTCTTCTTGGCCTTTTTGCCTTTGCGACTAGTTTCTGTGTACTGCTTCGCCTCATCATCGTTAGCGTGAAGGTCCTGCCTGATGCCCATTGATTTCAAGTCTGCCCTTGCTTTCGGCCCATCTTTGGCCCTCTCTAGCATGTTGATCGGGGTAACAAGCAGACTCTCGCACACGTTCTTCGTGATATGCATGGCATCAAGGCTGTGAGGCACACGGTGGATCTTCCAAAACGGCAAGTCCGAGAAAACAGACCTCGTTTTCCATACCTTCAGCAGCGGCTCTGGCGCCTTTCGCTTCTTTCCCGGCTCTAGCGCCTTTTGCTTCTTTCCCGGCAGTGGGCAATCTTTCCAATTTTTCAACAGCTCGTCTATTTCCTCGCCCTCCTGACGCTGGCGTTTTGGGTTCGGTTTCACCATCGAACAGATCCTTGCATTTCCTCCACGGGTCATCGTCGTGAAGCCACCTTCGATGTCCCATGAACACGGTTTTCGAAGACCCAGGATCTCAATCTAGTTGGCGATACGTTGTGTCATCCATGCACCTTACGCATCCAGAAAATCCGTGGACTACCTGCCCCACGAGATATCCGTAACCGAGATAGTCGTGCACCATTGTGAGCAGTGCGGCTCTCATAGGGAAATATTCTTTCTCTGCGGCGTCCCATGTATTGGCTGGCGTTTTCCACAGCGTGTCTAGCTCCTCTTTCAGCAGCCCTAGATACAGATAGATGTCGTTCCCTGGTTGTTTCGGCCCTTCAATTAGAATACTCATGTGAATGTACTTCCTCTTCATGCACAACCAGGGGGGAAGGTTGTACATCCACACAAACACAGGCCAGGTGCTATGTGTGCTTCTCTGGCTGCCAAACGAATTGACTGCATTGGTGCTTGCGCCCAGCACGATGTTCCTTGGATCCTTCCCAAATTCTGGGTATTCGAAGTTCAACGCTTGCAACTGGCTCGCATCCTTAGGGTGACTCAGCATCTTGTCTTTTTTATTTATCTCCGGATCATTTCCATCATCTTCCCTCTTCTTCTCCTCCCTATTCGCGTGCCAACACAGGAGCTTTGCTACCTTAGGGTCTGCGAAATACCGCTGCAGACGAGGAGTGATCGGAAAGTACCACAGATTTTTGAGGAGCTTTCTTCCTCTTCTTGTATCGAGTGACACCGCACACCGGACATATGGTAGACTCCGCGTGCTCGTCCCGATAAATGATGCAATTGTTCATGCACACATGGTATTTCACGTGCGCTAAATCCAGAGGACACACGATTTTCTTCGCCTCCTCAAAACTGGTTGGGCACTTGTTCCCCTTGGGAATACGTTCGTGCTAGAATGACATGTTCTCGTCGAAGCATGCGTCGGTCATTTTTTGTTTTACCTTCATCTCCAGAGCCATGAGCGTTACTTTCAGGCAGGTATCCTCGGGCCTGCATCCTTCATACAATGGACTAACCGCGTCTATCTCCAGTTGATCCAGCTTGGCTTTCTCTCGGGCGGCAGCTCTTGCATTATCCGTCTACTTGAGAAGCAGCTCTTGAATATGAGGGTCCTGCACCCAGCCTCCATCGTCGTCTGCTCCGGCATCTTCATCTTCATTATCATGCCCTTCGTCTTGATCTTCCTCATCATCATGTACGACATCTTCTACATGATGACTATGTACAGCATCACCGTCGTGATCATGTCCTGGAGATTCTTCGTCTTCTCACCCGCCCTCGCCGCGGTGGTTGTCTTGTTGCCCTTCCTCATTTCTTTCCCGGCCCCCATGGACGACTTCATAGTCATCTTCATCACCTTGCCACCGATAGCCATCCATGAAACCATGCAAGAGCAGGTGGTCCCACACCTGCCCGGAATCCGGGTCCGCAATAAGGCTCTTCAGCTTGCATCTTCGACACGGACATCGTATCCCTGTCTCGTTCTTTTGAAGCATCTCGGCCTTCGTGGAGCTCAAAAACCTATTCACGATGCCTTCAGTCATCGTGCGGACCATGGTCGCCTGCGGGGTAGAGCAAAACAATATTTTAGAACCAAGAAAAAATTTGGCATGACCTTCCCTAAAAATAGGACCAAAAAGAATGCATAGTGCCAAAATTCTCGCCGAACGGAAATGAATCAACATTCCCGCAAAATATTGGCAACTATCGCATTTCAAATACCGGTACCTGCAAACACAAATATATATGCAACACCAAAAACACATGCAACACCACAAACATACATAGATCTAGCTAGGCCACAAAAAGTGCATGTGCACGTTGTTGGAGCGAGCTAGGGAGAAAAAAAAGTAGATCTACATCATGAACATAGCTTTCCCCTTACTTACCTATAAAAAAAGGTAATTTCACCACTTAATTTTGATGAATCTATGGTGCAA
Organism: Aegilops speltoides; assembly: GCA_021437245.1. Lineage (NCBI taxonomy): Eukaryota > Viridiplantae > Streptophyta > Magnoliopsida > Poales > Poaceae > Aegilops > Aegilops speltoides. The sequence continues at coordinate 536,794,124 of CM038142.1, forward strand.
ATGAGGTGAGGAGGAGGAGGCAGACGAAAGCTTGGAGAAGGAGGTGGAGGGAATGAAGTGGGAAAAGTGAATGGGTAGGTGTGGCTGTCCAAAATATCTTGTTGAGGTCCTAGGTTACTAATGGCGCACCACCTACAAATGTGCCATTAGTAACTCTGGTTACTAATGGCGCACCTGCATGTGGTGCGCCATTAGTAGTTTTGCAAAAAAGTATATATATATATATATATATATATATATATATATATATATATATATATATATATATATATATATATATAGGAAAATACATCCTACTACGGGTGTAGCTACACCCATTTCTCATATACTACTATGTGGTAGTATATATACTACTTTATCATTTTTAGTATGTTCATATACTATATCTAAGATACTCCAAAAGCGAGTTATGTGAAAAAATTGCATGTGAGCCCATATTTTTATCATATTTGTGAAAATACGTGCGTATTTATGCGTAAAAGAAGTATGCTAAAATATACTACATACTACCTAAAAATATTATATATACCACCTAAATATTCTTACATACTACATACTACGATACATACGCTGCTGATGCAGTAGATACTACCTAAAAGCGTACAAAATAAAAATGGGTGTAACTACACCGGTAGTATAAAAATTTGTCATATATATATATATATATATATATATATATATATATATATATATATATATATATATATATATATATATATATATATATATAAAAATTAAGAAAATACAATCTTGGCACTTTCTGTGGCTGGTGCGCCATTACTAGTTAGAACTAGTAATGGCGCACTTGATCAGTCGGTGCCATTAGTATGTATGTAAAAATGAAAAAAAAATTAATCACTAGTGGCGCACCTTTTGTCTGGTGCGCCATTAGTGTCTTGCACACTAATGGCGCATCGGCAAGTGGTGCACCATTAGTATATAGTAGTGGCGCACTACTTCTCTGGTGCGCCATTAGTGTCCATCCCATCTATAGCCCTTTTCCTAGTAGTGCTCATATCATATGGTAACTTCTCTAGAGGCTTGAGAGAAGGACCGAATCTGTATTGCCTCCCGCCTCTGGCTGTACTGCTAGACGCTGGAGCGGCTGCGGCTGTCTTCTTTCGTTGCTTACGAGGCAGAGAAGAAGGAGGCGGAGTGCTCTGACGCGCCGGAGCAGCTGGAGCAGCGGCGGCTGTCTTCCGCTGTTGCTGGCGAGGTGGAGGAGGAGGCGGGCTGCTCGGACGCGCCGATGCAGGCGGAGAAAGAGGCGGAGTGCCGCCACGCGCCTAAGCAGCTAAAGAAGGAGGCAAAGTGCCCTGATCACTCGCCTGAGGAGGAGGCGGAGTGCCCTGACTCACCGGAGGAGGAGGAGTAGGAGGAGGCGTCCAGTTCGGAAGCTTGATGAGCTCCTTCCGCCATAGACATGGAATCTTCAGAGCAAGACACAGCAGAGTCTCCTCTTCACCGCTAGGGTGGTCAAGCTCGAGCTCCTGAAATCCCTCCGTTATTTCATCGACCATCACAACCGCATAGCCTTGTGGAATCGGAAGGCAGTGAAAAGTGGCGCCGGGTACAAGAGGTGCAATAGAGCCGACAACCGCCTTGACTTTGAGTGATATGGCCACGACTAATGTCAGTGTTTCCATTGGAATTGTTGCGCGGGTCGATGGTTTAGAGGGCAGAGATGTGTATGTACCAAAATATTTTAGTTTTCGTGAGAATTACCCAGAGAAGGTTGCAGCTCTAGTACAAATTACATACATGCATACCAGGGCTTTGATGGAGACGTACTCATACAAGGAAGAGGAATTGAGGATGTTGAACGTGCATGTTCCTAGAAAGAGTTACATGCGTGTGCATGCTGGAAGAATAGATAATTTTTCGATGTTTATTCAGAAAGAAAATACCAAATTTGCTAGTTTCGATCACATGTCTTATGAGAGGAAATTAGATATGGAGAGTCCATATTAGTTTAAAGAGGAGGAGATGCAGATAGATTTTTTATTTTTACACCTGCCTCGTAAGGAAAATATTAAAGACGTAATCAAGATGGCTGGATCGTGGGATTGCCTATCCTTATGTGTAACAGGCTGGGGGCCGCCGGACTACGCAGAAGATACGGGTCACATGCCACAAGTTAAGAGTCCATCTTATCTACAGTTTAGTTATTTTAATTAGGTAGCTAGTATTTTCTTGCCGAGATGTAAAAGGCAACTACAAGTTTGAGTCGGTTGTTTCCACAACCATTATATATAGTTTAGGTGCGTCCATTTCAAGACGAGGTTATTTTTTCAATGAAATAGACATGATGTGTTTTTCAGAGTAGACACCCGTATTAAGTTTTGGAGAGATCTTTAGAAGAGCCTCTGTGTTGCGATTTCTTTGAAGAAATTGTTTTGCGCGTGAGTACCTTCGTCGAGATTGGTTTTCTCGTGCTGGGCCGCAAGGTCCAAACCCTCTACTTCGTGTACACCGCGTGCACGGGCGAGAGGCTGCTGCTACTAGAGGTGGAGTACCTTGAAAGATCAGGCCGCAACAACAGATCAGAACTCGCCATCGAGGTTCGGTCTACATCATTGAAGTGCTGCCATTGCGTCATAAGGTGGCAATCTTCAGCCTCCGTGATAGCATCCACGGGGTAGCTGGAAGCCGTGAAGTCAGGCTGCTGAAGGAGCTCGATGGAAGCCATGCTGCTTCTCCGCTGAGATGGCGGGGTAGCTTCTGGGATAGCTTTGTGCGGCTGATCTGATTGGTCGACAGCTCACTGGCTCTCAAGTTGTTGCTCTAGCTTTAGTACTCTTACATTCAGCTTCTGCAGATCGCCGAGCTCCTATTTCCTCTTCCTTTCCTGGGTTTTGTACCCACCTGCCTCAGAAAACCCAACCTTCCATGCAACGGAGCCTGCCGTGCCTCGTGTTCGTCCTGGGTGCTCAAGATTGCCGAGGTCCTTTGTGAGCTCGTCGTTCTCTCTGTCGGGAACAAACGTCCCTTCCTGCGCTGCGGCGATATACTTCTGAAGCTTCTTGACTGGTATTTTAAGTTGCTCGTTCGTCCAACAGCACTTCCCTATTTCAGGGTCCAAGGTTCCCCCAACCCCGAAGAACCAAGTCCTTGAACGGTCTGGCCAGTTCAATATCTCTGGTTCGACCCCTTTATCAAGCAGGTCCTTCTCAGCCTTGTCCCACAATGGCCGGGCTTTGAGGTAGCCAGCTGACCCCGTGCGATGGTGATGCTCCTTCTTTGCAGCATTTAACTTGTTTGTCGCTGACACCTTTTTACTCTTCTCCGATGTCTTGTAGGCCACAAATGTGGCCCAGTGATCTCTTATCTTCTCAAATCGGCCGGTGAATTCTGGAGTCTTCCCGTTGTCGACAAACGTTGATTTCAACTCATTCTTCCACCTCCTGAATAGATCTGTCATCTTCTTAAGAGCATGAGCCTTGACCAATGGCTCTATAACAGGCTTATCCGGATCCTCCTCTGGTGGTAGGGTGAAATTTGCCTTCAGCGCGGTCCAAAGATCATCTTTCTGTCTATCTTCGACATAAGACACTTGAGGGTCTTCGCTCTTAGGCCTATTCCATTGGTGGATGCTGATCAGGATCATCTCCCTAAAAAGAACACCGCACTGAGCAGAAAAGAAGAGAGATAATGTTGTGATCGTGAACCTTTCATCCTGGCGCACCTTTTTCTTCAGGCCTCATCTCATTACCGAAGTTTGGCTCGATCTGGAGGGCTAGAAAAGAAGAAAGAAGAGAGTTAATGTGTACATACCAAAACAATTAATGCATCAATTAGCTAGTCAGCACAGACTAAATTAATAATATGTATACCTCGCCGGACTTTGCAACAGCTCCTTCCTCCGTTCCATCACCGGAGCCGTCATCACGGTCTACTTCTTCCACCGGCATTCTGATACATCTCCAACGTATCTATAATTTTCTATTGTTCCATGCTATTATATTACCCCTTTTGGATGTTTATGGGCTTTATTTTACACATTTATATCATTTTTGGGACTAACCTACTAACCGGAGGCCCAGCCCATATTATTGTTTCTTGCCTATTTCAGGATTTCGAAGAAAAGGAATATCAAACGGAGTCCAAACGGAATGAAACCTTCGGGAGCGTGATTTTTGGAACGAACGTGATCCAGAGGACTTGGGGTGCAAGTCAAGAAGCAGCTGAGGCTCCCACGAGATAGGAGGCCGCGCCCTCCCTGTAGGGCGCGCCCCCTGTCTTGTGGGCCCCTCGGGCGGCCACCGACGTACTTCTTCCTCCTATATATACCTACGTACCCCGAAAACATCCAGGGGCACCACGAAACACAATTTCCACCACCGTAACATTCTGTATCCGCGAGATCCCATCTTGGAGCCTTCGTCGACACTCTGCCGGAGGGGGAATCGACCATGGAGGGCTTCTACATCAACATCCTTGCCCCTCCGATGAGTTGTGAGTAGTTTACCATAGACCTACGGGTCCATAGTTATTAGCTAGATGGCTTCTTCTCTCTTTTTGGATCTCAATACAATGTTCTCCCCCTCTCTTGTGGAGATCTATTCGATGTAAACACTTTTTGCGGTGTATTTGTCGAGATCCGATGAATTGTGGGTTTATGATCAAGTTTATCTATGAATAATATTTGAATGTTCTCTGAATTCTTTTATGTATGATTGAGTTATCTTTGCAAGTCTCTTTGAATTATCAGTTTGGTTTGGCCTACTAGATTGATCTTTCTTGCCATGGGAGAAGTGCTTAGCTTTGGGTTCAATCTTGCGGTGTCCTTACCCAGTGACAGAAAGGGTTGCAAGGTGATACGTCTCCAACGTATCTATAATTTTTGATTGTTCCATGCTATTATATTATCCCTTTTGGATGTTTATGGGCTTTATTTTACACATTTATATCATTTTGGGACTAACCTACTAACCAGAGGCCCAGCCCATATTGCTATTTTTTTGCCTATTTTAGTATTTCGAAGAAAAGGAATATCAAACGGAGTCCAAACGGAATAAAACCTTCCGGAGCGTGATTTTTGGAACGAACGTGATCCGGAGAGCTTAGAGTGCAAGTCAAGAAGCTCCCGAATACCCCTCGAGATAGGCCCCCCTGTAGGGCGCGCCCCCTGTCTTGTGGGCCCCTCGGGCGGCCACCGACGTACTTCTTCCTCCTATATATACCTACGTACCCCGAAAACATCCAGGAGCACCACAAAACATAATTTCCACCGCCGTAACCTTCTGTATCCGCGAGATCTCATCTTGGAGCCTTCGCCGACACTCTGCCGGAAGGGGAATCAACCACGGAGGGCTTCTACATCAACATCCTTGCCCCTCCGATGAGTCGTGAGTAGTTTACCACAGACCTACGGGTCCATAGTTATTAGTTAGATGGCTTCTTCTCTCTTTTTGGATCTCAATACAATGATCTCCCCCTCTCTTGTGGAGATCTATTCGATGTAAACTCTTTTTGCGGTGTGTTTGTCGAGATCCGATGAATTGCGGGTTTATGATCAAGTTTATCTATGAATAATATTTGAATCTTCTCTGAATTCTTTTGTGTATGATTGAGTTATCTTTGCAAATCTCTTCGAATTATCAGTTTGGTCTGGCCTACTATATTGGTCGTTCTTGCCATGGGAGAAGTACTTAGCTTTGGGTTCAATCTTGCGGTGTCCTTACCCAGTGACAGAAAGGGTTGCAAGGCATGTATTGTATTGTTGCCATCGAGGATAACAAGATGGGGTTTACATCATATTGTGTGAGTTTATCCCTCTACATCATGTCATCTTGCTTAATGCGTTACTCTGTTCTTATGAACTTAATACTCTAGATGCAGGCAGGAGTCGGTCTACTTGTTATGGACCCGATGCCTATATACATGATCATGCCTAGATAATCTCATAACTATGTGCTTTTCTATCAATTGCTCGACAGTAATTTGTTCACCCACCATAGTACTTATGCTATCTTGAGAGAAGCCTCTAGTGAAACCTATGGCCCCCGGGTCTATCTCTTATCATATTTGCTTTCAATCTACTTTTATTTGCATCTTTACTTTTTGCATCTATATCATAAAATACCAAAAATATATTTATCTTATCATACTATCTTTATTAGATCTCACTTTTGCAAGTGGCCGTGAAGGGATTGACAACCCCTTTATTGCGTTGGTTGCGAGTTCTCAGTTTGTTTGTGTAGGTGTGTGGGACTTTTGATGAGCCTCCTACTGGATTGATACCTTGGTTCACAAAACTGAGGGAAATACTTACGCTACACTTGCTGCATCACCCTCTCCTCTTCGAGTAAAACCAACGCAAGCTCAAGACGTAGCACAAGGCACGTATTGTATTGCTGCCATCGAGGATAACAAGATGGGGTTTATATCATATTGCTTGAGTTTATCCCTCTAGATCATGTCATCTTGCTTAATGCGTTACTCTGTTCTTATGAACTTAATACTCTAGATGCAGGCATGAGTCAGTGGATGTGTGGAGTAATAGTAGTAGATGCAGGCTGGAGTCGGTCTACTTGTTATGGATGTGATGCCTATATACATGATCATGCCTGGATAATCTCATAACTATGCGCTTTTCTATCAATTGCTCGACAGTAATTTGTTGACCCACCGTAATACTTATGCTATCTTGAGAGAAGCCTCTAGTGAAACCTATGGCCCCCGGGTCTATCTCTTATCATATTTGCTTTCAATCTACCTTTATTTGCATCTTTACTTTTTTGCATCTATATTATAAAATACCAAAAATATATTTACCTTATCATACTATCTTTATTAGATCTCACTTTCGCAAGTGGCCGTGAAGGGATTGAGAAATGTTTGCATTGCCAAGAGTCCAACTTCTTTTCTACCTTTTAATGAAAAAAAATCATTAGAAGAGATCTTGTCTTTGCTGATTGGTAATCCCAGATATTATATTTTATTGGAAATTTGCCTATCTCACAGTTATATCAGCTACCCTCTGCTCCTCCTCTACACTCAACCCTACTGTGAAAATATCACTCTTCAAGTAATTGACTTTCATGCGGACATTTCCTCTAAAGCAGAGAGAAGGAATTAGAATCCGATAATAGACTCCATGTCATTATGCAAAAAAAGCAAAGTATCAGAAGCATATTGCAAATGACTAATCCCCCCTGGTATCAGATGTGGTACCAAACCTCTAATCACACCTGCTTCCTTAGCTCTATCGATTGACAACCCCTTTATTACGTTGGTTGCGAGTTCTCAGTTTCTTTGTGTAGGTGCGTGCGACTATTGAGGAGCCTCCTACTAGATAGATACCTTGGTTCTCAAAAACCGAGGGAAATACTTACGCTACTATTGCTGCATCACCCTCTCCTCTTCGAGGAAAACCAACGCAAGCTCAAGACGTAGCAAGAAGGATTTCTGGCGCCATTGCCGGGGAGGTCTTCGCTCAAGTCAAGACATACCAAGTACCCATCACAAACCCATCTCCCTCTCATTTACATTATTTGCCATTTGCCTCTCGTTTTCCTCTCCCCCACTTCACCCTTGCCGTTTTATTTGCCTTCTCTTTCCCAATCTCCTCCTTTCTTTTCGCTTGCCTTTTTCCTCTTGTCCGTGTGTTAGTTTGTTTACCTTCTCGTTATGGCTAGTCCTCCTATCCTTATTCTCACTCCCGAACAAGAAATTCTCAATTTTAAGCAAAGGGAGAGAGAAAGTTTAAAAGATGCTTGGCATAGAATTTGCAATGCCCAATATAAAGCTACTAGGAAGCTTGCTACTTCCGTTCTTCTCCGCAATTTTTATGTAGGCATTACTCCTTGGAATAGATGTTTTCTTGATATTGCTACCGGAGGTGATTTTATGAGTAGCCATATGTTTGATGCTTATAATGCTATGTTAGATTTGTTTGGCCCACCACCTCTTTTGGTTAATGGAACGGTTTTAACTTTAGAACATGTGATGCAATGGCTTGATATTATTGAAAATAAAATTGCCACTGTTGAGTTGATTGAAAATTTGGATAAAAAGATTCAGAATCACATTACCCAATTTGGATCTAGGGTTGGAGTTACTTTGAAAAATCTTAAAGAAAAAGGACCTATAGTCAATGAAAAAATAGATCTAGACTCTGCTAGAATCGGTAAACTTGAGGATATCATTACAAACTTTGGTTCCGCGTTTTCCCCCATTAAAAACACTCCAAAACCCCCTACTAAAACTGCCAAGTTTATTTATGTTCCTAAAAATAAGGGTGAATCTTCTAGTAAGGGAGACGCGGATCTCAAATCCATAAGTGTTCTTCCCAATTGTTTTTCTATTGTTAAGGAACCTTTTGCTGCCAACGAATTTCTTGAATTTTTGCTTAAACATTTAGCTATTGCTAAAAGGGGGGAAATCCCTAGAGATCACAAGCGCTCTATTGATGAATTTAGTGCCAAAGATGGCACTCGTTAGATCTATCTTTGCTTTTATGCCTAGCTAGGGGCGTTAAGCGATAGCGCTAGTTGGGAGGCAACCCAATTTTATTTATGTTCTTTGTTTTTGCTCCTGTTTAGTAGTAAATCTTGCATCTACCTTCTGTTTAGATGTGTTTTTATCTTTTAATTAGTGTTTGTGCCAAGTGGAACCTATAGGATAACCTACAATGATAATTGATTTGATTCTGCTGAAAAACGGAAACTTTGCGCGCACGAATATAATTTTTTTAAATCACAGGAACGTGCTTTTGCGTTGATTATTTTTGCTGCTGTTGAATAAACAAATTTTCCAGGACTTCCTATTTTTTTTAGGATTTTTGGAGTTCCAGAAGTTTGCGTTAGTTACAGATTGCTACAGACTGTTCTGTTTTTGACAGATTCTGTTTTTCGTGTGTTGTTTGCTTATTTTGATGCATCTATGGCTAGTAAATAGTTTATAAACCATAGAGAAGTTGGAATACAGTAGGTTTAACACGAAAATAAATAAAGAATGAGTTCATTACAGTACCTTATGTGGTGGTTTTGTTTTCTTTCACTAACGGAGCTTATAAGATTTCCTGTTGAGTTTTGTGTTGTGAAGTTTTCAAGTTTTGGGTAAAGCTTTTATGGACTATAGAATAAAGGGTGGCAAGAACCTAAGCTTGGGGATGCCCAAGGCACCCCAAGATATTCAAGAATAGCCAAAAGCCTAAGCTTGGGGATGCCCCGGGAAGGCATCCCCTCTTTCGTCTTCGTTCATTGGTAACTTTACTTGGAGCTATATTTTTATTCGCCACATGATATGTATTTTGCTTGGAGCGTCGTGTATTATATCAGTCTTTGCCTTTTAGTTTACCACAATCATCCTTGCTTTACACACCTTTTGGGAGAAGCCTATTTGATTAGAATTTGCTAGAATACTCTATGTGCTTCACTTATATATTTTGAGCATGATAGTTTTTGCTCTAGTTCTTCACTTATATCTTTTAGAGCCCGGTGGTGTCTTAATTTTGAAGAAATTTCTAGTCTCTCATGCTTCACTTATATCTTTTTGAGAGTCTTTTAGAACAGCATGGTATTTTCTATGGTTAAAAAGTTGGTCTTAGAATGATGATCATCCAAGTTGGGTATAATAAAAACTATCATAGAAAAAGAATTGGATGCTATGATCAATTTGATGCTTGATAATTGTTTTGAGATATTAAGGTAGTAATGTTAAGGTCATGCTAGTTGAGAAATACTTTTGTTGAAGTTGGAAGTCCCGTAGCATGCACGTATGGTAAAAGTTGTGTGACAAATTTGTTGCATGAGGTGCTCTTTTGATTGTCTTCCTTATGAGTGGCAGTCGCGGATGAGCGATGGTCTTTTCCTACCAATCTATCCCTCTTGGGGCATGCGTAGTAGTACTTTGCTTCGAGGGCTAAGTAGACTTTTGCAATAAGTATATGAGTTCTTTTTGACTAATCTGAGTCCATGGATATATGCACCCTCATCTTTCCACTTTGCTAGCCTTTATTATTACCGCGCAACTTTCGCCGGTATCATAAACCCCTTATTTACCTTCCTCAAAACAGCCACCATACCTACCTATTATGTCATTTCCATAGCCATTCCGAGATATATTGCCATGCAATTTTCCACTGTTCCGTTTATTATGACACGTTCCATCATTGTCATATTGCTCTTTGCATGATCATGTAGTTGACATCGTATTTGTGGCAAGGCCACCTTCATAATTTTCATACATGTCGCTCTTGATTCATTGCATATCCCGGTACACCGTCGGAGGCATTCATATAGAGTCATATCTTGTACTAGCTTTGAGTTGTAATTCTTGAGTTGTAAATCCATAAAAGTGTGATGATCTTCATTATTAGAGCATTGTCCTAGTGAGGAAAGGATGACGAAGGCTATGATTCCCCCACAAGTCGGGATGAGACTTCGGACTTTAGAAAAAGAAAAAGAAAATATGAGGACAAAAAAAAAGAGAAAGTCCAAAAATAAAAAAAAGAGAAAGAAAAAAAAGATAAAAAGATAAAATAAAATGAGAGAAAAAGAGAGAAGGGACAATGCTACTATCTCTTTTTCTACACTTGTGCTTCAAAATAGCACCATGATCTTCATGATAGAGAGTCTCCTATGTTGTCACTTTCATATACTAAGTGGGAATTTTTCATTATAGAACTTGGCTTGTATATTCCAATGATGGGCTTCCTCAAAATGCCCTAGGTCTTCGTGAGCAAGCAAATTGGATGCACACCCACTTAGTTTCTTTTGTTGAGCTTTCATATATTTATAGCTCTAGTGCATCCGTTGCATGGCAATCCCTACTCACTCACATTGATATCTATTAATGGGCATCTCCATATAGCCTGTTAATATGCCTAGTTGATGTGACACTATCTTCTCCCTTTTTTGTCCTCACAACCACCACCATATACCACCATAGTGCTATGTCTGTGGCTTACGCTCATGTATTGTGTAAGAGTTGAAAAAGCTGAAACGCGTTAAAAAGTATGAAACAATTGCTCGGCACGTCATTGGGGTTGTGCATGTTGGGAGTATTTTGTGTAATGAAAATGAAGCCTGGCCTAACTATATGATTTGTAGGGATAAGCTTTCTTTGTCTATGTTATTTTGATAGGACATGATTATTTGTTAGTATGCTTTGAAGCATTATTATTTTTATGTTTTATAAGCTTTTATTTTGAATCATTTGGATCTGAACATTCATGCCACAATAAAGAAAATTACATTGAGAATTATGCTAGGTAGCATTCGACATCAAAAATTTCTTTTTTATCATTTACCTACTCGAGGATGAGCAGGAATTAAGCTTGGGGATGCTTGATACTTCTCCAACGTATCTATAATTTTTTTATTGTTCCATGCTATTATATTACCCCTTTTGGATATTTATGGGCTTTATTTTACACATTTATATCATTTTTGAGACTAACCTACTAACCAGAGGCCCAGCCCATATTACTGTTTTTTTTGCCTATTTCAGTATTTCGAAGAAAAGGAATATCAAACGGAGTCCAAACGGAATGAAACCTTCAAGAGCATGATTTTTGGAACGAACGTGATCCAGAGGACTTGGAGTGCAAGTCAAGAAGAAGCCGAGGCTCCCACGAGATAGGAGCCCCCCCCTGTAGGGCGCGCCCTGATAACCCACAAGTATAGGGTATCGCAACAGTTTTCGAGGGTAGAGTATTCAACCCAAATTTATTGATTCGACACAAGGGGAGCCAAAGAATATTCTCAAGTATTAGCAGCTGAGTTGTCAATTCAACCACACCTGGAAACTTAGTATATGCAACAAAGTGTTTACTAGCAAAGTAATATGATAGTGGTGGTAACGGTAACAAAAGTAAAGACAGCAAAAGTAATGTTTTTTGTATTTTGTAGTGATTGTAACAGTAGCAACGGAAAAGTAAATAAGTGAGAACCAGTATATGGAAAACTCGTAGGCACCGGATTAGTGATGGATAATTATGCCGGATGCGGTTCATCATGTAACAGTCATAACATAGGGTGACATAGAACTAGTTCCAATTCATCAATGTAATGTAGGCATGTATTTCCGTATATAGTCATACGTGCTTATGGAAAGAACTTGCATGACATCTTTTGTCCTACCCACCCGTGGCAGCGGGGTCCCATTAGAAACTAAGGGATATTAAGGCCTCCTTTTAATAGAGAACCAGAACAAAGCATTAGCACATAGTGAATACATGAACTCCTCAAAGTATGGTCATCACCGGGAGTGGTCCCGATTATTGTCACTTCGGGGTTGCCGGATCATAACACATAGTAGGTGACTATAGACTTGCATGATAGGATCAAGAACTCACATATATTGATGAAAACATAATAGGTTCAGATCTGAAATCATGGCACTCGGGCCCTAGTGACAAGCATTAAGCATAGCAAAGTCATAACAACATCAATCTCAAAACATAGTGGATACTAGGGATCAAACCCTAACAAAACTAACTTGATTACATGATAAATCTCATCCAACCCATCACCGTCCAGCAAGCCTACGATGAAATTACTCACGCATGGCGAGCATCATGAAATTGGTGATGGAGGATGGTTGATGATGACGACGGCGACGAATCCCCCTCTCCGGAGCCCCGAACGGACTCCAGATCAGCCCTCCCGAGAGAGTTTAGGGCTTGGCGGTGGCTCCGTATCGTAAAACGCGATGATTTCTTCTCTCTGATTTTTTTCTCCCCGAAAGCCAATATATGGAGTTGGAGTTGGCGTCGGGGGGTCTCCAGGGGGCCCACGAGGTGGGGGGGCGCACCCAGGAGGGGGGGCGCGCCCGCACCCTCGTGGACAGGTTGTGGCCCCCCTGGTCTTCATCTTTGGCAAGGATTTTTTATTATTTTTTTATAAGACATCCCGTGGAGTTTCAGGTCATTCCGAGAACTTTTGTTTTCTGCACATAAAACAACATCATGGCAATTCTGGTGAAAACAACGTCAGTCCGGGTTAGTTCCATTCAAATCATACAAGTTAGAGTCCAAAACAAGGGCAAAAGTGTTTGGAAAAGTAGATATGACGCAGACGTATCAACTCCCCCAAGCTTAAACCCTTGCTTGTCCTCAAGCAATTCAGTTGACAAACTGAAAGAGAAAAAGAAAAACTTTTACAAACTCTGTTTGCTCTTGTTGTTGTAACATGAAAATCCAGCATTCAAGTTTCAGCAAATATTATGAACTAAACATACTAACAATAACACATAGGTCTCACAATTAGTCATATCAATAGCATAATCAGCTAGCGAGCTATAATAACAAAACTCGGATGACAACACTTTCTCAAAATAATCATAACATGATATAACAAAATGGTATCTCGCTAGCCCTTTCTGAGACCGCAAAACATAAATGCAGAGCACCTTTAAAGATCAAGGACTGACTAAACATTGTAATTCATGGTAAAAGAGATCCAGTCGAGTCATACCCAATATAAACCAATTATAATGAATGCAAACGACAGTGTGCTCTCCAGCGGGTGCTTTTAATAAGAAGGATGATGACTCAACATAAAAGTAAATGGATAGGACCTTCACAGAGGGAAGCAGGGATTTGTAGAGGTGCCAGAGCTCGATTTAAAATAGAGATAAATTATATTTTGAGCGGCATACTTTCATTGTCAACATAACAACTAAGAGATGACGATATCTTCCATGATAAACAAATTATAGGCGGTTCCCAAAGAGAATGGTAAAGTTTATACTCCCCTCCTCCACAAGCATCAATCCATGGCTTGCTCGAAACAACGAGTGCCTCCAACATTCAACGGGTCCCAGGGGGAGTTTTGTTTGCAATTATTTTGATTTAGTTTGCATAAAGCATGGGACTGGGCATCCCGGTGACCAGCCATTTTCTCGTGAATGAGGAGCGGAGTCCACTCCTCTTGAGAATAACCTGCCTAACACGAAATATAAGGGCAGCCCTAGTTGACACATGAGCTATTCGAGCATGCAAAACAGAATGTTTATTTGAAGGTTTAGAGTTTGGCACATACAAATTTACTTGGAACGGCAGGTAAATACCGCATATAGGTAGGTATAGTGGACTCATATGGAACAACTTTGGGGTTTAAGGAGTTTAGATGCACAAGCAGTATTCCGCTTAAATGCAGGTGAAGGCTAGCAAAAGACTGGAAGTGACCAAGCGAGAGAGCGACAACAGTCGTAAACATGCATTAAAATTAATTTACACCGAATAAAAGCATGAGTAGGATATAATCTACCATGAACATAAATATCATGAAGGCTATGTTGATTTGATTCAACTACATGCATGAACATGTGCCAAGTCGAGTCACTTAATACATTCAAAGGAGGATACCATCCCATCATACCACATCATAATCATTCTAATAGCATGTTGGCACGCAAGGTAAACCATTATAACTCATAGCTAATCAAGCATGGCACAAGCAACTATAATCTCTAAACGTCATTGCAAATATGTTTACTTCATAATAGCTGACTCAGGAATGATGAATCATCATATTTACAAAAAAAGAGAGATCGAGTTCATACCAGCTTTTCTCATCCCAATAAGTCCATCATATATCATCATTATTGCCTTTCACTTGCACGACCGAACGATGTGTATAATAATAAGAGTGCACGTGCATTGGACTAAGCTGGAATCTGCATGCATTCAACTCAAGGGAGAAGACAAGTAATATGGGCTCTAAGTTAAATAAACAATGATGGTCCAGGCCTGCTGCAGGAGCAACACCAGACTTGTGTTTCTTATCCACCAGACTGGTCACTGGAAGCGGAACTGCCCCAAGTATTTGGCGGATAAGAAGGATGGCAAAGTGAACAAAGGTATATGTGATATACATGTTATAGATGTTTACCTAACTAGAGCCCGTAGTAGCACCTAGGTATTTGATACTGGTTCTGTTGCTAATATTTGCAACTCGAAACAGGGACTACGGAATAAGCGAGCACTGGCCAAGGACGAGGTGACGATGCGCGTGGGAAACGGTTCCAAAGTCGATGCGATCGCGGTCGGCACGCTGCCTCTACATCTACCTTCGGGATTAGTTTTAGACCTGAGTAATTGTTATTTGGTGCCAGCGTTGAGCATGAACATTATATCTGGATCTTGTTTGATGCGAGACGGTTATTCATTTAAATCAGAGAATAATGGTTGTTCTATTTATATGAGTAATATCTTTTATGGTCATGCACCCTTGAAGAGTGGTCTATTTTTATTGAATCTCGAAAGTAGTGATACACATATTCATAATGTCGAAACCAAAAGATGCAGAGTTGATAATGAGAGTGCAACTTATTTGTGGCACTGCCGTTTAGGTCATATCGGTGTAAAGCGCATGAAGAAACTCCATACTGATGGACTTTTGGAATCACTTGATTATGAATCACTTGGTACTTGCGAACCGTGCCTCATGGGCAAGATGACTAAAACACCGTTCTCCGGTACTATGGAGAGAGCAACAGATTTGTTGGAGATCATACATACAGATGTATGTGGTCCGATGAATGTTGAAGCTCGTGGTGGATATCGTTATTTTCTCACCTTCACTGATGATTTGAGCAGATATGGGTATATCTACTTAATGAAACACAAGTCTGAAACATTTGAAAAGTTCAAAGAATTTCAGAGTGAAGTGGAAAATCATCGTAACAAGAAAATAAAATTTCTACGATCTGATCGTGGAGGAGAATATTTGAGTTACGAGTTTGGTTTACATTTGAAACAATGCGGAATAGTTTCGCAACTCATGCCACTGGAACACCACAAAGAGATGGTGTGTCCGAGCGTCATGTCGTACTTTACTAGATATGGTGCGATCTATGATGTCTCTTCTTGATTTACCGCTATCGTTACGGGGTTATGCTTTAGAGGCGGCCGCATTCACGTTAAATAGGGCACCATCAAAATCCGTTGAGACGACGCCTTATGAACTGTGGTTTGGCAAGAAACCAAAGTTGTCGTTTCTTAAAGTTTGGGGCTGCGATGCTTATGTGAAGAAACTTCGGCCAGATAAGCTCGAACCTAAATCGGAGAAATGTGTCTTCATAGGATACCCAAAAGAAACTGTTGGGTACACCTTCTATCACAGATCCGAAGGCAAAACATTCGTTGCTAAGAATGGATCCTTTCTAGAGAAGGAGTTTCTCTCGAAAGAAGTGAGTGGGAGGAAAGTAGAACTTGATGAGGTAACTGTATCTGCTCCCTTATTGGAAAGTAGTTCATCACAGAAATCAGTTCCTGTGACACCTACACCAATTAGTGAGGAAGCTAATGATATTGATCATGAAACTTGAGATCAAGTTTCTCTGAGAACCTCGTGGGTCTACGAGTAAGATCCGCACTGAGTGGTACGGTAATCCTATTCTGGAAGTCATGTTACTTGACCATGATGAACCTACGAACTATGAGGAAGCGATGATGAGCCCAGATTCCGCAAAATGGCTAGAGGCCATGAAATCTGAGATGGGATCCATGTATGAGAACAAAGTATGGACTTTGGTTGACTTGCCCGATGATCGGCAAGCCAGTGAGAATAAATGGATTTTTAAGAAGAAGACTGACGCTGATGGTAATATAACTGTCTATAAAGCTCGACTTGTTGCAAAAGGTTTTCGACAAGTTCAAGGGGTTGACTACGATGAGACTTTCTCACCCGTAGCGATGCTTAAGTCTGTCCGAATCATGTTAACAATTGCCGCATTTTATGATTATGAAATTTGGCAGATGGATGTCAAAACTACATTCCTGAATGGATTTCTGGAAGAAGAGTTGTATATGATGCAACCGGAAGGTTTTGTCGATCCTAAGGGAGCTAACAAAGTGTGCAAGCTCCAGCGATCAATCTATGGTGCAGTGCAAGCCTCTCGAGTTGGAATAAGCGCTTTGATAGTGTGATCAAAGCATATGGTTTTATCTGAGACTTTTGGAGAAGCTGTATTTACAAGAAAGTGAGTGGGATCTCTGTAGCATTTCTAATATTATATGTGGATGACATATTGTTGATTGGAAATGATATAGAATTTCTGAATAGCATAAAAGGATACTTGAATAAAAGTTTTTCAATGAAAGACCTTGGTGAAGCTGCTTACATATTGGGCATTAAGATCTATAGAGATAGATCAAGACGCTTGATCATGAAAAGGTTCAATATGGATCAGGCAAAGAAAGGGTTCTTGCCTGTATTACAAGGTATAAAGTTGAGTCAGACTCAATGCCCGACCACTGCAGAAGATAGAGAGAAAATGAAAGGAGTTCCCTATGCTTCAGCCATAGGCTCTATCATGTATGCAATGTTGTGTACCAGACCTGATGTGTGCCTTGCTATTAGTTTGGCGGGGAGGTACCAAAGTAATCCGAGTGGGTCCTTTGGACAGCGGTCAAGAACATCCTGAAATACCTGAAAAGGACTAAGGCTATGTTTCTCGTATATGGAGGTGACAAAGAACTAGTCGTAAATGGTTACGTCGATGCAAGCTTTGACACTGATCCGGACGATTCTAAATCGCAGACCGGATACGTATTTTTATTAAACGGTGGAGCTGTAAGTTGGTGCAGTTCTAAATAAAGCGTCGTGGCGGGATCTACATGTGAAGCGGAGTACATAGCTGCTTCGAAAGCAGCAAATGAAGGAGTCTGGATGAAGGAGTTCATTGGTGTTATACCTAGTGCATCGGGACCAATGAAGATCTTCTGTGACAATACTGGTGCAATTGCCTTGGCAAAGGAATCCAGATTTCACAAGAGGACCAAGCACATCAAGAGACGCTTCAATTCCATTCAGGACCAAGTCCAAGTGGGAGACATAGAGATTTGCAAGATACATACGGATCTGAATGTTGCGAGACCGTTGACTAAGCCTCTCTCACGAGCAAAACATGATCAGCACCAAGACTCCATGGGTGTTAGAATCATTACTATGTAATCTAGATTATTGACTCTAGTGCAAGTGGGAGATGAAGGAAATATGCCCTAGAGGCAATAATAAAGTTATTATTTATTTCCTCATATCATGATAAATGTTTATTATTCATGCTAGAATTGTATTAACCGGAAACATAATACATGTGTGAATACATAGACAAACATAGTGTCACTAGTATGCCTCTACTTGACTAGCTCATTGATCAAAGATGGTTATGTTTCCTAACCATAGACATGTGTTGTCATTTGATTAATGGGATCACATCATTAGGAGAATGATGTGATTGACTTGACCCATTCCGTTAGCTTAGCACTTGATCGTTTAGTATGTTGCTATTGCTTTCTTCATGACTTATACAAAGGTCCCACAACTATGAGATTGTGCAACTCCCGTTTACTGGAGGAACACTTTGTGTGCTACCAAATGTCACAACGTAACTGGGTGATTATAAAGGTGCTCTACAGGTGTCTCCAAAGGTACATGTTGAGTTGGCATAATTCGAGATTAGGTTTTGTCAATCCGATTGTCAGAGAGGTATCTCTGGGCCCTCTCGGTAATACTCATCACTTAAGCCTTGCAAGCATTTTAACTAATGAGTTAGTTACGAAACGATGTATTACGGAACGAGTAAAGAGACTTGCCGGTAACGAGATTGAACTAGGTATTGGATACCGACGATCGAATCTTGGGCAAGTAACGCACCGATGACAAAGGGAACAACGTATGTTGTTATGCGGTTTGACCGATAAAGATCTTTGTAGAATATGTAGGAACCAATATGAACATCCAGGTTCCACTATTGGTTATTGACCGAGAATAGTTCTAGGTCATGTCTACATAGTTCTCGAACCCGTAGGGTCCGCACGCTTAACGTTACGATGAAAGTTTTATTATGAGTTTATAAGTTTTGATGTACGAAGTTTGTTCGAGTCCGGATGTGATCACGGACATGACGAGGAGTCTCGAAATGGTTGAGACATAAAGATTGATATATTGGACGACTATATTCGGACACGGAAGTGTTAGGGTGATTTCAAGAAAACCGGAGTGGGAGGGTTACCGAACCCCCCGAGAGTATGGGCCTTATGGGCCTTAGTGGAAAGGAGAGAGGGGCGGCCAGCATGGACCACGCGCCCCCTCCCCCCTCTGGTCCGAATTGGACTAGGGGGGGCGGCGCCCCCCTTTCCTTCCCCCTCTCCTCCTTCCTTCCTCCTCCTAGTAGGAGTAGGAACGGAGGAGTCCTACTCCTACTAGGAGGAGGATTCCTCCTCCTTGGCGCGCCCTCTAAGGGCCGGCCGGCCTCCCCCCTTGCTCCTTTATATACTGGGGCAGGGGGCACCCCATAGACACACAAGTTGATCTATGGATCGTTCCTTAGCCGTGTGCGGTGCCCCCCTCCACCATATTCCACCTCGGTCATATCGTCGCGGAGTTTAGGCGAAGCCCTGCGCCGGTAGAACATCATCATCGTCACCACGCCGTCGTGCTGACGGAACTCATCCCCGACGCTTTGCTGGATTGAATCCCGGGGAACGTCATCAAGCTGAACGTGTGCTGAACACGGAGGTGCCGTACGTTCGGTGCTTGGATCGGTCGGATCGTGAAGACGTACGACTACATCAACTACGTTGTCAGAACGCTTCCGCTTAACGGTCTACGAGGGTACATAGACTATACTCTCCCCTCTCGTTGCTATGCCATCACCATGATCTTGCGTGTGCGTAGGAAATTTTTTTGAAATTACTACGTTCCCCAACAATAGATTCATCCTTGATACGATTACCGGTGGGAATTTCTTGATGTGTCCTACTCTTGATGCTTTTAATACTTTGGGAAATTTAGTGGGTTCACCACCACTCATGATCAATGAAACAATATTGACTCTCGAGCATGTTATGGAAAGACTAGATGCTATCGAAAAGAAAATAATTACCATAGAACATATTGAAAATTTGGATAGAAAAATGCAAAGTTATGCTACTAAAGTTGGGTCAAAAGCGGGAGACGTTTTTAAGTTGCTAAAACAGAAAGGAACTATAATTCATGACAGAATTGAAGAAAGCCCGTCTAGGATTGATAAACTAGAAGAATTTTTTCTAATCTAGGTACGGCTTTTGCTTCCGCTAAAACTCCCGTGAAAATTAGTAAGACTACTCAAGTCACTAAAAGCAAAGGTGCAACTTCTAGCAATGACAAAGGGGGCCTCAAAATGATTAGTATTCACCCGAATTTCGTTGAAACTATAAGAGATCCTATTGATAAGAACGATTTCCTCAACTTTATGCCTAGAAGTTTTGCTATTTTACTTGCTAATTCTCCAAAGAAATCCGGTTGTGTGCTTAAAGAATTGGAGAACAAAGATGACAAATCTTAGATCCTACGCGTTATGCCTAGCTAGGGGTGTAAAACGATAGCGCTTGTTGGGAGGCAACCCAATGAATAAAAATTATTTTGATTTTTGCTTTTTTGTTTCTGTTCTTGTGTGTTATCACAATTATGCTACTGTTATGATTGTGTTTTTTGTGTTTTAGTTAGTGTTTGTACCAAGTAAGACCTTTGGGAAGACTTGGGTGAAAGTTTATTTGATCTTGCTGAAAAACATAAACTTTTGCGCTCACAAGATTATTTATCATTTTTAAGATAAGAGTGCTTTTAAGTTGATTATTTTTGCAGATGATTAATAGAAAAATTCCTCATGCCCACCAATTTATTTCATAATTTTTGAAGTTAGAGAAGTATTTGAAATTTTCAGATTTCTACAGACTGTTCTGTTTTTGACATATTCTGTTATCTTTGCGTTGTGTGCTTGTTTTGATGATTCTATGGTTTTCTTGGATGAGTTTTTTCCATAGAAAAGTTGGAATACAGTAGATATAATGCAAAAACTAAATAAGAATAGGTTTTCTACAGTACTTATAGTAGTGGTTTGGTTTCTTATACTAACGAATCTCACGAAAGTTTTGTTTGAGTGTTGTGTGATTGAAGTTTTCAAGTTTTGGGTTATCTTACGATGGATGAAGGAATAAGGATAAGCAAAAGGCTAAGATTGGGGATGCCCGAGGCACCCCAAGATAATATTCAGAGAAGTGGCATCCCCGCTTTCTTCTAACAACCATCGGTATTTTACTTGAAACTATATTTTCATTCGTCACATGATATGAGTTTTGCTTGGAGCGTCCTGTATGATATGGGTCTTTGCTTGTTTTTCTTTGTGTTTTAAGTGTTGAATCTTTGCTTGACACACCCTTTTGAGAGAGCCAAAAATTATGCTATGCTTGCTCCTATGCTTCACTTAAATTTTTAGAGCCATGAATTTGCTCTAGTACTTCACTTATATCTTTTTGAGCACGGTGTGCTTTATTAATTTTGAAGAAATGCCCTCATGCTTCACTTAGATTTAATTGGGAGTTAGTAATTTTTTAATAAATTCTCTCTTGCTTCACTTAGATTATTTTGAGAGAAAGAAAAAATTTATGCCCATGATCTTCACTTATATTTGCTTGAGCTTATCAAAAGCAACACGTGAAAATAGTCCCAAAGTGATAGATATCCAAGGAGGATATAATAAAAACTTTCAGAAAGATCATTGGACAAAATAAACTTGATTCTTAGTAATGGTTTTGAGATATAATGATATGATATGTGAGTCATGTTGATGAGTAATTATGCTTTAGTAAGAATATTGATGTTAAGGTTTGTGATTCCATATGTAAGCACGTAAGTCAATAGTTATGTACTGAAATTTATATCCTACTTATGGTGCATTATTCGATCTTACTTATGCTTAATGCTTGGGTACGAGATTTTTCGCTTTTTGGTTGGTCGCTTCTCAATCTTTTTGCTAGCCTTCATTTTGCACTAAGTATGATCACTACTTGTGCACCCAAAACCCTTTAAACAAGTTTTGCCTTATGAATCCACTATCACTACTAGGGAAAACCTTATACACAACATCTTAGCAGTAGCGCTAGACAAAATCATGCACTACTGCTACTTAGTAGCAGCACGTATAAACAAACCGCACTACTGCTATAACTTTAGCAGCAGCGCGTACTGGCAAAAAGCGCTGCTGCTAAGTCTAAACTGGGCGCACACGGCTAGCCCAACTTAGCAGTAGCGCGTATCCTAGCCCAACACTACTGCTATTCTCCTTAGCTGTTGCGCTTTTACCTGACCTGCACTACTACTAACCCTACCTTATCTCCCACATGGCCGACCCTCTCTCTCACTCACTCTCCCTCTCAGTCACTCTCGCCCACGCCGATACCCGTCGTCGTTCGTCGCCGCCGTCCGTCCGCCACCGAGGTATTCCCTCCTTTCGTCCCTCCTCCTCCCACCGCGCCCTCCTCCCTCCTCCTCCCACCGCGCCCTCCTCCCTCCGCATCCGGCCGCCCCCTCCTCCCTCCTCCGCCGGTAGCCCTCCTCCCATACCCCTCCCTCCTCCTGCTCCAGCCGGCCCCTCCCTCCTCCTGCTCCGGCCGCCCCCTCCCCCTCCTCCTCCGGTCGTCCCCTCTCCCACCACTCTCCTCCTCCCTCCCTTGTCTCTGTTCTTGCAAATTGTAGGTAATTTAAATGTAGATTTTAAGATGTAGACATCATAGACTGTAGGTTTTTTAATAGAATATTTTTTGACTATTTTAGGTGTTTTGAATAAAATAGAAGTAAGAAATTTAGGGTAGAACTAGGGTAGTAGAATTTTTAGCAAGTGTTTAATAGAAATAGTTTATTTAGTAAGTGATTAATATAACTAGTTTATTTATATTAAGTGCTTAGTATAACTAGTTTATTTAGTAAGTGCTTAGTAGAACTAGTTTATTTATAATAAGTGCTTAATAGAACTAGTTTATTTAGTAAGTAGTTAATAAAACTAGTTTATTTAGTAAGTAGTTAATAAAACTAGTTTATTTAGTGTTGGGATTATATATAAGATATTTTCAAATGTTTTTGTTCATATTTTCAACCATTGAAATGCAATGACAATCAATAAGTGGCCTATGTTTTGCCGGAGTGTTGATTAATTTCCGTTCCGGCAAATTTCAAGCGCTCGATATGTCCTTTTTAGCAAAGGTCATGCTGGATTTTTTGGGTTTTGCCATTGACTTATAATCTTTGAATTTTGAACACAGGAGATGTCTGATGACGACGGGATCCGGGAGTGCGGGTACTGCTAAGATGACCGGGGTGTGTGCGACAGGTTTCCTCACCTGCAAAATGATAGGTTTTTCACCGTGAAGCTGGAAGAGACCTTCGATGTTTGTACGGTACGCAATGACAAGCATTTCATCGTAATTAATATCATCACTTGTGCTTCTTTTGTTCAGCGTGTAATTTATGGAATTTTTTCAATTCAATTTGTACATCTCGTGCCATGCTAGACCATATGTATTGGAGAAGGTTGGTTTAGGTTTAGATGACTTTGAGAATGTGGAGACGAGGAGGGCTCACTTAAGAACTAAAAATGGTTATGAGCTTCTGGTTAAGTTGTACAATGTGGTCGATCGCTCCCATTTCGGTTGCTCTAATTGGGAAGCTCTCTGCAAGGAATATGGATTTGAGGAGGGAATGTGAATAAGATTTGATATTTGTCCCAAAGATTATGATGATGATGATAATATCAACATCTGGGTGGATGTGGATATGCCTCCAGTTTTGCCTAGATGTGAGTTTGTCAAACTAATTTCTTAAGTTTAGTAATTTATGTTGTTTTTAAAAAATATTTGGTGTTCGTTCGTACTAAACTTATTTATTTATAATTGTCAGCTTATTTCTTATCTTCAAGAAATACTCGGAAAGTAGACAGCACATACTACAGCTATGACTCTAAGCTTAATTGTGAGGAGAAAGGTTATCTTGTCTCATTCATAGAACATGTTGAGGCCTTCAAAACCAGTCACTCTGTCAGCCCAAATTATACTAGATACGTGCCACTAGTCCATAAATTGCTTGATGGTAACTTCATTGCCAAAAACTTGGTAAGATTTTGTTAATGATGGTAACTTCATTGCATACATTATTCTTAAGTAAACTACATTGCTAACTATATATGTTACTATTACGTTTTTGAATAGAGGCTCCTGAAGCGGCTTGTGCCTAACATGCTATTTCCCGAAGGTGATATGTATATGGTTAGCTTACGACCAACTCCTTCAAAGGCTTACCATACTGCATACACGATTTCTTCAAATGATGGAAGGCTCAAAATCAAAGAATGGAGCAAAGTGATGAATGCGCACACGCAAATAATTGGAGACAAAATGAATGTGCGCAAGCCACAAGTTGGAGATAGGTTTATGTCCATTCTCCATTACGGTGAAGGACCGGTTTATCTGTTTTATGGTATTTTAGCTAGGAGAGAGGAGTAGGTCCTAAGTATTAAGAACAATCAGTTAGTGTTGATTATATATGACTATAGTGTCTTAGACTTGATGGTGATGCTGAGTAGGAGTAGTGATTATGAGTACTATGATGATGATGAGGAGGAGTTGTTATTATAACTAGTGACCAAGTTGTTATATGATGTCTCATGGACGAAAGTTATTAATGATATTATGATATATTATGATGATAAGTTGTTAATGATATTGTGATGATGATGATGGTGATGATGATAAGTTATTATGACATTGGGTGAAAGAACCATGGATTAGTTTCAAATGGATGGATCCAAAGTGACCATTGGTTACTTTGGATCCATGCACTTGAAACTAATCCAAGGTTCTTTCACCTAGTGACTTAATAACTCATTATGCTGTAAAAACAATCTCTAATTGCTACTGTATGAAAAATTGTATAAAGGTGTATGAATACGACCTAAAATTCAAAAGAAATAGAATACAGAATAATAGTAGTAGTTGTTGTTTTCGAAAGCGCTACTAGTAATTAGCAGTAGCGATTGATTTGGAAAGCCCTACTACTAAGTAGATATAGCGATGGCGAGTGCGGTGGCGCTCTCGCTAAGTTTTAACTGTAGCGTCAGATCGATGAGTGCGCGCTTGCCGCGCTCTTGATAGGCCAAAAACCAGCGCTACTGCTAGGCTTTTCCCTAGTAGTGTATACCTACCTATATGCGGTATTTCCATGTCGTCCTAAGCAAATTTGCATGTGCCATCTCTAATGTTCAAAATAAATTTCTCTTTTGTGTGCTCTACTACTCGCGCAGCGGTAAAGGGTAGCCAATATTTTCCATGCTAGATGTGTTATTCTCGTGATGAGTGTTTATTCACTTGTCATTGCACGAGAGTACGGCAAAGGTACTAGGGATGCCCAGTCCAGAAATGAATAATGAATTTACTTTATGTTGTCAAATAATTAATTCCTTGGAAAGTGTTGGTATGGAGGGCACCCGTGGATACAGTTAGCCATGGAAAGTGAAAGTTATGGTGGGAAAAGGAATAAACTTTATTTTCTGTTTGGGAACCGCCTATGATGTATCTAGCATGAAAAGTGTTGGGATGCTCCAAGTCGTTTTCGTTGGTAGGAAAAGTATGCCTATCAAAAATAATTTTTATCTCTCAATTTAAGCTTTGAGCTTTGGCACCTCTACAAATCACTACTTCCCTCCACGAAGGGCCTTTCTTTTACTTATGCAATTTTTATTTTGAATTTGAGTCTCCATCTTCTCTTATAAAGCACCAACTAAGGGGAACTATGATCGTATTTGAGCATTGAGTGTAGCTAATATTCGAGTGTGTTTCATGAATGGATCAATGATTGAGCATGATGGGCTAGGGATAGCTTGCTTTAGTGTTGATATTTTGAAAGACATGGTTGCTTGTTGGTATGCTTGAGTATTAAAGTCTTCATGTCTAAACTAGATTATTGCTTTGAATTATATAAAAGTCCATATGTCCATGCTATAAAGAAAGGAAATGTGATGAACATGTTAGGCAGCATTCCACATCAAAAATTCTGTTTTTGTCATTTACCTACTCGAGGACGAGCAGGAATTAAGCTTGGGGATGCTGATACATCTACAATATATCTATAAATTTTTATTGTTCCATGATGTTATATTATCATTCTTGGATGTTTTACAATCATTTTATAGTCATTTTATATCATTTTTTGGTACTAACCTATTGACATAGTGCCCAGTGCCAGTTGCTGTTTTCTGCATGTTTTTTTACATTGCAGGAAATCAATATCAAATGGAGTCCAAATGCAACAAAACTCCTGGAGGATTTTTTGGGGGGCCAGAAGAAAGCCAGTGGGCCAAGGAAGCACCTAGGGGGCTGCTCGAGGGGAGCAGTGATACGTCTCTGTCGTATCTATAACTTTTGATTGTTCCATGCCAATATTCTTCAACTTTCATATACTTTTGGCAACTTTTTATACTATTTTTAGGACTAACATATTGACCCAGTGCCCAGTGCAAGTTCCTGTTTGTTGCATGTTTTATGTTTCGCAGAAACCCAATATCAAATGGAATCCAAACGGGATAAAAATGGATGGAGAATTATTTTGGAATATTTGGGATTTTCCGGAGGAAAAATCAACGCGAAACAGTGCCCGAGGTGGCCACAAGATAGGGGGCGCGCCCTCCCCCCTGGGTGCGTCTGGCACTCTCGTGGGCCACCCATAAGGCGGTTAATGCTCTTCTTTTGCCACAAGAAAGCTAATTTTATAAGAAAAATCTGGGTGAAAGATTCACCCCAATCGGAGATACGGATCTCCAGATATAAAAGAAACGGTGAAGGGGCAGAATTTGAGAACGCAGAAACAAAGAGATAGATCTAATCTCGGAGGGGCTCTCGCCCTCCCACACCATGGGAGACAAAGACCATAGGGGAAACCCTTCTCCCATCTAGGGAGAAGGTCAAGGAAGAAGAAGAAGAAGAAGAAGGGGGGCCCTCTCCCCCTTGCTTCCGGTGGCGCCGGAATGCCGCCGGGGGCCATCATCATCACCGCGATCTTCACCAACACCTCCGCCATCTTCATCAACATCTCCATCACCTTCACCCTTCTATCTACAACGGTTCACTCTCCCGCAACCCGCTGTACCCTCTACTTGAACATGGTGCTTTATGCTTCATATTATTACCCAATGATGTGTTGCCATCCTATGATGTCTGAGTAGATTTTCGTTGTCCTATCGGTGATTGATGAATTGCTATGATTGGTTTGAGTTGCATGTTTTATTATTGGTGTTTTCCTATTGCGCCCTCCATGTCGCGCAAGCGTGAGGGATTCCCGCTGTAGGGTTTGCAATATGTTTATGATTTGCTTATGGTGGGTGTCCGAGTAAGTAGGTTGTTTTCGTATGGGATAAAGGGGACTTGATGCTTTAATGCTATGGTTGGGTTTTACCTTAATGAATCTTTAGTAGTTGCTGATCCTTGCTAGAGTTCCAATCATAAGTGCATATGATCCAAGTAGAGAAAGTATGTTAGCCTATGCCTCTCCCTCAAATAGAATTGCAATAGTGATTATCGGTCTAGTAATGTAGTCAATTCCTTAGGGACAATTTCGTATCAGTGGCCGATAGGACTTGAGAGAATATTTGTTCTACCTTTAGCTCCTCGTTGGGTTCGACACTCTTACTTATCGAAAGAGGCTACAACTATCCTGTATACTTGCGGGTTATTAAGACCTTTTTCTGGCGCCGTTGCCGGGGAGTCATAGCGTGGGGTGAATATTCTCCTGTGTGCTTGTTTGCTTTATCACTAAGTAATTTTTATTTGCTGTTCTAAGTTGTTCTCTATCTTTAGTTATGGATATGGAACACGAAATACCAAAAAAATTAGGTGTACTTGCTACTCATGGAGATGGGGTAACTCCTAAAACCCTCGATGATCATCATGTGAAAAATATTTTGTACTACTTTGATAATCCTGAGAAAACCCAACTCAACTTTATAATGGGAGACACGTTGGATCAACGTGAATACTTTAGGGATTATCGCTTGACACAGAAAGGGAAACTATTATGGGATCAAATTAATATGTTGAGTTGGTATGCTTGGGATCTATGCCTGAGATATGATATCACTTGTTGCTCTAGGATGAAGGCTCCACACCTTCCCTTTTCATGCAAATTTAATGATAATGAAACCTTAGCTTCTTATGCTAATGGTATCTATGATTACTATGATGTGGAACAAATAGAAGAATTTGTTGCTTTTAAGGCTGCTTATGAAATTGAATCTTTGTTTGAAAATTATGAAGCTTTAGATGATGATGTTTATAGGCCTGAAAATCTTGCTATACTTAGATATTGCTATGAAAATTATGAATACAATTACAATATTAATGCATTTATTGAGAAAGTCTCCGCTGTCCAAGAAGAGACTAATATTTTGCAGGAAGCTATGGAAGAAGAAATTGATGAAACTGTGAGCTCATTGGATGAAAAAGATGATGAGGAGAGCGAAGAACAAAAGGAGGAAGAGCGGATTGATCACCTGTGCCCACCTTCTAATGAGAGTAACTCTTCAACTCATACATTGTTTAACTCCCCTTCGTGCTTACCGAAGGATGATTGCTATGATGATTGCTATGATCCTGTTGATTCTCTTGAAATATCCCTTTTTAATGATGCTTGCTATGCTTGTGGCCAAGATGCCAATATGAATTATGCTTATGGAGATGAACTTGCTATAGTTCCTTATGTTAAACATGAAATTGTTGCTATTGCACCCACGCATGATAGTCCTATTATCTTTTTGAATTCTCCCGACTACACTATTCGGAGAAGTTTGAGCTTATTAAGGATTACATTGATGGGTTGCCTTTTACCGTTGCACATGATGATTTTGATGAATGTAATATGCATGTGCTTGCTGCTCCTACTTGCAATTATTATGAGAGAGGAACTACATCTCCGCCTCTTTATGTTTCCAATATGATAGAATTGCAAGAAATTGCTTATACTATGCATTGGCCTTTACTTGGTGTGCATGAATTGTTCTTTTATGACATGCCGATGCATAGGAAGAGAGTTAGACTCCGTCATTGCTTGATATATGTTACTTTGTGCTCACTACTAAATTATAAATCATTGTTAATTAAAATTGGCTTTGATATACCTTGGGATCTGGGTGGATTCATTACTTGAGCACTAAATGTCTAGCTTAATGGCTTTAAAGAAAGCGCTTCCAGGGAGACAACCCGGAAGTTTTAGAGAGTCATTTATTTCTATTGAGTGCTTTTATGTAGTTTAAAAACAAAAAAATAAATAGGGGAACCTAAAAACTTTTCAAAAAGGAAAGTGAAAGTGAGAGAGACAAGCATTGTTGAAGTGGGAGAGCTCCTTGAACTTTGTTCATGCTCACGGAAACTTTGTGAATCTTAATTACAGAAACTTTTCATCAAAAAATAATTATCCCCTTGTACAATTCCATTGTATTATAAAAATAATGTGCCAAGGTTTGCCTTTAGGATGTTTACAATGCTTGTTGGTTTGTACGATGCAAGACAGAAACTTTGGCTGTAGTGCGTGATTTTACATTTTTAACTGGAACGTCAAATGGTTCTGATTCCTGTTGCACTGTATTGATATACAACTTGTTTATTTTTCCTAATTTGGGTAGAATTTTTGGGGTAGCAGAAGTATGGTGGATGTTCATATTTCTACAGACTGTTCTGTTTTTTGACAGATTCTGTTTTTGATGCATAGTTTGCTTGGTTTGATGAATCTATCATTTTATATTAGTGGATTAAGCCATGGAAAAGTTATATTACGGTAGACACAATGCAAAAACAAAATATGAATTGGTTTGCTACATTACTTAGAGTAGTGATTTGCTTTATTATACTAACGGATCTTACCGAGTTTTCTGCTGAAGTTTTTGTGTGGATGAAGTGTCTAATCGAGGAGGTCTCGATATGAGGAAACGGAAGAGAGGCAAGAGCTCAAGCTTGGGGATGCCCAAGGCACCGCAAGTAAATATTCAAGGAGACTCAAGTGTCTAATCTTGGGGATGCCCCGGAAGGCATCCCCTCTTTCTTCAACAAGTATCGGTATGTTTTCGGATTCGTTTCATTCATGCGATATGTGCAAGTCTTGGAGCGTATTTTGCATTTAGTTTTCATTTTTCTTTTATGCACCATGCTGGTATGAGATAGTCCTTGGTTAATTTATAGAATGCTCATTGCACCTCACTTAAATCTTTTGAGTGTGGCTTTATAGAATGCTTCATGTGCTTCACTTATATCATTTGAAGTTTGGATTGCCTGTTTCTCTTCACATAGAAAACCGCCATTTGTAGAATGCTCTTTTGCTTCACTTATAATTGTTAGAGCATGGGCATATCTTTTGTAGAAATAATTAAACTCTCTTGCTTCACTTATATCAATTTAGAGAGATGACAGGAATTGGTCATTCACATGGGTAGTCATAAAATCCTACATAAACTTGTAGATCGCTGAATATGATATGTTTGATTCCTTGCAATAGGTTTGCGATATAAAGATGGTGATATTAGAGTCATGCTAGTGGGTGGTTGTGGATTGTAGAGACACTTGTGTTGAGGTTTGGAAGTCCCGTAGCATGCACGTATGGTAACCGTTGTTTGACAAATTTGAAGCATGGGGTGTTTCTTTGATTGTCTTCCTTATGAGTGGCGGTCTGGGACGAGCGATGGTCTTTTCCTACCAATCTATACCCCTAGGGGCATGCGTAGTAGTACTTTGCTTCGAGGGCTAATAAACTTTTGCAATAAGTATATGAGTTCTTTATGACTAATGTGAGTCCATGGATTATACGCACTTTTACCTTTCCATCATTGCTAGCCTCTTTGGTACCGTGCATTGCCCTTTCTCACCTCGAGAGTTGGTGAAAACTTCGCCGGTACATCCAAACCCCGTGATATGATACGCTCTATCACACATAAGCCTCTTTATATCTTCCTCAAAACAGCCACCATACCTACCTATCATGGCATTTCCATAGCCATTCCAAGATATATTGCCATGCAACTTCCATCATCATCATATACATGACTTGAGCATTTATTGTCATATTGCTTTGCATGATCATAAGATAGCTAGCATGATGTTTTCATGGCTTGTCCATTTTTTGATGTCATTGCTACGCTAGATCATTGCACATCCCGGTACACCGCCGGAAGCATTCATATAGAGTCATATCTTTGTTCTAGTATCGAGTTGTAGTATCGAGTTGTAAGTAAATAAAAGTGTGATGATCATCATTATAGAGCATTGCCCCATGAAAAAAAAATAAAAAAATAAAAAAGGAAAGGCCAAAGAAGACTAAATAAAAAAGGGGGCCAAAGAAGCCCACCGAAAAAGAAAAAAAGAAAAAGAAAAAAAAGAAAAAGAAAAAGGGCAATGTTACTATCCTTTTACCACACTTGTGCTTCACAGTAGCACCATGTTCTTCATATAGAGAGTCTCCTATGTTGTCACTTTCATATACTAGTGGGAATTTTTCATTATAGAACTTGGCTTGTATATTCCAACGATGGGCTTCCTCAAATGCCCTAGGTCTTCATGAGCAAGCAAGTTGGATGCACACCCACTCAGTTTTCAGTTTGAGCTTTCATACACTTATAACTCTAGTGCATCTGTTGCATGGAAATCCCTACTCCTCGCATTGACATCAATTGATGGGCATCTCCATAGCCCGTTGATTAGCCGCATCGATGTGAGACTTTCTCCCTTTTTGTCTTCTCCACATAACCTCCATCATCATATTCTATTCCACCTATAGTGCTATATCCATGGCTTGCGCTCATGTATTGCGTGAGGGTTGAAAAAGTTGAAGCGCGTTAAAAAGTATGAACCAATTGCTCGGCTTGTCATCGGGGCTGTGCATGATGGGAGCATTTTGTGTGACGAAAATGAAGCATGGCCAAACTATATGATTTTGTAGGGATAAACTTGCTTTGGCCTTGTTGTTTTGAAAAGACATGATTGCTTTATTGGTACACTCGAAGTATTATTGTTTTTATGTCAAATGATAGACTATTGCTTTGAATCACTCGTGTCTTAATATTCATGCCATGATTAGACATATGATCAAGATTATGCTAGGTAGCATTCCACATCAAAAATTATCTTTTTTATCATTTACCTACTCGAGGACGAGCAGGAATTAAGCTTGGGGATGCTGATACATCTCCGTCGTATCTATAATTTTTAATTGTTCCATGCCAATATTCTTCAACTTTCATATACTTTTGGCAAATTTTTATACTATTTTTAGGACTAACATATTGATCCAGTGCCCAATGCCAGATCCTGTTTGTTGCATGTTTTATGTTTCGTAGAAACCCAATATCAAATGGAATCCAAACGGGATAAAAATGGACGGAGAATTATTTTAGAATATTAAGGATTTTCCGGAGGAAGAATCAACGCGAAACAGTGCCCGAGGTGGCCACGAGACAGGGGGCGCGAACTCCCCCCTGGGCGTGCCTGGCACTCTCGTGGGCCACCCGTAAGGCGGTTAACGCTCTTCTTTTGCCGCAATAAAGCTAATTTTATGAGAAAAATCTGGGCAAAAGATTCACCCCAATCGGAGTTACGGATCTCCAGACATGAAAGAAATGGTGAAGGGGCAGAATCTGAGAACGCAGAAACAGAGAGATAGATCCAATCTCGGAGGGGCTCTCGCCCCTCCCACGCCATGGGAGCCAAGGACCAGAGGGGAAACCCTTCTCCCATCTAGGGAGAAGGTCAAGGAAGAAGAAGAAGAGGGGCGCTCTCCCCCTTGCTTCCGGTGGCGCCGGAACGCCGCCGGGGGCCATCATCATCACCGCGATCTTCACTAACACCTCCGCCATCTTCATCAACATCTCCATCACCTTCTCCCTTCTATCTACAGCGGTCCACTCTCCCGTAACCCGATGTACCCTCTACTTGAACATGGTGCTTTATCCTTCATATTATTACCCAATGATGTGTTGCCATCCTATGATGTCTGAGTAGACTTTCGTTGTCCTATCGGTGATTGATGAATTGCTATGATTGGTTTGAGTTGCATGTTTTATTATTGGTGTTGTCCTATTGCACGCTATATGTTGCGCAAGCGTGAGGGATTCCCGTTGTAGGGTTTGAAATATGTTTATTATTTGCTTATGGTGGGTGGCGTGAGTGATAGAAGCACTGACCCGAGTAAGTAGGTTGTTTGCGTATGGGATAAAGGGGACTTGATGCTTTAATGCTATGGTTGGGTTTTACCTAAATGAATCTTTAGTACTTGTGGATGCTTGCTAGAGTTCCAATCATAAGTGCATATGATCCAAGTAGAGAAGGTATGTTAGCCTATGCCTCTCCCTCAAATAGAATTGCAATAGTGATTATCGGTCTAGTAACGTAGTCAATTGCTTAGGGACAATTTCACAACTCCTACCACCACTTTTCCACACTTGCTATATTTAATTTATCGCTTCTTTATCTAAACAGCCCCTAGTTTTTATTTACGTTCTCTTTATTATCTTGCAAACCTATCCTATCACACCTACAAAGTACTTCTAGTTTCATACTTGTTCTAGGTAAAGCGAATGTCAAGCGTGCGTAGAGTCGTATCAGTGGTCGATAGGACTTGAAAGAGTATCTGTTCTACCTTTAGCTCCACGTTGGGTTCGACACTCTTACTTATCGAAAGAGGCTACAACTATCCCGTATACTTGCGTGTTATCAAGCAGCACCCACCAGGGTGCGCAGGGAGGCCCAGGCGTGCCCTGGTGGGTGCTGACCACCTCGGGTGCCCCTGAACCGCCTCTTTGCTCTATAAATACCCCAATATTCCAGAAACCCTAGGGAGTCGACAAAAATCAATTCCAGCCGCCTCAGAGTCCAGAACCACTAGATCCAATCTAGACACCGTCATGGAGGGGTTCACCACTTCCATTGGTGCCTCTCCGATGATGCGTGACTAGTTCTTTGTAGACCTACGGGTCTGTAATTACTAGCTAGATGGCTTCCTCTCTCTCTCTCTCTTGATTATCAATACAATGGTCTCTTGGAGATCCATATGATGTAAGCCTTTTTGCGGTGTGTTGGTTGGGATCCGATGAACTTTGAGTTTATGATAACACCTATGTTTTTATCCATGAAAGTTATTTGAGTCTTCTTGATTGCTTATAGCCTCATATTTCTTCTCCGATATTTGGGTTTTTTTTGGCCAACTTGATCTATTTATCTTGCAATGGGAAGAGGTGCTTTGTAGTGGGTTCGATCTTACGGTGCTTGATCCTAGTGACAGAAGGGGAACCGACACATATGTATCATTGCTACTAAGGATAACAAGATGAGATCTATATCTCCGCAATAGATAAACGGATCTCGTCTACATCATGTCATCGTTCTTATTGCATTACTCCGTTTTCTCATGAACTTAATACACTAGATGCATGTTGGATAGCGGTCGATGTGTGGAGTAATAGTAGTAGATGCAGGCAGGAGTCGGTCTACTAATCTTGGACATGATGCCTATATAATGATCATTGCCTGGATATCGTCATGATTATTTGAAGTTCTATCAATTTCCCAACAGTAATTGTTTTCCCACCGTTTGCTATTTTTCTTAAGGGAAGCCACTAGTGAAACCTATGGCCCCTGGGTCACTTTTCATCATATTTGCCTTTGCGATCTATTTTCCCTTGCATTTATTTTCAGATCTATTAAAACAAAAATACAAAAATATCTTGGTGCAATTTATTTGTTCCGCGATCTATTTATGCTATCTACCACTTTTACCTCACGTTTTTGCCTATCTTGAGGCGCCGTACTCGGAAGGGATTGACAACCCCTTTATCATGTCAGGTTGCGAGTATTTGTTATTTGTGTGCAGGTGTTGTTTACGTGGTGTGAGGAGGTTCTCCTACTGGTTTGATAACCTTGGTCTCATCACTGAGGGAAATACCTACCGTCGCTATACTGCATCATCCCTTCCTCTTTGGGGAAATACCGACGTAGTTCTAGCAGACATCACCGCTAGCCATGTATAGCAGTAGCGTGGCTCAACACGCACTACTGATACATGTTAGCTGTAGCACCGTATCAGTAGCTCGGGGCCCCGCGCTACTGATACACCTAATACCCACGCTACTGCTAGGCTTTTCCCTAGTAGTATCGTATTTCTTCTCCGATATTTGGGCTTTGTTTGGCCAACTTGATCTATTTATATTGCAATGGAAAGAGGTGCTTTGTGATGGGTTCGATCTTATGGTGCTTGATCCCAGTGACAGAAGAGGAACTGACACGTATGTATCGTTGCTATTAAGGATAACAAGATGGGGTATATTTCTACATAAATAGATCTTGTCTACATCATGCATCGTTCTTATTGCATTATTTCGTTTTTCATGAACTTAATACACTAGATGCATGCTGGATAGCGGTCGATGTGTGGAGTAATAGTAGTAGATGCAGGCAGGAGTCAGTCTACTAATCTTGTACGTGATGCCTATATAGTGATCATTGCCTAGATATCGTCATGAGTATTTGAAGTTCTATCAATTGCCCAACAGTAATTTGTTTTCCCACCGTTTGCTATTTTTCTCGAGAGAAGCCACTAGTGAAACCTACGGCCCCGGGTCTCTTCTTTAATATATTTGCCTTCACGATCTATTTTCATTTGCTTTTATTTTCATATCTATTAAACCAAAATTACAAAAATACTTTGCTGCACTTTAGTTTATTTGAGATCTATTTATCCAATCTATTACAACTTTCTCCCGTCCATTTGTCAATTTCTGGTGCTGCTACCCGAAAGGGATTAACAACCCCTTTAACACGTCGGGTTGCGAGTATTTGTTATTTGTGTGCAAGAGCTGTTTACGTTGTGTTGTGTGGTTCTCCTACTGGTTCGATAACCTTGGTCTCATCACTGAGGGAAATACCTACCGTCGTTGTGTTGCATCATCCCTTCCTTTTTGGGGAAATACCGACGTAGTTCTAGCAGACATCTCCCACTATTATAAATGAGAAGAAACTTGCCTATGTGGAGAGTAATAAAATTTCCATGCTTATGCATCATGAAAAGAGTGCTTTATGTGATAGTTATATCGTTGAATTCATTCATGATGCTACTAAAAATTATTATGAGAGAGGAACATATGCATTTACATATTGCAATAATATCAAGTTTCCTCTCTATATGTTGAAAGTTTTGAAGTTGCACTTGTTTTGTCTTCCTATGCTAGTTGATTCTTGCTCCCAGAAATTGTTTGCTCACAAAATCCCTATGCATAGGAAGTGGGTTAGACTTAAATGTGCTAGTCATATGCTTCATGATGCTCTCTTTGTGTTTCAATTCATATCTTTTATGCGAGCATAATTGAAATCATCATGCCTAGCTAAAAGGCATTAAAGAAAAACGCTTGTTTGGAGACAACCCAACATTTACCCCTACTGTTTTTATGTGTTGACATGATTATGCTACTGTAGTAATCATTTTTTATTGATTTTGTTTCAATAAAGTGCCAAGTAAAGCCTTTGGGATAGTGCGGATAATAGTTACTTGAATCTGTGCAAAAATAGAAACTTTTGTGTCCCGTCCAGGAATTTTCAAAATTCACTGGAACGTGCTTTTGATCTGAATGTTTTACAGGTGATATATATACAAACTCCCTACGTTGTCCTAATTTTTCAGAATTTTTGGAGTAGCATAAGTATGTTTGTTTTCCAGATCATTAAGATTGTTCTGTTTTTGACAGATTCTGTTTTCAATGCATAGTTTGCTTGTTTCCTAGTTTCTATGGCTTATATTGCTCAATATAAATTATGGAAATGATAAGGTACAATGGTCATTGTGTGAGTACAATTATGAATCTTGTCTTTGACAGTACGAAAGTGAATGATCTCACGAAGTTTCGTTTTAAGTGACTGAAGTTTTCAAGTGTTGGGTGAGAAATCGATATGAGGAGAATAAGGTGTGACAAGACCCTAAGCTTGGGGATGCCCAAGACACCCCAAGTTAATATTCAAGGAATATCCAACCAACTAAGCTTGGGCATGCACCGGAAGGCATCCCCTCTTTTGTCTCCAACATTATCGGTAATTTTACTTGGGGCTATATTTCCATTCATCACATGATACGAGTTTTGCTTGGAGAGTCATTTTATTTTGTTTTGATTTGCTTGCTGCTATCTATAATAATGTTTTGCATCTTTTACTTCAATAAAAATGTCAAGTATAGCCTTTGCCATGCTTATTTTGCAAGTCCACGTGTTGTTGTTTCAAAATAGAAAGTTTATCGCTGTTGCAAAAATTCTATAGAAAAGTCAGAATGTGATAAAATGTTGAAACTTTTTGAACAATAAGCTATGATAAATTTTCTACAGTGTGATCATTTTTTAGAATTTTTTAAGTTGAATAAGTATGGATCCTTCTTCATCCTTTATAGACCATTCTGTTTACACAGATTGCTGTTATGATTGCATTGTTTGCATATGTTTGCTAGTTTAATTATTCTATTCGAGGATAGGAGTATTAAATATGTAGAGGAATTTAGTATGGAATGTTAAATTATAATATTATTGATTTTCTACAGTAGAGAATGATAAGGTGTTGCATTGATTTATACTAACATATCTTATGAGTTCTTGTTGAGTTTTGTGTGGATGAAGTTTTTAAGAATTGGGGAAGCCGTGTTATGAGAAGAATGAAGAAGACACAAGAGATCAAGATTGGGGATGCCCAAGGCATCCCAAGTTAATATTCCAAGAATTCTCAAACATCTAAGCTTGGGGATGCCCCGGTAGGCATCCCACTTTGCTTCGACAATTATCGGTTAGCCTCGGTTGAGCCTAAGTTTTTTCTTCTTCACATGAGTTGTGCTATTCTTGTAATGTCATGTTATTTTGTTTAGCTTGCTGTTTTAATAAGATACTTAGATTTGAAAGTTTTTAAATAAGAGAGAGTCCTCAAATAGTTACCCATTTGCTTAACTACTCGTTTGATCTTCACTTATATCTTTTAGAAGTAGTTTGTCATTTACTCTTGTGCTTCACTTATATCCTACGAGTAAATTATTGAATGAATTGAATGTCATGAAGTTAAAATTATATGTTCATATCATGCCTAGTGGTAGATTCACATTGGGTTTAGAAAGTGAAATCTTTTGAAGCTTGACAATCACAATATTGGTCATACAAGCAATTCATGAATGATTAGTATAAGGAAGAGAACTTTCACATACAAATATATTATCTTGTACATCTTCTATGATTGTGAATACCCATTAATTATTTTCAAACTGAGCAAATTAGTTGAAATTGGACAAGGAAGACAACATAATGAGTTATGGTTGTGTATATTTGCATAGAAGTTATATTGTCATGGATCCTCCAACATTTGGTGTTTGCCTATGATCTTTTGCTAGCCAAAAAATCGTAATAAGTAGAGATACAAAAACCATTAAACCCAGTTTCTTGCCATGAGTGTCCACCATACCTACCTATGGATTGAATAAGATCCTTCAAGTAAGTTGTCATTGGTGCATAAGGCAATAAAAATTGCTCCTAAATATGTTTGATCTTTTATTATAAGGGAAAATTGAGCGTTGTGCGAACTTGTGATGGAAAAGTAATAAAAGTGACGAATTGCATAATAAAGGTTGCTATAATAAGGGGCAATATCACGTGACGTTCCTTTGCATTAAGAGCTTGGGCATCCGAAAATAAAAAGCGCGCGACAACCTCTACTTTCCTCTGTGAAGGGTCTATCTTTAATTTTCAGTATTTACTTTTATGCAAAGAGTCAATAGTATACATACTCATTCAACCTTAATTATTCTCCAGTTGGCAAACATCATGTGGTGGGGAAAGATCTAGGCACATATGACCAGTCAAATATATTTGATCATGATTTATTATTGCTGACAATTATCTCTATGATAAATGAGTTGGGAGGCGAAACATTAAGCCCCTATCTTTCTCTGTGTCCGAGGGATGCCATTTGTTCTAAGAATATGCTTTCGGTAGTAGCAATCATGGAAGACTATATGATGATTGAGTATGCGGTGCTCTTACTTAGATTTTGGTGAATAAGTTGAATTGCAATTGTTTGGTGACTAAGAATATAGGTTGTTGACTTTCAAGAGAATTCATTGTTTGAACCTTAACATGTGAATTGGTTGCTACTTCAACATGAGAAGTTTTATAAGAAAGAATTGTTGTTATGATGCTAGGAAATGTTATTGAAATTATCATTGATCAAACGTATGCACTTTGCTAGCATTCACACTTCATAAATTATTTCTTTTAACATTTACCTACTCGAGGACGAGTTGGAATTAAGCTTGCGGATGCTGATACGTCTCCAACGTATCTATAATTTATGAAGTATTCATGCCATGTTTACAATAATTTTATATGGTTTTGGTATGATTTGTATGGAACTAACCCGGACTGGCGCTGTTTTCAGCAGAACTACCGTGGTGTTGTTTTTGTGCAGAAATGAAAGTTCTCCAAATGAGCTGAAACTTTTTGAAGACTTTTTTCGAACAAAAGAGATACCCAAAGCTTCATGGAAGGACCGGAAGGTGAAGTAGTAGGGAACATGACACCGAGGCGCCCCAGGGGGGCCCAGGCGTTCACCGGTGGGTTGTGCTCACCTTGAGGCCCATCTTCACGTGAAACCAACGCCAAAAAATCCTATAAATAAAGAAACCATCAGAAATAACTCTAGATCAGAAGTTCTGCCGCCGCAAGCCTCTGTAGCCACGAAAAACCAATCTAGACTCTGTTCCGGCACTCCGCCGGAGGGGGAAATCATCACCGGTGGCCATCTTCATCATCCCGGTGACCACCATGGTGAGGAGGGAGTAGTCCACCCTCGGGGCTGAGGGTTTGTACCAGTACCTATGTGTTTAATCTCTCTCTCTCTCTCTCTCTCTCTCTCTCTCTCTCTCTCTCTCTCGTGTTCTTGAGATGTCACGACCTTGATGTATCACGGGCTTTGTTAATATAGTTGGATCATATGGTGTTTTCCCCTCTCTATCTTGTTGTGATGAATTGAGTTTTCCCTTTGAGATTTCATTCTTATCGGATTGAATACTTTTATGAATTTGAGATCACTTGATATATGTCTTGCATATGAATACTCGTGGTGACAATGGGGGTATTATATTGATTCACTTGATATATGTTTTGGCACTCAACTCGCGGATTCCCGAGGTGACATTGGGGTAATCTATGCACGGGAGTTGATGCGCGTCTTGTCTTTGTTTCTCCAGTAGAAATCTTGGGGCACTCTTTGAGGTTCTTTGTGTTGGATTGAGTATTATGAATCTGAATTTGCTTTGGTGTTATTTTAGTATGAACTCTTGGATAGATCGATCGGAAAGAATAGCTTTGAGATGGTTTTGTACCCTACAAACAATTTCTTCTTATGTTCTCCACTAGATAGGAACTTTGAAGTGATTCTTCATCGCACGTTGAGGGATAGTTATATGATCCAATTAGATTAGCATTGTTGAGAGATTGCACTAGCGAAAGTACGAACCCTAGGCCTTGTTTTCAAGCATTGTAATACCATTTGTGCTCCGTTTTATCAATTGCTACCTTGTTGTTTTTTATTGTTCCTATTATAAAAATCAATATCTACTATCATTACTACACTTTTATCACCATCTCTTCGCCGAACTAGTGCACTTATACAAATTACCATTGTATTTGGTGTGTTGGGGACACAAGAGACTCTTTGTTATTTGGTTGCAAGGTTGTTTGAGAGAGACCATCTTCATCCTACGCCTCACATGGATTGATAAACCTTAGGTCATCCAATTGCGGCAAAATTACTACTATCCTACAAAACTCTGCGCTTGGAGGCCCAGCACAAGTCTACACTAACAAGTTGTGTAGTAGACATCAGCCTCTACTAGACTAGCTCGTTGATCAAAGATGGTTAAGGTTTCCTAACCATGGACATGAGTTCTCATTTGATAACGGGATCAAATCATTAGGAGAATGATGTGATGGGCAAGAACCAAACCATGAACGCAGCATATGATCGTATCAAGTTTATTGCTATCGTTTTCTGCATGTCAAGTATATGTTCCTATGACCATGAGATCATGCAACTCACTGAGACCGGAGGAAGACCTTGTGTGTATCAAACGTCGCAACGTAACTGGGTGACTATAAAGGTGCTCTACGGGTATCTCCGAGGGTGTCTGTCGAGTTGGCATGGATCAAGACTGGGATTTGTCACTCCCTGTGACGGAGAGGTATCTCAGGGCCCACTCGGTAATACAACATCACAGTAAGCTTGCAAGCAATGTGACTAAAGAGTTAGCCACGAGATCTTGTATTACGGAACGAGTAAAGAGACTTGCCCGTAATGAGACTGAACTAGGTATGGAGATACCGACGATCGAATCTCGGGCAAGTAACATACCGATAGGCAAAGGGAACTGCATACGGGATTAGTTAAATCCTTGACATCGAGATTCGACCAATAAAGATCTTTGTAGAATATGTAGGAACCAATATGGGCATCCAGGTCCCGCTATTGGTTATTGATCGTGGAGGTGTCTCGGTCATGTCTGCATAGTTCTCGAAACCGCAGGGTCTACACACTTAACGTTTGGTGACGATATAATTATAGTTGAGTCATTATGGTCATTACCGAAGGTTGTTCGAAATCCCGGATGAGATCCCGGACATAATGAGGAACTCCAGAATGGTCCGGAGGTGAAGATTGATATATTGGACGAAGGGAGTCCGAAAGTGTTCTAAGGGCATCGGGTTATGGCCAGGATGACCGAAAGGGGTTTAGGGGGGGCCCGGCAAGTGTTCGGGGCCTCATGGGACAAGGGGAGGGGGCAGACCAGCCCACTAAGGGGATGTGCGCCCCTCTCACCTCATCTCACGTAACCAGGAGAGGTGGGGCGCACTTCCTAGGGCATCCGCCCCCTTTGCCTTTGGGGCCAAGGCTCCTAAGGGGTGGGGGCCAGAACCCATCTAGGGTTTCCCCCTTGTGGCCGCCAGCCCCCCTAGGGAAACCCTAGGGCGCCCCCTCCTCCCCTTTCCCCCTATATATAGAGAGGTACAGAGAGGGCAACCACACCCCTACATGTCACGGCGCTGCCTCTCCTCTCCCTCGTAGTCCTCTTCCTCTCTGTCAGTTGGTCTAGAGAGAGGTGGTTGCAAACACTTTGCGCTCAAACATCTTTTATATATTTGAGTTATTTTGTTTTAAATTCGTTTTTTCATTTTCAAAAGAAATTCCACAAAACTCGAAATGTGCCACTGTTTGATAGAAAAAATCCCTACAATTTTTAGAGGTGTTTTTTTTTGTAAGTTTGTCATGTACATTTTTATTATATGTAGCACGACCATTTTTTCATGTTTTTACAATGCCCCCGTGGCAGTTTTTATTTAGAGCATGGCATTTTAATAATAAGATGCATGGCATTTCTATTATTAAAAGGATGACAGTTTTATTTCTAAGAGCATGGCATTTATTTGTAGTAATGTGGCAGTTTTTATTTTTTTTCTCAAAGGATAGCATTTTAATGATTAAAAGCATGGAACTTTATTATTAGTGGGATGGAATTTTTTATTATTGATAGGTGGCAGTTTAATTTTTCACAACATGGCATTTTTATTATTCTTTACATGAAAATTTTATTAGGAAAATTATGGCATTTTTTTAATGACAATAGGATAGCATTTTTAATGTGAGAGGTTAGCATTTTTATATATTTAATTGCATGGCAGTTTTTTGGGGCCTTATCCACATAAAATATTTTTTATAGATGATTACAATTTTATGAAGTATCACAAATTTTTTAAAGAAAAATCAAAGCATGGCATTATTATAAATTTGTATGTGTTTCTTAATTCATGGCATTTTCTTATCGAGGCTTCACTTTTTATTTTTTATCTAGAGGATGGCTTTTTTTTATCTAGAGGATAGCAGTTTTTAAGTTTAGCATGGCAAAAAAAAGGGGGGTTAATTTGAAAAATGCCACTCGAACTGTGTCGATTCCAAGAAATGCCACTGCAATTTCCAAATTTTGAAAAATGTCATTTCCAGTGGCATTTTTCAAAGTCTGCAGTGGTGTTTTACAAAGTTTACAAAATTGCAGTGGCATTTTTTAAAGTTGAAAATTGTTGTGGTGTTTTTCGGAATCACCATAATTTGAGTGACATTTATCTAATTATCCCCCAAAAAATGCAGGTCACTCAAACCTTCTTTTTTAAGTTCTAATATAGCTATCTTAAACAAAAATAAAAAATTTAGGCCCCAAATCCTTTTTGCGAACCGGTGACCTCCTGGTTCAATGTACGATGCACTAACCACATCACCTGATACGATTAGTTACATCTTTTTCTATCTTTTCTTTCTTCATTTTTTGGAATGGTTTTGTTCGGTTTTTACTTTTTCTTTTTAAATTTCTTTTTTCTTTTTTCTTTTTGTTTTCTTTTTCTTTTGCTAAATGCTCAAACTTTTTCCAAATTCGTGAACTTTTTTCAGAACATATAATTTTTTTTCAAAATTGATGAACTTTTTCAAAATCAAAGAACCTTTTTTCAAAGTCTTTAAGTTTCGTGCTAACTTGATCTAGTGTTGCTTGTTCGCATGCACCCCCTTATCAGCTCTCATTGTCTTGGCTGCATCAGCCCATTATATTTTGTTGTTTATTTGTCTAGGACGGGCCACTTTGTTTTTTTTTCTTTTCTTGTCCGCATCAGCCCGTTCTGATTTTTATTGTTTCTTATTAGGCTGCGCTATCACGTACCCTGGGCCATGCCATTTTATTTTCTTTTTTCTTTGTTTTGTTTCTTTTCATTTTCTTGTTTTTGAAATCATGAACTTTTCCTAAACAGCTTGAGATATAATTATCTCACATCTAGGTTCCTCACCACATGATCTAAAGCTGTATTTTTCGTGCAAATTTGTGATCGTCCGCTCCACGTGACTTTCTTCCAGTGTTTGCGTGCGCGTGCAGCATGGGCGAACCCTATTTGGCGCTGTAGGCGCCGGTTATTTCGTTTTCTGCTAACCGGCGCATGCAGCCGCTTTATCTGGGCTCGGCCCATTTTGCTCGGGTATTTAGCGCAAAAAAGACGCTCGAGCATGGAGTCGAAACGGTGACCTCCTGGTTCACAGCTCACTCTCGTAACCACCCCGCCTCAAGAACTTCATGTGCTTACTTGCATCACTTATCTCCCTTAGCATCCTTTCTTTCGTTTTTTCTGTTTTCTATTCTTCATTTTTTTCTTTCTTCGTTTTTCTGTTTTACTTCTTATTTTTCCTTCTTCCTCGTTCGATTTTTTTTCAAATCCATCCATTTTTTTATGAACTCTTTTCAAATTCGATGAACTTTTTTCTAATTCAATGAACTTTTTTAAAACTCGATGAACTTTTTCCTAATTCAATGAACTTTTTTCAAATTCGATGAACTTTTTCCAAATCCGATGAACTTTTTTAAATAATTGATGATCTTTTTTCAAGATTGATGAATTTTTCCTTCAAATATGTGAACTTTTTTCAAAATCGATGAACTTTTTTTCAAAAACGATGAACTTTCTAAACTTTTTC
Organism: Aegilops speltoides; assembly: GCA_021437245.1. Taxonomy (NCBI): domain Eukaryota; kingdom Viridiplantae; phylum Streptophyta; class Magnoliopsida; order Poales; family Poaceae; genus Aegilops; species Aegilops speltoides. The sequence goes on from CM038142.1 coordinate 536,838,492, forward strand.
ATAAAGTTGTTTTCCAAAATCGGTGAAGCTTTTTATGTTTGTGAACTTTTCTTCAAAAATGATGAACTATTTCTCAAAAGGTTGTGAACTTGTCTCAAAATCGATGAACGTTTTTAAATTCATGATTTTATAAAAATAAATAAAAGACTAAATGATAAACAAATAGTGCGGCAATACTAGTTTATATACAGTTATCGCTATTAAAAATCAGAAGTCGATGGTTGCTGTGGTGGTCAGCTAGTCTCGAACATGCGGTTTCTTAACGAGCGGTGCGAGTTCGATTCCTCAGTAGCCGGCCTTTTTGCGATTTCTGTGTGGTATGCGCTTAAGGCGCCGAACAGGAGCTCCCTGCAGCATGTTGGTTGTGTGCGTGTGGTTGGTCTTTTTTGCATGTGTTTGTGTGGAAAGTGGGCCTCTTTTGTTTTTGTTTTCAGTGGGCTCCGGGGAAGAATTGGAAGAGTCAGGTATGAGCTTTTTTTTGCAAGTATTTCCTGTTCCCACTCTCTATACTAACTTTCTTTTGTTTTTTCCTTGTTTGTTTTTTCCAAAATTTTCTATTGGTTTTTAAACTTTTGTTTTTTGTTTTCTTTTTTGGTCGTAAAACACATGATTTTTAAATTTTTCATAGTATATTTTTAAATTCACAACTATTTTAAGCGATGTCTCATCTAAGTTGGTCATTGTTTTGATTTAGTTTCACAATTTTTGTGCAAACGCTCTATCTTCCATTTCGCTTGTCGTTGTTCGTTTGTTGTGTAACATGTTGTTGGCCTGGGCCTGTTTGGCTACGCTTTTCTTGACCCATTATTGCAGCCCACTGGCAATCCATTCCCTGTGTTTGTTTCTAAACTGTGACGTTGAATTGGAAGAGACAAGAAAAAATCAGCTATAAGGTGGTCGTCGTTTTTTCCGGTTCATGACACTGTCTCTCATTCCTTCTAAACTTCATCAAGATGAGATTTAGCAACGTCGCATCTATGTTGTTGTTTGTTCGGATCTTGTTGGTGTAATTTTCACGTAAATTCTTGATCTTGTGTCGTCGGTTAATGTATTCATGTGTCGCCTATTATGTTTTGTCCACTTTGTCGACCCATTCGTGGTGCATTTATGTTTTTTGTCGGACTTTTTTTGCTTGCGTTCTTGTGGCCTACATTTTATCTGGTATGTGTTGTAGAAGTGGAAGAGACAGGCTATGCTCTTGCCGTTGCATTTTTCTATTTTCATTTCAAGTTTTGATGTTGAAGATACAGGCTTTGTAGGAAGACAAGCTCTGCCTTGCGGTCGATATGCAACTCGGCCCAGTCAACATTTCAGTTGCAAGTCCGTTCTTAACCAGAACTAGGGTCGCCCTTTTTCCTAGTTGCAACTCCATCCCTAACATGCAATTCTTTGTCCCATTTGTAAGACTGCCTTTTACCAGTTGCAAGTCCACTCTCGACTCGCAAGTGGAGCCCAACCTTATTTTGTCCGAGTTGCAAGTTTACCTTCGACTCGCAACTAGAGCCCTATCTTCTTTAGTCCCAGTTGCAAGTCCAAAATCGGCTCGCAACTGAGGGGGGGGCGATCTTTTTTTGTCCCAGTTGCAAGTTCATCCTTGACTCGCAAATAAGGCCTGATCTCTTTTTGGGGGGTTACAACTCCACACTCAACTCGCAACTATAGCCCTACTTTTTTGCCCAAGTTGCAATCCACCCTTGACTCATAATTGGGGCCCGGCCCCGACCTTTTTTGTCCCAGTTGCAAGTCCACCATTCACGCGCAACTGGGGCCGACCTTTTTTGTCCCAACTGCAAGTCCATCGTTGACTCACAACTGGGGTCTGACCTTCTTTCTCTCCATTGCAAGTCCACCCTCAACTCGCAACTAGGGTCAGATCTTTTTTTTGTCCCAGTTGCAATCCTACCCTCGACTCGCAACTAGTCCATGACATTTTCTTTTGTCCTAGTTGCAAGTCCACCCTCCACTCGCAACTGGGCTAGGTCCTTTTTTCCCAGATGCAATCCCACCCTCGACTTGCAACTAGGCCCTGGCATTTTCATTTGTCCTAGTTGCAAGTCCACCCTCGACTCACAATTGGGGCCCAATCTTTTTTTGTTCCAGTTGCAATCCCACCCTCGACTTGTAACTAGGCCCCGACATTTTATTTTATCCTAGTTGCAAGTCCATCCAGACTCGCAACTGGGGCCAGAACTTCTTTTGTCTCAGTTGCAATCCACCCTAGATTCGCAACTGAGGCCCACCTTTTGCCCAAGTTGCAAGTTCACCATCAACTCGCAACTCGGGTCTGATACTTTTTTGTCCCAATTGTAAGTCCGCCATTGACTCGCAACTGAGGCCGGACCTTTTTTGTCCCAGTTGCAAGTCTACCATCGACTCGCAACTTGGGATGATTTTTTTATCCTAGTTGATAGTCCAGCCTCGATTCACAACGAGGGGTCAACCTTTTTTATTTCAGTTGCAAGTCCATCATCGACTCGCAACTAGGGCCAACCTTTTTTGTCCAGTTTTGCAAGTCCGCCCTTGACTCGCAACTCGGACCCAACCTTTTTTTGTCCAAGTTACAAGTGCACCCTTGACTCGCAACTGGGGCCTGAACTTGTTTTGTCCCAGTTGCAAGTCCACCTTCGATTCGCAAATCAGGCCTGGCCTTTTTTGTCCAAGTTGCAAGTCCATCCTTGACTCGCAAACTAGGCCGATCTTTTTTGTTCCAGTTGTGAGTCCACCGTCTACTCGCAACTGGGGTCCGACCTTTTTTCCAGCTGCAAATCCACGCTCGACTCACAAGTAGAGCCCGACCTTTTTGTGCCAGTTGCAATCCCACCCTCAACTCGCAACTGGGGCCCGACCTTTTTTTTGTCCCATTGCAAGCCCAGCCTCCACTCCCAACTGGGGGTTGACCTGTTTTTGTCCCAGTTGCAAGTCCATCCTCGACTCGCAACCGGGGTGTGACATTTTTTTGTCCCAATTGCAAGTCCACCATCGACTCACAACTGGAGCCCGACCTTTTTTGTCCCATTTACAATCCCACCTTCGACTCGCAACTGGACCCCGGCATTTTTTTGTTCTAATGGCAAGTCCACCCTCGACTTGCAAATGGGGCTCGACCTTTTTTTAAATTGCGTAAAAAACTTAAAATGTCACAAGCATATTTTTTGAAACACTTGAACAGCTTTTTAAAGAGAATTAGTTATAGCTTTAAGATTTGTGTCTTTAGATTTTGTGGGTTGGTCCTATATGACTTTCTCGATCTACATGTGGCATGGCCATTTGCATGGGCATTTTGCATGTGAGTTCTGTCCATGTGCTTTGGGTCATTCTCTTGTTTCACTTTAGCAAGTTTTCACGTGTGTGTAAGAAGAGGAGGGACGCGAGCTGGCGTGTAGTAGTTTTTTTAGGACAAAACTGTCATGTAGTAGGACTACTAGCAGCAATGGAGATAGCAATATACCAAACCACCTTTTATTGATGTTGTTTAGCATTGCACAAAAGGCTGCAACCAAGCAGCCCAAGACGAGGACGGCCGAGGACGCTTGTCCACTCGTATGTGCGTTGAACCCCGTGCTACAGTGCACCGGCGTGAAATGCGTTGTGATGGACGGGACTAATGTCAACCAGAACAAACAAATAAACAAACAATCCCGTCACAAACAAACAGCCCCGGGGAACGAAGTTGAAAACTGGAGGCTGGGAGCAAATGTACTTGTCAATGGTAGAGGCCACAATATAGGATGATAGCTTGTTAGATGTGAGATATCTCACATCCAGATGAGGCCCCCCCTCCTCAAGGCCGCCTCCTCCCAACCCTAGCCGCCTCCTCCTCCCAACCCTAGCGGCCCCTCCTCCTCACCCTCCTCCCTCCCTCGCCGCCGCCTGAGGCAGCCGTTGGGCAAGCCCGGTGCGCCAAGGATGGTGGCGGTGGGGCCTCGGTTGCCCTGCTCCTCCAGATCTGAAGCGGCGGCTCCATTGGCAAGGCAAGGCCGGCTGTTAGCCGTGCGGGTGATGGATCATGTGTCCCGACCGCGCGGGCGGCGGGATCCGGTGGTCGTTGGCGGCCGGCGGCGGCTTCTGCGGCAGTCGGTGTGCGCGATCTAGCGCGTCCCTTCCTCCTGTGTTCGGCGTGCGGGCCAGCCTGGTCGGGCCGCGCTTCCTCTTGGTCGCCGGTTCTGTACAGGAGGTGATGCTGGTGGCTGAGATCTACTTCGGGCGAAATCCCGGGCCGGCCATGACCGGCCGCGCTGCGGCGACGCCTGAGGGCGTCGTTTCCCTCCTTGGAGGCGTCGGTATGGACTGATCTCCTCACTTCACCTTCCCCTAGGTTTCCCAGGCGAAAGCCCTAACTCTGTTGGGCGGCGGCGGCGCTCAAGGCGTCGTTCCCTTCTTGAAGGCGCCGCTTTGGGAACCTTGGGGCTAGGTGGCGCTTGTGGGTGGTGGACGACAGCGGTGGTGCGACCCTTTCTTAGCATGTATTTATGCCTGTTGCTTGGAGATGGAGTCGCGTAGGTGGAGGTCGTCGGCTGGCGTCATGGTGACGTCAATGGCAGAGGACCTGCCAAGGCTTGCGTAGGTGGAGGTTGTCGTTTGGCGTCGTGGTGGCGTTGATGGCGGAGGCCCTGCCAAGGTTGTCACCTCAATCTGCTCTGAAGATGGACCAGTGGAAGATGGCGGCGACGACACATGTGAGTGCGTCAGACCGGTTTGAGCCCCGGACCCGGAAGATGGCTCAGTCGGGGCCTCCGGCTTTAGATGTTAGGCTTAGATGAGAGGTATGGGTATGTGGCCCAGCTTGCACCCCTTCATCATTTGGATAGGAGTAGCGGCAGATGCTGTTAAGATGACGGATTCAGACATATTGTTGTTATAATTTGGAAGGTCCACAAGAATAACTAATAAAATGGCCGTATACATCTTCCAGATGCAGCGGCCAGGGGTCATCTTCCTTTTCGAAAAGAAAAAACATCTAGATGAGATATAGTCACACCCTTCTAATATTTACCTCTGTTTGGAAATAAATAACATGGCTTTATATCAACTAAAAGCATGTCAATTATTTCCGAACGTAGGTAGTGTATAGCAGATAGTTTTTATGTATACATGCACCGCTTCAATATCCATGACGACAGGATGCGACATTGTCTAAAACTCGGTGACAATTCATTGCCTTTTTTGCTGCTTGACGTGCTGAGGGTAGCAAGAAGAGGCAGGATAAGAACACAAAATCTTATCAGAGACGGGCTGCAGTGGTGCATGCCACTATCTCCCTCTAACAATCTTCTAAAGAATTAGACAGCTACGTATTGCGTATGTGTCTGAATTCTGATCCCTACACCTTGATGTCTATGGCATGCTCCAACGCAGACGATGCCGCACCCACCGTCAAAGTGTGCGCGGTGGGCGACTCCAGCGACGGGTGAGTCACCGTGAACTCGTACTCGCCATGGACGAGGTTCAGCTCGGCCACGCCGTTGGTGTCGGTGGTGGCGGCCTCGGGGTGCGTCTTCCACTCGGCGATGAGCTTGTCGACGACGTTGCCGGCGGGGAGGTTCGTGAAGTTGTTGTCCGTGAGGCACATGACCCAGCAGCCGTGCTTGTGCCAGGCCGCCCACAGCACCATGCCCTCCACGTTGGGGTGGCCGTAGCCTTCCCGCAGCACGTCCTCCAGGTACTCCACCTGGTACGGCCCCGTCTTCGGGGAGACGTCGATCTCGGTGAGCCAGATGGGGACCTTGAGCTGCGCGAGCATGTCCAGCGTCGCCCTCATGTACGGGATGTTGGGCGCCTCGAAGTGGCTCTCCAGCCCCACGGCGAGCTTGATGCCGGCGTTGCCGGGGTAGGAGCGTATCTGCTCCATCTTGGCGGCGTACTTGCTGGCCATGGCGGTCAGGTCCAAGGCCCACTCCAGCGTGCCGTACTCGTTCATGAACAGCGTCGCGTTCGGGTCGATCTTGGCCACCTGCCCGTACACCTCCGCCGACACGTTGGCGCCGAGCCGCCCCTCGTAGAACTGCCCGTGGAGGTTCTCGTTCACCACGTCCCACGCGATCACCTTGCCGGCGTACCGCGTCACCACGGAGCTCAGCCGCTTCTGCATGGCCGCCTTGAGCTCCTCGGCGCCCAGCGGGTTCACCCACGCCATCTGCGTGTTGTTGGTGTCCCAGAACACGTTGTGCCCGCGCACCTTGATGCCGTGCCTCTGGGCCAGCGCCAGCATGGCGTCCGGCACGCTGTAGTTCTCGTGGTCCCGCTTCCACTCGGTGCTGTACCACTTCATCGCGTTCTCGAAGCTGGCCACGGTGAACCGCGACGTGAACCACTTCTCGTAGGCCGGGATGTTCAGGATCTCCGCCGTCATGGCGTTGCCCAGAGGGAACCCGGGCCGGAGGAGCTTCAAGCTCAGCTCCGCGTGCGCCAGCGGGTTGCCGTCGGCGCCCCGGGCGACCACCTTGACGGCGCTCTTGCGGGCCTTGTCGGCCGACAGACTGGTGTGGTTCTTCCACTCGGCGAAGGTGAAGGGCTGCAGGGACACGCTGTCCACCAGAATGTCCACCGTAGCACCATCCGCCTCGAAGAAGAACTCGGCTGGCCCGGATGAATAAGCGGTCATGCCGCCCTTGAGCATGCTCCAGCAGCCGGCCTTGGCCACGACGGCGCCGCCTCCGATGTACGCGCCGTTGGGGGCCTTGAAGATCGCCTTCACCACCGCCGTGCCGGACGAAACCTGCAACCATGCTGCATATGCGTGCATGGAGCCATATATGGCCTAAATATCAGAACTGCAGATATACATATACGTAGTACTTTCTGTTGTGAGTGACCATTGATAAAGGGGGTTGAACCTGAGAGAGAGTAGTGGTGGTTGGTCTTCAAGTGGATCTTCTGATAGACGCCACGCGACGGCCGGTCCTTGTTCTTGGCGTCGGCGAACTTGTTGCCGGACTGCGAGCTGTTCACGGCGGCCTTCACGCCCGGCGGCACCAGCCAGCCCATCAGGCCGCTGTCGAACTCGCTGTTCTGCAGAATGCCGCCTTTGTACAGAGATCTCATCGGGTTGCTCAAGCACTGGATAACACAGAAACAGGCACAAGATTAATCCTGATCCCGATGTGATTAATCCTGGACATTCAGGGCTAGCTGCAATTCTTTCTTTTTTGGGGGGGCAATTCAGAATTTCCTTTCAAGATCTTGTAGGGAATGTTGATGCGATTCAGTATTTACTTGATATGATTTTTCCATCATTTAACTTTTAGGAAAGAGTAACATCGGGCAATAAATAACAATTTTCCATGTGTTCCGCATGCAACGAGAGTTCCATATGCTACTGACTTAAAATAAACATTCCGCAGAAGAAGAAGAAAATTTGGTCATATCTTCTCTAATACTTCATTAGATAATCCCTAATATCATGAAACGGATATTACAATGACCTATGGTAATAGTTTAGTATTAGAAGAAAATATGACTCAAGGTCTGGTAGGTGTTTTCTTAGTTTACGGCTTCCGTCCATTTCTACAAGCAAGTCTATAGGTTGAACTACACTCCAGCACATACGAGCTATGAAAGTCTGTCACCTATAGGGTTTTAATACAATGTATACTTCCCTGCTACTAGAACAAATGTTTACCGTCACCGTGTCAATCCATCTCATTCATTTCATTTGCTTGTATGTAAAAAGGACACATTTCGAGGATGGTATATTCTGTAAGGCATGCTTTACATTTCTGTTGTAAAAAATATCAGCAAATTTCCGTTTTGTCTATGAAATCACCTTTCTCAGCTGGTAGGCAACCCCTGATTTATTTTGACTTATGTCATGCCAAACGAAATGCCTTAAAAAGAAGGAAAACAAATCCAATATCTTTCTCTGGAGTAACAAATCCAATCCAATATCCATTTGGGCAGGAGAAAACTAGTACTTGCCTCGAGGCTCGCCGTATGATCGTAGGGAACCGACTGGACCATCCACCCTACATGCATGAACATCAATGGGGAAAACAGATTACAGATCCCCCGCATAAACCCCAAGAACCTTCTAAGAATCGGACTTACAAACTGGAATGCGCAAGATAAAGTAGAGAAATCTGACCTTCAAACAGGGAAATGGATAGCAGAAAGATGAATATTAATCTCCCCATGGCGACCACCAGTGTATATATGTCGTCCCTTCTCCTACTGGACTGGAGAGATGTTCTAGTTGGTGGAGATGGGGAGGTGAATATATAGGCAAAGGGTAACTGATTTGTTCTTGAGAAGAGCAAGGTGGCGTGTTTGCTAGCTTCTCAGATCCTTGACTCCAGCGAAAGACAAGGCAGGAGGAGCAACAGCAGTGCATTATGTGTGGATGCAGTTAAATCTTGCTATTTATGGCCTTGGTAATTACGTTTGTATGAACGCATGCACAGATCAAGTCCAGATCTTTTCACCCCCGTAAAAAATATATCCATATCTTTTGCAACAATACAGAGAATTTGACATGAATGCAAATGATTAATGTCAATTGAAATTTTTCCAATAATAGGTATTGGGAATATTTATCATATAAATACTCACTATCATACTTTGGAGAATACTGTAAGTAGTAAATGACATAAGATTGCTAGCTAATCAACTCAATATCCAACTTTTGGAAAGTAATAGTACTGAATACCCAACTGATTCTGCAATCCAATAGTATTGACCTCTGAGGAGAGTTTCTTTTTGCTAGTTTTTTTTTGTTTGAAATTTTCTCTTTGCTAGTTTTGGGTGGCCGTGGCTAGCTCGACAGGCTGAAAATTCTTCGCACGAAGAGTACGCTTGGTTGGGCGCAAATATGCCATGTTAAGGAATTTGTAGCCTGTGATTATTTCGTACCTCGGTTTTTTGTACTCCCTCCGTCCCATAATATAGGAACGTTTTTCACACAACACTAGTGTAAAAGACGTTCTTATATTATGGGACAGAGGGAGTAGATCTTTAGGCTAGTTTCAGCAATGAAATCAGGGGGCCCCGGGGGCTTCTCTTATCAAAACAATGGAAACCCAACCTTCACTGTCACAGATAAGTAAATTGCCGAAAGGAGGGTGCGAGAGTTCTCTACACCCAGAGTGTGGAGGCATGGTTCGGGAGCTTATCATTATATAAGAGCATCTACAGCTGTGATGGACAAATCCGGCCCCTCAAATGCCCGCGAACGCTCGCGCGTCCGTGGACATTGACCTGTCACGCCTCAAATATGCAATCCACATCGGGATACCTCAAATTAGAAATCTCAAATCCACATTATTACATGCAACGTAGTGATCTTTAAGCGGAGCTCATCCGGGCGCTGTGGCCATGTCCGGCGGCCGGTTGCGCTCTCCAGAGTGTTGGTCCGGTCGCCAGCAAGGTAGAGTAGGGCATGGAACACGAGCCAGCTCACGAGACTCAAGGCGACGCCGTCTCCCATGCCCTACTCTTCCTCGTCGGAGCCCGGAACCCGTTGGGTGCCGGTGGACGTTAGATCGGTGATGGATCCGTTCTGGAACGAGCCAGCAACATCCACCACGACACAGTTGCGGCGCCCGGACTGGTGCCCCATACGGGACGCCGGAGAATGCGACTCTGCCTCGCGGATGTCCACTGCCACGAGCGTTGCCACCGCCTCCCGCGCCCGCTGCCGCGCACGGCGGGCACGCCGTGCCATGTTTGCGTCGGAGACGCTCACAGTGCGTCCATGGCCTCTACGCGCCAACGAAGGGGTTGCGCGTCCGCCACCGCATTCGAACGCCAGACGAGGCACACCATCTGGTGAGGCAGCAACAGTTGCCCTAGCGCCGGATCCATGCGCCATTTGGGCGGACGCAATGGATTCCCGACGGAAGGAGTCCGAGCACTGCCCTGCACGGGCCTCCTCCCGGGAGCGGCGGAGCGTAAGCTGGGCGGCCATCTCCTCTTCAGGGCCGCGAGCTCGGACGACGGCGGGGACGAGCTTGGGTGGTAGAAGGGAGTAGATGGGAGCGAAGTGAAGTGGCTAGGGTTTGGTCCGATGAAGGGATGGGAGGGGGGGATATATGTGGGGTCGGATGGACCAGCGTGGGCCGGTTCCGACGTGGCGAAGAGCCAGCAGGCGGTTGCGTCTCGTGTGTTGATTAGAACATGCCCGAATTGCTATTGCTTTTTTGTACTTCATGATTATCAATGTACAATGTGCACAAATCTTATCACTTTGTTGAAGGAAAATACAAAAACTTTTAGCATAGCAATATACACACGCGTCTAGAAAAACTGTTGTTCGCTTTTATTTCATTACTTTTTTTGTTCATGGCTTTGACAATATTTTCATAAATATTTTATATTTATTTTTCAGTGGGGTGAAATCCGAGACTTAAATCTACATCTCATACATCATGCACGTGTGACTCTAAATTTTTATATTTGCATGTGTTATAAACTTATAATGTGATATGTCAATATTCAATTGTACTTTGGTTATGTGAGTTCTCAAATGCAATGCACATGTACCTCACAAGTAGAATATATGTACTTATAGTTTTTTCGAAAATAAAATATTAGTCAAAGAAAATAAATAGTAGGACAAACGTCAGAACAGAAAAAATAAAGCCACTTGGGCCGGGCCATTAGTAGCGAAGCTGAAGCGAAACAAGCTTATGTCTCGCTTAAGGCGAGGCAAAGCCGCTGTAGCTGAAAATTGCGGGACTGAATTAAGCTGGACTTGGGCTATTAAGTTGGATCGGTAGGGATTTGTGAGCCTGGCTGGTCAGACAGCAAGCAAATCAGGCCTGGCGAAACAGCAAGCCCTGTATGCAAGCGCGTCTCCGTCTCTCGGCTTTTCCGCGATGATGGACAGTGAATTGGATAGTACCACATCGCCCAGCGAGAGCGGAGGGGTCCTTAAGAGCGTTATAAAACAAGGGCCATGATTAACTCTTTTATGAAGTCAAGCGCAGCTTCTTTCAAGATGTGTTTGTCACCTGTTTGTCATTAAGTTTCTTAGTGCCTTTGCCATCCTAGTGACTAGTGAAAGGGATCAAAAGGTACTCAGAAGCTTAATGAGAACATGTGACAAACGTACTTTGAGACGGAAACCGACGGGTGGGTTGGTGTGGTAAGACGCCAGCTTTTGTTTGATTATAAAATTATATATTTGAAATGTAGGATTTGACAAAAAATACAGTATCACATTTTTGGACTCAAATAATATTTCCTCCATCTACAAATAGCTCTCGCTGACTTATTGCAAATAAGTGTTAGTGTAAAGCTGTAAACTCGCTGATTTAGTACAAATAAGTGTTAGTACAAAGTTGTTAGTTTGGGACACAGGGAGTAATTCTAATTTTTATTAGTCAGATGTATATAGACATGTTTTAAGTCCTGTTTGGAATATCGTTTCCCTTCTAAATACACCTGTGGAAGATATAGGCCTCCTCTTTATCGGTAAGTTAGGGCATTTCTAGCAGACCTCGTATAATGCCGACCCGCAAAATGCATATACAGTTCCCGAAAAAACGGCTTTGCAGGTCGGCGTGGGCGGCGGCCGAGCTGACCCCGCAAAGCGGGCCCGTAAAAAAGATATATTTTACATTCTTCATTCTTCTTCTTTGATTCTAAAGAAGTAGACGTTGCTTCCCCTCTAGTTTCTTCTCTAATTGCACATGCAGCCGCATCATTAGCCTCAATTCTACCAACGAGTGCACGAACATCTATTAAGTTTCTTTCTATCAATAAATCGATGTATTCTTCTTCCCAATACCAAAATGAGCATCCACCTCCCTACACACATGACCATCTCAATAAGCTATCAAAATTGAACGGAATAGGTTGACAAAGCCGAATGAAAACAAGAACATACCCCGTCGTTTTCACATTTGAAGAATACCCATCTGGGGTGTTTCGGCGTGCTAGATGTTAGCGGCAGCACTGCTTGCGGCCTTGCGTGCAGTCGTCGCAATGTATGAACGGCATCAGTGAGCCGGCGAGCCGCGACGCGAGCACCGAGCTCGGGCGACGGCCAACCGAGTCCTTGCCGGCAAACCGACAACAACAGCTAGAGGATGAACCAGTTGCTGCATGCGGCGTTGGAGCTTTGCGGGGTGCTCCCTGACCAATCCATGGCTTGGCGCAGCCACCTGTGGCCGGAAACAGCAAATTCGACGGCCGCGACAAACAGCCGCGATCGGCAACTTTCCGGCGGGCCGGGATAGGAGGAAGTGGTAGAGGACAATCTCGGGCGTGTGGCAGCCCGCCGGCGTGATCCCGACGGCTGGTATGGCCGGAAACGTATGCGGCGGCCCGGCAGTGGTGGGTGGGGAAAAGCGCGGGCTGAAATGCCCCCCCCCCCCCGCCGCCAACTGCTATCGCTATATACAGGGCACCGACGGGGCGAGGGGGAGAACGTTCGCAACGCCGGCTGCGCAAGGATGACATCGCAAACATCACCACGAATGTCTTGGCGGGGAACGTCCGCTCTACAACATCACCAAAAAAATAATTTATTTTAATAAAACTGTTGCTAATAACTATGCCAAAAAATATTTCTATAAAACTATTAACAATGACCATGCCAAAATTTATCTAGATGCTTAATTGTAATTCAATAAAACTATTAATAATAACGAGTAATGCTAGACACATGGAGAGATTACGTGGGATTTACAAGTGGTTAGGAATGATTGGATGAGATTTAATTAAGTACCAGTAAAATTCGGAGGGTTAATTAGAGGAGGGCATTCACTGCATTCGGTTGTTCTTTACCCGTGTGTCTAGTATTATCAAATACTAACTATGCCAAAAATATTGTCGCCCTTATGAGACAACCGTCGTGCAATGCTACTTCGTCCATGATAACTTTAGTAAAGAATAATATTTGCTCTACGTATAGCAACAAAGGCATGCCTATTTTCCTGTGGCCCACATACTCGCATTGTCGTGGTGATGTGATACTTCCCGTAAAAACAAAGCTTAAGTACCATGTGTTATCACTCCGCTTCCCATTCGTCAACACAAAATATACAACCTTTGGTTGGATGGTTAGAAAGACTGTCATATCCGCACCCCACCAGAATTTAAATCTTGATGATTGTACTTTTTTGAATTTATTTCAGAATTTTCGGCGACACATGTTTAGTGGGAATAAACATTCCCGTCGACTACGAGGCGCGTATGGTGTCTTCATAAGTCTCAAAATGATATGCCGCCTCGGTCTCTCGGAGATGCTCATAGGGTACGGTGTGCTTATGTGTGTTCATAGGGGTGAGTGTATGCACGTAAATATAATCACTTGCTTCCATACCGTGCTCAAAAAGAAAATATAATGATGCATTTTGTGCATATCTTTTTTTCTTTTTACACTTGTGTGTAGATATGGATGAAAATGATGTATTTTCTAATTCAAGTTCTACATGCATATTTTTATTTCTATATTATTTTTATATGATTTCTTGTTGTCTTCTCAAATACTCCCTATGTTCCATAATGTAAGACGTTTTTTGACATGTGGGACAGAGGGAGTACTATATGTCTAGGATGATTGTTTTAAAAAACTAACTTTGAGCACACTCGTGGATTGTATCTGAATATGCTGCATGTTCTCTTTCTCATACGAACTCAACAGTGGTTGCTACCGCAAAAAAGAAAAACATTGGTTGAATTACATTATTTTCTCACTTAGCGCAATTCTATGTTCAAAAGCTTTCGCACATGCTCATCTTAATCAAATTTCTAGTGTTCCTCTTTCCAAGTTAGGATACATAGTTATCTATTCATTTCTGCTCGTTGGACATAGCACAGAAACCTAATTGCAAGCACTTGCTCTCATTTGGTATTTTATATTTGATAAATAAATTGCTCCCTCGGTCACATAATATAAGACATTTTTTTGACACTACACATTATGAGAAGGAGTGAGTACATTATAGATTTATAAAATAGGCATGTACTTCTTATCCACCTAACAAGAGTTGAATATTAATTATAGATTTTAGCATGTCATAAATTATTCATATATTGTTTACTATATTTTCTTGTAAAGTTGTACTAACACATCGACAATTAATATGGATGTGAGGGAGTAATATACACTTATTACTAATATAGTGTAAAGTCTATATAATTCTCATACTTTGGTGTAGTTTTTATATTAAAGGAAAACATTTATAAACGGTCGACAGGACAAGCGCTCTGCCGGTTGTTATCTCTTCCTGCGTGACCTCCGCCACTTGTTTCGTCCATGGTAGCTTTATCTCTTCGACCACCACGCTACTGTAGCTACTCTTTCTTCCTAGTAATAATTAATTAATGAGTGTTGACCCAAAACCTTTTGCCTCCGTTAAAAATATAACTCTTAAATTTGTGTTATTTTTTTTGCGAACTGGAAGTCCTGCCGGATGCAGTCTGTCTGTCTGTGCACATGGTAGGAGGGAGCAGTGCGGTGCGGATGGCAAGCCGGTTGAGCGAACGTTCGCGCTCGAGCATGGATGTTTTTTTTTAATCGAACGTGTGACTCTGTCTTGGCGGGTGCAAACGAGCTGGGCTTGGGCTATGAAATTGGACTGGACAGAGAAGTGCGAGAGAATCCAGCCCTGGAGAACTGGGAGCCCGTTATGAAAGCACGTCCGTCTCTTGGCTTTGCCGAGCGTGTGAGCTGCAGCGGGGATTGATTAGTACCACATCGCCCAGCGAGGGCTGAGGAGTCCGTGAAGGATGCTACAAAAGAGGGGGCCGCGGCTCCCCTGTCGGTCAGATCCTTCTCGGCCATTTGGCTGAGTATATAATAAGCACAGAATACGTCAAGATGTGTTAGTCATTTGTTTGTCTTTAAGTTTCTAAATATCTTTGGAAGAAATTTTGAAAGGTATTTTAGGAACTTAATGCAAACATATAACTAACTTACTTTGATCCTGAGACCTCAACCATCTGTACAAAATGGTTGAAGCCTGTACAGATGGTCGAGGTCTTAAACGGCAGTTTATTTTTGTTATTTTTATGCAGATTCCAATATATACTTCGATGTGGAAATACATTTTGGCTCCCTGGCTCCTGTACACGTAAATAATTTTTGAAATGTTAATAAGACCCTAGTAATTTCTTTTATGCATTTGTTGTCACATCCAAATGTTGTTTTAGGAAGCCGACGGAATCCCCACACGAGCCCTTACCACCATTCCACAAGCCACAACCAACGACTAGTGGATCTGCAACCGTCGGGCGACGGAGTTGGAACAGTGGGAGCGCCGATGTCGCGTCCTGCCGTCGAGTGACAGATTTGCTACGTCCCTGCCGATAGAGCTGGAACCACACACGACGGCGAGTTGAACCATCGCGGTGGCCGCGACCGTGGGTGGTGCTACAAGGCGATGGAGATGCTGGAAGCCGCAACAAGCTGGGATTGTCACTAGGGTGGTGGCCTGGCCATGCTACGAGCGGCGACCGATCATCAGAGAGACTCGTCCCCGCGGCGAGGCATGTTGCAACCTGCGTCAGCGGAAGCTGGAACCCCCATCTCGTTGAGCTGCAACAAGGCGGTGAAAGAGTTGCGATGGGCCGGACGGCTTGCAACGACGCATCGAGGATGTCGGAACCGGCGACAGGAGATGCTAATGCAGGTGTTTGGTTTTGCCGGAACCAATACTCTTTTTTTGCTACCACAGACGTTTGGTTTTGCTGAAACCACTGCCAAATTTGCAAGTTTGCTACCACTGACTTTTTGGTTTGCTGGAACGAGCTTGATTTTTTGCTACATCGGCGTTTTTGACTTTTGCCGGGGCACAACTTCCATTTTTTGTTTCGCAATTTCTGCTACCACCGTTTTCTTGTTTTGCTGGATCGAGTGCAATTTTTTGCTACAATTGGGTGGATGGGAGCTGCATGATAGGGAGTTACATCGTCATTTTTTTGGTGGAACTGTCAACGCGGATAGCTGCTATCGGCGATTTTTTTTTGCTAGAACTAAATTACTTCATGAGGTGCGGCCGCGAGGCAATTTTTTGGAAAAAAAATTTGTTGCAATTGTGTTACTGGAACCATCGTTTGATTTTGCTAAGATGATCAGTTAATTTTGCTGGAACCGCCTGAAGCAGAGCTGGGACCAGTTTTTCTAGCAACTGATTTTTGCTGCAACCATCCAATCGGCGAGCGGTCCCGGCGAGCAGCGGCCACAGAGCTGTAACAATCGCAACGGGGGCGGGCTCACGTTGCTGGCGAGAAACGTAGGAGACGACAGCGGTGACCGGTGACGACGACGCCGACTAGCAGCGAAGGCAGCGATAGGGAAGACAGGCGGGGCGATGCTTCGAGGATGGCGCTCGTCGTCCAAGGTGGCGTGTTGGAACTTTTTCTAAAAGAAGGCGTCCGAGAGGAGGAAAAAGGGAATCGTACGGCTCCCGATTATTTAATCGTTTGATGCTGGTAAGACTGGCCCCCAAATTTGGGCTGGCGTGCCGACGCCTAGCACTCGTCAAATATTAAACATTTTGGCCCATGCAAAAAAAAAAGAAACAAGTTGAACACCAAATGTTACCCAAAAATATCACCCCAAATTTGTTTTTTTTTGACAGACGAAAAACTAGTGCACCATTTCATATGAAAATTATCAAGCATGCTTGCGACACTAACACATATATTCAAAAAAAATTCATTTTTTTGAATTTTTAAATTATTTTGAGTTATGTTCATCCGAAAGCCAATGCTCCCGGAGCCAAAACACGCGCCCCATATTGAAATTTCTAAAAAAGACGTATATTTAGGAATGAAGGGAGTAGTATATATTCCCTCCAGTTCCTAAATATAAGTCTTTGTAGAGATTCCACTATGGACCACATTGTTGGGGAATGTAGTAATTTCAAAAAAATTCCTACGCACACGCAAGATCATGGTGATGGCATAGCAACGAGAGGGGAGAGTATTGTCCACGTACCCTTGTAGACCGTAAGCGGAAGCGTTATGACAACACGGTTGATGTAGTCGTACGTCTTCACGATCCGACCGATCCAAGTACCGAGCGTCACGGCACCTCCGAGTTCAGACACGTTCACTTGATGGCGATCCCGGACTCGATCCAGCAAAGTGTCGGGGATGAGTTCGTCAAGACGACGGCGTGGTGGCGATGATGATGTTCTACGGCGCAGGGCTTCGCCTAAACTCATGACGATATGACCGAGGTGGAATATGGTGGAGGGGCACCGACACGGCTAAGGAGCGATCACGTAGATCAACTTGTGTGTTCTAGGGTGCCCCCGCCCGTATATAAAGGAGCAAGGGGAGGCCGACCGCCCTTGTGGGGGCGCCAGGAGGAGGAGTCCTCCTCCTAGTAGAGTAGGACTCCTCTTTCCTACTCCTACTAGGAGGGGAAAGGAAGGGGAGAGGAGAGGGAAGAGGGGCGCCCCTCTCCTAGTCAATTCGGACCCAGAGGGGAGGGGCGCGGCCCATGCTGGCTGCCCCTCTCTCTCTCTCCACTAAGGCCCATAAGGCCCATTACTTCTCCGGGGAGGGTCCGTAACCCTCCGGCACTCCGTTTTCTCCAAAAGCCGGAACAATTCCGTGTCCGAATATAGTCGTCCAATATATCAATCTTTATGTCTCGACCATTTTGAGACTCCTCGTCATGTCCGTGATCACATCTGGGACTCCGAACAAACTTCGGTACTTCAAAACTTATAAACTCATAATAAAACTGTCATCGTAACATTAAGCATGCGGACCCTACGGGTTCGAGAACTATGTAGACATGACCTAGAACTATTCTCGGTCAATAACCAATAGCTGAATCTGGATGCCCATATTGGCTCCTACATATTCTACGAAGATCTTTATCGGTCAAACCGCATAACAACATACGTTGTTCCCTTTGTCATCGGTATGTTACTTGCCCGAGATCGATCGTCGGTATCCAATACCTAGTTCAATCTCATTGCCGGCAAGTCTCTTTACTCGTTACGTAATGCATCATTCCGTAACTAACTCATTAGCTAAATTGCTTTCAAGGCTTATAGTGATGTGCATTACCGAGAGGGCCCAGAGATACCTCTCCGACAATCGGAGTGACAAAACCTAATCTCGAAATACGCCAACCCAACATGTACCTTCGGAAACACCTGTAGTACTCCTTTACAATCTAGTTACGTTGTGACGTTTGGTATCACCCAAAGTGTTCCTCCGATAAACGGGAGTTGCATAATCTCATAGTTACAGGAACATGCATAAGTCATGAAGAAAGCAATAGCAATATACTAAACGATCAAGTGCTAGGCTAACGGAATGGGTCATGTCAATCACATCATTCTCCTAATGATGTGATCCCATCAATCAAATGGCAACACATGTCTATGGTTAGGAAACATAACCATCTTTGATTAATGAGCTAGTCAAGTAGAGGCATACTAGTGACGTTATGTTGGTCTATGTATTCACACATGTATCATGTTTCCGGTTAATACAATTCTAACATGAATAATAAACATTTATCATGATATGAGGAAATAAATAATAACTTTATTATTGCCTTTAGGGCATATTTCCTTCAGTCTCCCACTTGCACTAGAGTCAATAATCTAGATTACACAGTAATGATTCTAACACAGGCTTAGTCAATGGGTCTGCAACATTCAGATCCGTATGTATCTTGCAAATCTCTATGTCTCCCACCTGAACTTGGTCCCGGATGGAATTGAAGCGTCTCTTGATGTGCTTGGTCCTCTTATGAAATCTGGATTCCTTTGCCAAGGCAATTGCACCAGTATTATCACAGAAGATCTTCACTGGTCCCGATGCACTAGGTATGACACCTAGATCGGAAATGAACTCCTTCATCCAGACTCCTTCATTTGCTGCTTCCGAAGCAGCTATGTACTCCGCTTCACATGTAGATCCCGCCACGACGCTTTGTTTAGAACTGCACCAACTTACAGCTCCACCGTTTAATAAAAACACGTATCCGGTTTGCGATTTAGAATCGTCCGGATCAGTGTCAAAGCTTACATCGGCGTAACCATTTACGACTAGCTCTTTGTCACCTCCATATACGAGAAACATATCCTTAGTCCTTTTCGGTATTTCGGGATGTTCTTGACCGCTGTCCAGTGATCCACTCCTGGATTACTTGGTACCTTCCTGCCAAGCTTATTGCTAAGCATACATCAGGTCTGGTACACAACATTGCATACATGATAGAGCCTATGGCTGAAGCATAGGGAACATCTTTCATTTTCTCTCTATCTTCTGCTGTTGTCGGGCATTGAGTCTGACTCAACTTCACACCTTGTAGCACGGTCAAGAACCCTTTCTTTGCCTGATCCGTTTTGAACTTTTTCAAAATTTTATCAAGGTATGTGCTTTGTGAAAGTCCTATTAAGCGTCTTGATCTATCTCTATAAATCATAATGCCCAATATGTAAGCAGCTTCACCGAGGTCTTTCATTGAAAAACTTTTATTCAGGTATCCCTTTATGCTATCCAGAAATTCTATGTCATTTCCAATTAATAATATGTCATCTACATATAATATCAGAAATGCTACAGAGCTCGCACTCACTTTCTTGTAAATACAGGATTCTCCAAACGTCTGTATAAAACCATATGCTTTGATTACACTATTAAAGCATTTATTCCAACTCCGAGATGCTTGCACCAATCCATAAATGGATCGCTGGAGCTTGCACACTTTGTTAGCACCTTTTGGATCAAAAAAACCTTCTGGCTGCATCATATACAACTCTTCTTCTAGAAATCCATTCAAGAATGCAGTTTTGACATCCATTTGCCAAATTTCATAATCATAAAATGCAACAGTTGCTAACATGATTCGGACAGACTTAAGCATCGCTACGGGTGAGAAAGTCTCATCGTAGTCAACCCCTTGAACTTGTCGAAAACCTTTCGCAACAAGTCGAGCTTTATAGACGATTACATTACCATCAGCGTCAGTCTTCTTCTTAAAGATCCATTTATTCTCAATGGCTTGCCGATCATCGGGCAAGTCAACCAAAGTCCACACTTTGTTCTCATACATGGATCCCATCTCAAATTTCATGGCCTCTAGCCATTCTGTGGAATCTGGGCTCATCATCGCTTCCTCATAGTTCGTAGGTTCGTCATGATCAAGTAACATGACTTCCAGAATAGGATTACCATACCACTCTGGTACGGATCTTACTCTGGTAGACCTACGAGGTTCAGTAGAAACTTGATCTGAAGTTTCATGATCAATATCATTAGCTTCCTCACTAATTGGTGTATCTGTCACAGGAACCGGTTCTTGTGATGAACTACTTTCCAATAAGGGCGCAGGTACAGTTACCTCATCAAGTTCTACTTTCCTACCACTCACTTCTTTCGAGAGAAACTCCTTCTCTAGAAAGGATCCAAATTTAGCAACGAAAATCTTGCCCTCAGATCTGTGATAGAAGGTGTACCCAACAGTTTCTTTTGGGTATCCTATGAAGACACATTTCTCCGATTTGGGTTTGAGCTTATCTGGTTGAAGTTTCTTCACATAAACATCGCAGCACCAAACTTTAAGAAACGACAACTTTGGTTTCTTGCCAAACCACAGTTCATGAGGCGTCGTCTCAACGGATTTTGATGGTGCCCTATTTAACGTGAATACGGCCGTCTCTAAAGCATAACCCCAAAACGATAGCGGTAAATCAGTAAGAGACATCATAGATTGCACCATGTCTAGTAAAGTACGATTACAACGTTCGGACACACCATTTCGTTGTGGTGTTCCGGGTGGCGTGAGTTGCGAAACTATTCCTCAAATATTCTCCTCCACGATCAGATCGTAGAAATTTTATTTTCTTGTTACGATGATTGTCCACTTCACTCTGAAATTCTTTGAACTTTTCAAATGTTTCAGACTTGTGTTTCATTAAGTAGATATACCCATATCTGCTCAAATCATCTGTGAAGGTGAGAAAATAACGATACCCGCCGCGAGCCTCAACATTCATTGCACCACAAACATCAATATGTATGATTTCCAACAAATCAGTTGCTAGCTCCATAGTTCCGGAGAACGGCGTTTTAGTCATCTTGCCCATGAGGCACGGTTCGCAAGTACCAAGTGATTCATAATCAAGTGATTCCAAAAGCCCATCAGTATGGAGTTACTTCATGCGCTTTACACCGATATGACCTAAACGGCAGTGCCACAAATAAGTTGCACTATCATTATCAACTCTGCATCTTTTGTTTTCAACACTATGAATATGTGTATCACTACTATCAAGATTCAATAAAAATAGACCACTCTTCAAGGGTGCATGACCATAAAAGATATTACTCATATAAATAGAACAACCATTATTCTCTGACTTAAATGAATAACCGTCTCGCATTAAACAAGATCCAGACATAATGTTCATGCTCAACGCTGGCACCAAATAACAATTATTTAGGTCTAAAACTAATCCCGATTGTAGATGTAGAGGTAGCGTGCCAACCGCGATCACATCGACTTTGGAACCATTTCCCACGTGCATCGCCACCTCGTCCTTAGCCAATCTTCGCTTAATCCGTAGTCCCTGTTTCGAGTTGCAATTATTAGCAATGAACCAGTATCAAATACCGGTACTCTGCGAGCATTAGTAAGGTACACATCAATAACATGTATATCACATATACCTTTGTTCACTTTGCCATCCTTCTTATTCGCCAAATACTTGGGGCAGTTCCGCTTCCAGTGTCCAGTCTGCTTGCAGTAGAAACACTCAATCTCAGGCTTAGGTCCAGATTTGGATTTCTTCTCTTGAGCAGCAACTTGTTTGCTGTTCTTCTTGAAGTTCCCCTTCTTCTTCCCTTTGCCCTTTTTCTTGAAACTGGTGGTCTTGTTAACCATCAACACTTGATGATCCTTCTTGATTTCTACCTCCATGCTTTTAGCATTGCGAAGAGCTCGAATAGTCTTGTCCATCCCTTGCATATTATAGTTCATCACGAAGCTCTTGTAGCTTGGTGGCGATGATTGAAGAATTCATCAATGACTCTATCATCGGGAAGATTAACTCCCGGTTGAATCAAGTGATTATTATACCCGCACATTTTGAGTATGTGTTCACCTTGTAACTATTCTCCTCCATCTTGCAGCTATAGAACTTATTGGAGACTTCATATCTCTCAATCCGGGCATTTGCTTGAAATATTAACTTCAACTCTGGAACATCTCATATGCTCCATGACGTTCAAAACGTCGTTGAAGACCTGGTTCTAAGCCGTAAAGAATGGCACTGCTGAACTATCGAGTAGTCATCAGCTTTGCTCGCCAGACGTTCTTACGTCGTCGGCCAGCATCAGCAGCAGGCTGTCACCTAGCGATGCTTCGGGGCGTAATTCTTACGTGCAGCAATGAGGATAATCCTCGAGTTACGGACCCGATCCGTGTAATTGCTACCATCATCTTTCAACTTTGCTTTCTCAAGGAACGCATTAAAATTCAACGGAACAACAACACGAGCCATCTATCTACAACAAACATAAACAAGCAAAATACTATCAGGTACTAAGTTCATGATAAATTTAAGTTCAATTAATCATATTACTTAAGAACTGCCACTTGGATAGACATCCCTCTAATCCTCTAAGTGATTACGTGATCCATATCAACTACACCATGTCCGATCGTCACGTGAGATGGAGTAGTTTCAACGGTGAACATCAATATGTTGATCATATCTACTATATGATTCACGCTCGACCTTTCGGTCTCCGTGTTCCGAGGCCATATCTGTTATATGCTAGGCTCGTCAAGTTGCACCCGTTGTATTTGAACGTAGAGCCTATCACACTCGATCATCACGTGGTGTCTCAAAGCACGAAGAACTTTCGCAACGGTGCATACTCAGGGAGAACACTTCTTGATAATTTAGTGAGAGATCATCTTAAAATGCTACCGTCAATCAAAGCAAGATAAGATGCATAAAGGATAAACATCACATGCAATCAATATAAGTGATATGATATGGCCATCATCATCTTGTGCTTGTGATCTCCATCTTTGAAGCATCGTCGTGATCACCATCGTCACCGGCGCGACACCTTGATCTCCATCGTAGCATTGTTGTCGTTATGCCATCTATTGCTTCTACGACTATCGCTACCACTTAGTGATAAAGTAAAGCAATTACAGGGCGTTTGCATTTCATACAATAAAGCGACAACCATATGGCTCCTGCCAGTTGCCGATAACTTCGGTTACAAAACATGATCATCTCATACAATAAAATATGTCATCACGTCTTGACCATATCACATCACAACATGCCCCGCAAAAACAAGTTAGACATCCTCTACTTTGTTGTTGCAAATTTTACGTGGCTGCTACGGGCTTAGCAAGAACCGTTCTTACTTACGCATGAAAACCACAACGATAGTTCGTCAAGTTAGTGTTGTTTTAACCTTCGCAAGGACCGGGCGTAGCCACACTCGATTCAGCTAAAGTGAGAGAGACAGACACCCGCCAGCCACCTTTAAGCACGAGTGCTCGTAGCAGTGAAACCAGTCTCGCGTAAGCGTCTGGCGTAATGTCGGTCCGGGCCGCTTCATCTCACAATACCGCTGAACCAAAGTATGACATGCTGGTAAGCAGTATGACTTGTATCGCCCACAACTCACTTGTGTTCTACTCGTGCATATGACATCTACGCATAAAACCTGGCTCGGATGCCACTGTTGGGGAACGTAGTAATTTCAAAATATTTCCTACGCACACGCAAGATCATGGTGATGGCATAGCAACGCGAGGGGAGAGTATTGTCCACGTACCCTCGTAGACCGTAAGCGGAAGCGTTATGACAACGCGGTTGATGTAGTCGTACGTCTTCACGATCCGACCGATCCAAGTACCGAACGTACGGCACCTCCGAGTTCAGCACACGTTTAGCTTGATGACGATCCCCGGACTCCGATCCAGCAAAGTGTCGGGGATGAGTTCCATCAGCACGACGGCGTGGTGACGATGATGATGTTCTATTGGCGCAGGGCTTCGCCTAAACTCCGCGACGATATGACCAAGGTGGAATATGGTGGAGGGGGGCACCGCACACGGCTAAGGAACGATCACGTAGATCAACTTGTGTGTTCTAGGGTGCCCCCTGCCCCCGTATATAAAGGAGCAAGGGGGAGGCCGGCCGGCCGTTGTGGGCGCGCCAAGGAGGAGGAGTCCTCCTCCTAGTAGGAGTAGGACTCCTCTTTCCTACTCCTACTAGGAGGGGAAAGGAAGGGGAGAGGAGAGGGAAGAGGGGGCACCGCCCCTCTCTAGTCAATTCGGACAGAGAGGGGAGGCGACGCCCATGCTGGCTGCCCCTCCCTCTCTACACTAAGGCCCATAAGGCCCATTACTTCTCCCGGGGGGGGGGGGGTTCTGGTAACCCTCCGGCACTCCGGTTTTCTCCGAAAACGCCCGGAACAATTCCTGTGTCCGAATATAGTCGTCCAATATATCAATCTTTATGTCTCGACCATTTTGAGACTCCTCGTCATGTCCGTGATCACATCCGGGACTCCGAACAAACTTCGGTACATCGAAACTTATAAACTCATAATAAAACTGTCATCGTAACGTTAAGCGTGCGGACCCTACGGGTTCGAGAACTATGTAGACATGACCTAGAACTATTCTCGGTCAATAACCAATAGCTGAATCTGGATGCCCATATTGGCTCCTACATATTCTACGAAGATCTTTATCGGTCAAACCGCATAGCAACATACGTTGTTCCCTTTGTCATCGGTATGTTACTTGCCCGAGATCGATCGTCGGTATCCAATACCTAGTTCAATCTCGTTACCGGCAAGTCTCTTTACTCATTACGTAATGCATCATTCCGTAACTAACTCATTAGCTATATTGCTTGCAAGGCTTATAGTGATGTGCATTACCGAGAGGGCCCAGAGATACCTCTCCGACAATCGGAGTGACAAAACCTAATCTCGAAATACGCCAACCCAACATGTACCTTCGGAAACACCTGTAGTACTCCTTTATAATCACCTAGTTACGTTGTGACGTTTGGTAGCACCAAAGTGTTCCTCCGTAAACGGAGTTGCATAATCTCATAGTTACGAGGAACATGTATAAGTCATGAAGAAAGCAATAGCAATATACTAAACGATCAAGTGCTAGGCTAACGGAATGGGTCATGTCAATCACATCATTCTCCTAATGATGTGATCCCATTAATCAAATGACAACACATGTCTATGGTTAGGAAACATAACCATCTTTGATTAATGAGCTAGTCAAGTGGAGGCATACTAGTGACGTTATGTTGGTCTATGTATTCACACATGTATCATGTTTCCGGTTAATACAATTCTAGCATGAATAATAAACATTTATCATGATATGAGGAAATAAATAATAACTTTATTATTGCCTCTAGGGCATATTTCCTTCACACATACGGATGTATATAGATGCGTTTTAGAGTGTAGATTCACTCATTTTGCTCCGTATGTGGTCCATAATGAATTCTCTCCAAAAGACTTACATTTAGGAACGGAGGGAGTATGTTATTGTTAGTTATTAAAAATCGTAAGCTTAATGGGAAATAGTTGTTGACCCAGAGTGTGTCGATGCTGTATAATTTGCACGATGCTAATCAGCCCCTTGCCCCTTCCTTTCTCGACACGCACGCGGTTGTTGACCATCTGTACAACCTTTGCCCCTCGCGTCCTCGCAGAAGTGCTGCGCCTGTGGGCTCGTGCGCGCCTCTCGCCGCCACCTGTTGAAGAATGGGGTGGTGACGCTAGCCTGCACTGCTGCAATCGCAACACCTTACTAGCCTTGCTGGACTCACAACACCATGCCTCACGCTCATGGCCGAAATCACGGTTTTGACCTTTTTCTATTACTCCAACGCGACTGACCCACCTTTGAAAAAATTTATAACTAACCCTTTTGGTACCGCGGAGTCCTTGGTAGTAGGTAGGGTCTCTGGCGTTGGTGTTGATGGTACAGTAGACGGGCCGTCAGCCATGTTGACATGGATAAGTATCCTACCGCCAAGGACTCGGCGATCTGATCTTGAGCAGGTAAAAGTCCGGGGGTTTGGCGTGGCCTACCCACCAAGCCACCCCCCTTCATCCTCCTACCACCCAAGAAAATAGAGGAGAAACGACTCTCTCCTCCTCCCCACCCCCTTGGATCTCCTTTGTTTTTCACCATTTTTGCGGATCAAGATACCTTCATGGCGAGTGATGTAAGCTCTTTGATCCCTAAAATTAGTTTTAATCAAATAGCTTTAGTCTTGATGCATTTTTGGGCACTAGGTGAACCCTAGTTTATCTATTAGTTTGAAATTTTCTTGTAACTAAATTTATTTAGGATGGATATGTTGGATGTGTGGATGAATGGATGAATGAATGATGTGTGGATATGTTGTATTGTTTCATATGCCCCTTTGTTACGATGAATGCATAGATAATGTTGAATTTGAATTTTTGTTGTTGTTGTATGTTGCAATTAGTGGATGTATGTTGCAATTAGCTGTTGCATATTCCAATGTTGATGAATGAAAGTTGTTGATTGTCATTGAATGAATGCAATGCAAATATATCATAGTAGGATTAGATAATTTCTCTTGTTTTATATTGCAATTAGTTGATGCATATTTATAGTTGATGAATGACTGTTGTTGAATGAATGCAATACATATATATCGAATCTGGATTAGATATTTTGTGTTGTTTCATTGCAATTAGTTGATGTATATTGATAGTTGATGAATGACTGATGTTGATTGTTGTTGAATGAATGCAATGCATATATGTCGAAGTTGGATTAGATATTTCCTTCAATGAGGACTATATCATTTGGAGTAGATATAGAATGATTGTTGATGAGTGTATGTATGTATATTGATAGTCGTAGTACATATATCTTCAGTTTGGAGTATATATTTTTTAGTTTTTTTTTCAAAAATTTAATTTGAATTGTCAATTATTTTAGGAGGACCCTTGATCAGAACACTGACACTTGGTATATTTTTGACCCTACCCTCGACAAGGGTCATCATGCATGTTTTACGAGAATGGAGTGGTAATAAGTGATGCTCGTGATCAAATTCTTGCAAATATTTGTTTGCTTTGCAAAAGAAAGTTACTAACTATTTTTGAACCATCTTTTGGCAAGTGCTACCACCTGTGCATATGAGGGCTCACACAAAGGCTTGCAAGATGACATACGACGTGCGATTTGAGATGTACTTCAAGAAAGCTGGGTTGGTAAAGATTGTGCTTCAGTTCAAGCGTGCGCCGCTGACAATCAACCATTCAACTCTCATAGCCTTGATGGACCGTTGGCGGCCGGAGACGCACACTTTCCATCTCCTTCTGTTCCAAGATGACAATGACCGTCGAAGACTTCGCAATGATCACAACCCTACCGCTCCAGGGCGAGCCTCTCACTAGGCGAGTGGAGAAGAGCAATTGATGACAGAGGGTTATCAACCTCATCCATAATGAGGCCGAGGGCGTGATAGACAATCCGACATCCGGTATCCCATTCCAAGGGCTCGCTGCCAACCGGTCTAGATGCCCGCAAAATGTCGATGCGTGGACCTGAGAGAAGTATGCGAGGCCTATTTGTGGTATCTCCTATCACAGGCTGTGTTTCCAGACTGCTCGGGGGGCATTGCCCTGTGGATGTATTAGACTTCCTGGCAGACTGGGACTCATGGTACAGCCGGGGGTCTGCTAGCCTTGCGAATTTATACCATTCACTAAGAAGTTAACGCAATAGTTGTTTATGGATGTATATATGGTTTTTAATTGTGTCATCTAATCATGAATTGACATTTGCAGATGGACGACGCATGTTAGAGGACCGGAGATAAATCGGGTATGGGCGAATGTGCCTGGGCCCTCTCGACTTGGATGTTGGAGCGGTTGCTGGTGGGCCATCCTGAAAAAGATCCCGGTGGCCATGGGTAGACTATGGCGAAGAAGGTGACTCTTCTCGATATCCCACCGTCGCATACTATTGGGACAAAGTTAAAGTCTTTACAGGCAAGTCCAAGGCCTTGTACAAGGCCTTCACCAACAAGCTGGACAATCTGAAATTTCACAAGGAAAAACCTCTTGGTTGTGATATCTTGTAACCACTATTTTGGTTGCTTACGAAGACCTAATGATGTAGGGTAGAACCCTAGCGGCAACTTGCCGAACGGACTCTTGACATGGTGATGTCCATAGGATGCTCCACATCACCTAAGCAATTTGTTAGCAGGTTAACTCGTGGCCGTAAGAGACAGATTGGGGTTTCGAGCTGAACGAGATGTGCACGAGGGACAAGAGTATTTGGGGACTAGGGTCCCATTGATATGCGTGTACAGTGTAGAGTGGCACGAACTACAATGCATGGCGACACAATTTGGTAGGATACAACGCACCCCACTAGCGGATACCGACACCAAAGGCTTCGATCTTCATTGGTGAGGGACTTAACCTCTATTATGCTTTCGTATGGTTTGTTATTTTTATGGGTTTTTATCGTTTATTGTTACAAGCACTACTAGGGAAAAGGCTATACACAGAATCTTAGCAGCAGCGAGGGTTAAAAACCCTCGCTACTGCTACTTACTAGCAGCGCAGGTTTTTAAACCTCGCTACTACTAAGTTGATAGCAGCAAAGACGGGTTTGTAACCTCGCTACTACTAAGCGGTCTCTACCGTGCCCCGGGATATGCCATAGTAGTAGCGAGGGTTTTAACCTCGCTACTACTAAGTTGATAGCGATGGCGGGTTTTAACCTCGCTACTACTAACCCGCATCTGCTATCAACTTAGTAGTAGCGAGGTTAAAAACCAGCCATCGCTAATCGTCTGTCATAGTAGTAGCGGGGTATGGCCTATTTGTCAAAGTCCACCCCCCCCGGTGGACTGCCTTTTCAGTTTTAAAAAATACAAAAGAAAATGATAAAAATGTCAAAAAAAAGAAAATAAGTTTCCCATGTGATATGTGGTCTAGTTGTTGGGAAAATTTACAAATATGAATTTCGACTTTATTTGCAAAATCTCTCTGGAGAATTGTAAAATGGCCATAACTTTTGCATACGAACTCGGATGAAAAAGTTTTTTATATGAAAAAGCATCTACTCGAAAAGTTACACCCGTTAAACATTTTTAAAATCCTCAAAAGCCTAACAGAAAAAAGTTACGGGGCTTTTAAGATCTGGAGGCAAAAAAATTCAAAAAGAAATCAGTTTTTTTAATTTTTGTTAAATCTGGTCAAACTATGGTCAAACTAATTATTCAAGAATATTAGTGTTACTAAATAATTATTTTAGTTTTTTGAATTTTGGTCAAATCTGGTCAAATTATGGTCAAACTGTGGTCAAACTGTTGTCAAACTATGGTCAAACTAATTATTCAAGAAATATTAGTGTTACTAATTTTTTAGAACAATAGTTTCAAACTCAAACAGTGAAATGTGTGACTTCATGCTCAAGCTAAATTCCTGAGGTTAATAGGATTGACATCTTACTATTGTCGGAAAACAACAAGTGCAGACTTGGAAGCGAGGAGAATAGAACCCTAAAGTTAAGCGTGCCTGTTTGGAGTAGTGAGAGGATGGGTGACCGTCAGGAAGTTAGATGATTTGGAATGATGAGGGTGATTAGAGATTAAATTGAGCAGCGATGAGGGGTGATTAGAGATTTGAGGTTAAAATAATTGAGAAATTTGAAAATTAGGAAAAATTTCAAAAAAATTGAAAAAATTCAAATTTTTTCCGGAGATTCTGATTAGTAGTAGCGGGTTTCTACCCACGCTACTGCTACTCATTAGCTGTAGCTGGGTTGCACCAGCGCCATCGCTATAAGTTAGTCAGAAGCGCCTTATTAGTAGCGCGGGTACCCGCGCTACTAATAGGCCCAAAACCCGCGCTGCTGCTAGGCTTTTCCCTAGTAGTGAAGTCTCAATGATTTCTTAATCTACATACAACACTTAATGATTTCTTATGGTTTGTTGTTTCTTGTGCCTTGTAGGAAGAATAGGCAGACCTGTCAGTCGATCATGAACTAGGCACATGAGCACAAGGACTATGTAAAAAAATTGTGTGTGTGTGTGTGGGGGGGGGGGGGAGGTGGCATCACAAAGAGAGGGATATGACAATGGTTAATTGGGAGGCGTACGAGAATCATCGGAAGTGGTTTGATGATTGCATAAAGTACCATTTGCGTCCGAGGCCATAGTGGACCGCAACGTATATCACATCACTAGAGGAGGACAACCCCGAGGAAGAAGCCTATAATGCCTACATTAGAGAGACCCAACGTGAATTTAGGGAGTATGCACCCCTTATTAACAAAGTGTTAAGTTGTGTTGATTTGCTTGGAGATGACATTTGCACGTGAATCTAGTATAGTCTTTGTCACTAATTTATTTATGATGACGACATTTGCATAGTTTCGAGCTGAACAGAAGTATTTTCGATGGCTCAAGAGCACTAGTACATTCCCTGAGGACCACGGAATTCTGACTTAGCGGTGAGGGAAGTGGCAAAATTGAAGTTTGAGCCTAGCCATGACCTCCAAGTTACCAAAGCCTTGATCCATATCATGTTTCTGTCACTAACTTTGAGCCTAGCTATAATCTAGTATAGTCTTTGTTACTTGATCCATAACCTTGAAGTAACCATGTTCAACTCTCTTTGTTGTTTCAGAAGTTCTTGACTCTTGTCGAAAGCTAGTAAGAATGCTTGGGTGCGCTATTTCGGTTCATGTCCATGCTCCTGACCCATCAACACATGCTAGTGGACATAACGTTGCTTCCTCGAGTGATGTCGGTGTAGCTTCCTCTAGCCATGCTTCCTCATCGTCTCGCCATGTTGAGGAGACCGAGGAAGATGATGAAGAAGAGGATTTTCAGCAAGCTAAGGGAAGTGACGACGGTGACGAGGACTACAACGAGGGTGGCGAGATGGAGTACAACAAGGATGACAGACCTCCACGCACTTAGCCAACCCAGAACAAAATGGTATCTCTCCCACACAAGAATATTTTGAGTCCATCACCGTTCCAAAAAGGGCGTCCTCGTCACCAAACAGCAATGAAAGAACAAGAATGAGGGTCACTCAAAGAGAAACAAGGAGTGTACTTCCAAGAAGGGTAGAAAGAATAAGTGATATGGTCACTTGCTTCAGGCATGACGAGCTTGGTGTTGAGCTTTAGAACTTGTGCTGGATATGTTGAACTATTTGCTATCTTGGATATGTTAAACTATTTGTTATGTTGGACATGTAAAACTATTTGCCATGTTGGATCTGTTAAACTACCTTTCATTTGGATATGTTGAACTATGTGCGTGTGATGCATATTATGATGTGTGTTACTATTTATATTCAATGTTGAAATTCTACAGAAAGTGAACGCTAGATTTAAAGGGTAAAGTACCCTACCGCCAGGGACGTTGACGGTAGGATGACACACCGTACCACCCAATTTTTTTCAAAGCAACAGAAGGGTTTTGAGCGTTTTGGGGGGTTTAAGACCCTACGCCATGGTCTTCGACAGTTGTGTATAACCACCTACCGCTAGTGACTTTGACGGTAGGGTTGCATGCCCTGGAATATTTACTCTAAGCGTCAGAAAGGTTTCGAGGGTTTGGGAGGGGGGCATAACTACCTACCGCCATGAAGCTCGGTGGTAGCCACGTCAGCACGACCATCTATCGTGCCGTCAACCCTACCGCCGGAGCCCCCGACGGTTAAAAAAATAAATTAGAACATGGGTCAGATCGTGCTTAAGTATGAGAAAAGAGTTAAAAGAGTGACTTTGGCCACGACTCGCGTGTAGATCGCCACCGTCTCATTGCAGTTCTTGGTCGATGATGCACATCAGCAGTGCATGTGGTCCGTCATATGCAGCAAGCCATACCACGTGTTTCAACAATTGGTGGTCGCGTGCTGTGCGTGAGTAGCACCAGGTCCCAACAAAGTCGTGACACGGGTTCTAGCACACACAATCGCCGGTCCCAGCACCACCAGTTTCTGGTTCCAGCGGACGCCGTCGTTGTTCGTAACA
The DNA here is from genome assembly GCA_021437245.1 of Aegilops speltoides. Taxonomy (NCBI): domain Eukaryota; kingdom Viridiplantae; phylum Streptophyta; class Magnoliopsida; order Poales; family Poaceae; genus Aegilops; species Aegilops speltoides. Next base: position 536,870,476 of record CM038142.1, read on the forward strand.
TAGTGCGCTCCCAGCTCTAGCACCCCCGGGACGATGGATGTAGCACCCTGAGTTGTCGGTTCCAGCAAAACATCACACATCATGGTCGTCGTCATAGCTTCTCCACTGCTTGGTTGCAGCTTCTCCGTCGACGGGTCCCAACACCATGCCATGCCACTGTGTCGGTTGCAGCAAAATTCCACGGCTGCACAATCATTGCCATCGTAGCCCACGAGCACCATGGTCATAGTTTCTCCCCAGCACGCCGCAACTCCACCATGGAAGGTCATAGTCTTTCCACATGTGTCTTATGTATGTATCACTGACCCACACATGTCCGCCTAACCATGAGGGTTGGCTCTGATACCAATTGTAACGCCTCGATCAAACCCATCAGTTCGTAGACATTGCACCTGAGATCCAGACCGGCCTCATATACCAACACTAATTTTTACTCCACATTTTGTTCTCAATCGTGCGCACCTGGAATCAACTTCTTAATTGGTCACCCATCTTAAAATTGCTCCCAGCCAAGCACACTTAACTTTGATGTTTCTTCTGGATGTGCTCTCGAAAAAGAAGGTGTACGTTGTTGATAAGAGTAGTCTATCATTCTATTAAGCCTCGATGTCACAATACTCGACTATCGTTGTAACATCACCATCTGCCCATCGCAGCATTGCAGGGGCGGTGATCCATCTTGGCCGCTGGTAGATTGCAGCTCCCGCCGTGTCGATTATAGCTCACAGTGTGCTGTTTCTCAGTATCCCGCCATATCGGTTGAAGCTCGTCATGGTGCCAGACGGTCCTTGCGGTGCGTGCTGAGGCTTGCATCTTCAAGGATCTGCTTGACCGGTTGGTGCTCTCCAATTGATGTGGGGCGGCTTAGCGAGACACCAGATTAGATGGTGTGTGTTGTGTGAGGTTAGGGCACAATCTTGAAAGTGCAGCGATACAGGTCGCTAGTAAGGCGGTTTTGGATAGATCCATGTATTTGTTTTATCTGACTCTATTGAATAATATAACAAAAATTATTGTACACATCACATGATGTAGCTTCATTTTGATGTAGTCAAAATTTGGCACATATTACAAAGGAGGCTAAGAGCATGGTTAATAGAAGAGCCTGCTGCTGGCTATATATAGTGCCATGTCACCTAAAGCCTTCTTAAAAAGCCCACTCATACAATAAACTGACGGTAGACTGGCTACTAATCTGGCTATAGCATTAAATGATTCAGTATGGAGGAAGCAAGAGAACACACATGATTGGTTTAGGTAGTAAACAGCCGGCCAAAAGCTCACACACAGGCTGCATGCAGGCTTTTTGTTCTCGTTTACCGTGATACAGCCGGGCTATATGTAGAGCGCCCGCTCAAGTGTCTCTCTCTACTTATCACTCCTCCCATTAAGATTTTGCTGACACGGCACTTGTTACAGCCAGCTGACTAGGACTATTGTACCTGCTCTAATAAACCAGGACGGAGGTAGTACTAGCTAGTCATCAATATCAATGCAATCTATTCCTCAAAAAAAAATATCAATGCAATCTAATTTGGCATGGTATAGTTTCAGGATCAAAATTGGTACTATATTAATAGCCACTTTAATTATGCATAATCGACCAATCCTAATTGCAGGTACTCAATTTTGTTTTTTTGAGTAATGCATGTGCTCAGCTAAGCTAGTCATCCTTATCCAACTAGCCAATCAATCGAAATGTAATTTGTCATAGTATAATCCCAGGGCCAAAATTGGCACCATATTTAGTGGATGGAAAATACTGTATTTTTTGGCGAAGGAGTAAACACTGCCTGCAAATGCCTCGGCCCTGATTATAAATCTGAGCGACACGCTTGGCTTCACTTACCTTGCCATACAAACTTGAGAGACTTTGTGTTTAGAGAGGATTTGCAATCCTCAAATATCATGGCTAGGACAGTGGCGGTGTTGGTGTGGGTGCTGGTCATAGTGGTGGTGGTGGCCGGTGCGATGGCGATAGAGCCACAGTGCTCCCCGAAAAAGCTTATACCTTGCAATCCAGCCGTCAAGAACGGTAAGGAGCCCTCGGCGTTGTGTTGCTCGAACCTCCGGGCGCAAGAAGGGTGCCTCTGCTTGTACTTGCACGATCCGAGGTACCAACACTACTTCGGGGACGCCGACGCCCGCAAGATAATCACCTCCTGCGGCATCCACCTTCCATATTGTTTATCAACTATAAATATATAGTGAACAATATGTGTTATGAATAGATCGGAAATTTTGTCGCAAAAGAAAAACAATATGTGTTAATGTTACTCAAGAATATGCCCCTAGTTTGCTTTTTAGCTTGTTGTCTTTTAAAAAGACAAAATTATATGTGGTCAAATCGTGCTAAACATAGAGAAAAAGGTCAAAAGAGTGATTTTGTCCAACCATGTGCCCAATCTCTGTCTATAAAATAAAGGAGATGGACAATGATAGTTAGTTTGAATTCACAGGAGAACAACCAAAATGCAAGCATCAGCCCATTGATCCAAATATACAATAAACGGACCACATGAGTGATCATAAAGGTAACTTCAGCATTTTTTTTTTTTTTTTTGCGGTTGAACTTCAGCACCTTCTTTATTGAAAAATTGGAGTAATCCGGTGGGCACTACAATCTTGCCAGCGGGGTAGCACCACACAGTGACACGCTCTTTTTTTCCACAACAATCACCTCCCATTTGAGCCCATTGAGATGCCAAGTTGTTGGCCGTGCGTTAATTCCCACTTTCCTCTCAAAGCCTCCACGGCCGAGCAAGTGTTGCCACCACGGAGCATGATGGTGTCATGGCTCTTGATGACGAGTTTCGAAGTGATGTCGTTGACGCGGGCTCTGTCTGGGTGGTGTGTCATGTGTGCGGGTCAAGTATAATGGCAGCGCACTTCTCCTTGACTCGTTGAGGCTGGTGAAGCACTCGCCGTACTCACGGCCGAGCAAGTGGGTGCGGTTGGTGCAGGGCACCGTCTCAAGGTATCCTTAGTCGGCGCCGATCACCGCACCGCCGATACTGATGCCACGTTGACCTTCCGTGGATACTGTTGAGTAACGTGATTAGTTAGAAAAGATATGATACCGTAGAATTTATTCTACCTTGTCTTGTACTTCAAGTTGACCATGTACTTATATATATGCGCACGAGGCTCGAGCAATACAACAACAATTCTAGCAATCTCCTCTATGTCCTCTTACAGATACGTGTACCACCACTGAGACTGAGAATGCCTACGGGCAAAGTGGGTCACTGGTCTAGCCAGGATATGGTGCAGTAGTTCCGAGTGGACGGCGGCAATACTTTCCTTGGTGCAGGTGGACGACTGCTGACATGGTTAATGTGTTGAAGGTGTGGTGCAGTGTGCCACAAGAAGAGTCCTCGCAGAGCGCCCAAGACATCTGGGCGTCGCGTGGCCGTGTAGCGGCATGTTGTTGCTGTAATTTTCTTTCTTCTTCTTGTGGATGGGGATCGGCGTATGATCTAAATGGGAGTTGGATTTGCCAAGAGCAGAGCAGGGGTGGATTCTGGACGGTGTGCCCACGACTCCTAAGGTACGTAGTACTCCAATACACAAATCTTACATCTTACTACCTCCGTCTTCCGTCCTGGTTTATTGGTCCGTGTAGTATTTTGTGCCAAACTTTAACCATAGATTTAACTAAGTAAATAATAATGCATGTCAGCAAAAATTATATCCCTCGATTCGTATTTGAACATAGTTTTGAGAGATATTATTTTAAATTACATGCATTAACATTTTGTTAGTTAAATTTAATGTCAAAGTTTTGCACAAAATACTAAAAGGACTAATAAACCAGGACGGAGGTAGTACATTCTTAAAAAGTTGGTCCCACTTCTCTCAACATGCAAATTGTCCACCTCAATGTCCCATTAAGCAATGTATTTAAGTCTTCTATCCCACTAAAGCATGCAAAATCTGCCACATACGCGAGTCATGCATTCCACCTCTAAGTCTCACTAAGCAATGCATTTAAGTCTTCTCTCCCGCTAAGCCATGCAAAAAGAAGCAACAGAAACGGCTGGCTGTTCACATCCCCCTATCTCATTGATATTCAACTTCTCCACGAAACAAGTCTAGGAATATCAGCTTAGGGCATCGCTTCATTCCTTCATAACATGTCCTTCTCACATGAATTGTTTTAATAAATAGCAACGACCTCATCAACTGACGAGGATTTATGATTTTGTTTCCTTCCCTAGCCCAATCACTTCCGCAGAACCCAGACCAATGTGGGTACTGTGCGACTGTATATACTTAGAGTTTCAGAGGCTGACTTCATGTGGGAAGACGATGACACCGATTTCAGAGTTACACATTAAATCCGAGCCAACTTCTGCTCCAAAATATTTCTTATTTTTATTTACTTATTCTTTTTCTCCTTATTGTGTGCCCTCTTTCAAATTGTTTATTACACTACCTTCCGCTGCAACTCGTGGGGTATTGTCTAGTGGAAAAACAAAATGCATGCATTACGCAAATTCCTTGGTGGTTGGGCTAGGCATACAGTGGGTATCCTCAAAAAAGAGAAGCTCCGTCTTTCATCTATCATTGATGAATTAGAAGCTATGGCAGAAGATAGACCTCTATATGAGCATGAAATCGAGATCACGACTGAATCAAATGCACAGATAGCTAACATGTTGCATGAAGAAGAACGCAAATGGTACCAACATTCTAACTCTCAATTTTATCTTGAAAGGTGATTAAAATACTAGATATTTCCATGATGTCGCCAATGGTAGACACCAGAAGAAACTTATTCATTCAGGATGAGGGCACGATTGAGGGCCATGAGCAGCTTAAAACTTATATTACTAACTATTATAAAAATCTGTTCGGTGCCACAAAGGGAGGAAACTTCTCCACGGATGAGTCTCGGATGAGGAAAATAGCCTTTTAACAGCCCCATACTCCGAGTAGGAGGTTAGAAGGGAGGTTTTCCTAATGGAGCACAACAAAGCCCCGGGTTTGGATGGTTTTCTCGTAGAGTTCTATCAGAACTTCTAGGAAGTCATCATTAGGTACCTACATGCTGGCCAACTAGATTTGTTTCTCTTAAACTTTTGTACTTTTTTTATTACCTAAGGTTAATGAGGCTGAAAGGATACAACAATATAGACCTATTTGCCCCACTAATGTTAGTTTTAAAATATTCACGAATGTTGCGACTATTAGGCTGAATTCGGTTGTTGAACACGTGGTTTGTCCTTCACAGAAAACTTCTATGCCAGGTAGACACATCCTAGATGGAATTGTTATCCTTCATGAAACATTCCATGAATTATATCGGAAAAGGTTGAATGGGGTGGTACTCAAAATAGACTTTGAAAAAGCTTATGACAAAGTCAAATGACCCTTTCTTCAACAGACTTTCAGAATGAAAGGATTTTCTGTCGAGTGGCGCGCTATGATCCATAGCTTCGTCTTTTGAGGTAGTGTTGCCATTAAGGTCAATGATGGCATTGGCCACTATTTTCAAACGAAAAAGGGATTGCGACAAGGTGACTCGCTATCGCCCATGTTATTCAATATAGTGGCGGATAAGCTAGCGGTCATGAGTGAGCATGCCAAGGTAGTAAATCATTTAGTTGATGGTGGTCTCTCTATAATTCAATGTGCCTCGTCATGGATCATGACCTCGATAAAGCGAGAAATCTGAAATTAATTTTATCAGCATTCGAGCAACTCTCAGGTCTTAAGATAAATTTTCATAAAAATGAATTGTTTTGGTTTGGCGAGGCTCAAGATGAGGCTCACATGTACGCCGACCTGTTCGGATGCGGGTTGAGCCAGTTCCCTATCACAAATTTGTGGATATTGATACATTATCGGAGACTGACAAATGTTGAATGAAAACACATCAAGGAGAGACTACAAAGCAAAACCCTTTTGGCATTTTTGGTTATGGTGTTGCCTTCGTATATTCTTTGTCATGCAATTTGTCTTTATTTGTGTCCTTTGTTATTTGGCCTTCACTTTGTTACCCAAAAATATATTTCATGAGGACCACATTAGTGAACCAATATTTTTTTTTGGTTTTTTGCTTTCATGTCCTTGTGCCTTATCTTTTTTAAATGAGACAAAATATTTGCCATTTAATTAACTAGCTAATTGCCCATGTGTAATGGGGGCATAGTTATTCTGGTGGTTCGACATCAATCTTGTTCAACATATACATTACACCCACCATATTCTAGAGCTCCATAAGATTTAATTTGAATTGCATATGGGTAGGGAATAAAAAAAGTTTTGGATTAGTTGAGGTTTTAGTAAGATTTGATTTGATTTGGGTATGGGTATGGAAAGGCAAGGAGGGTTTTCATTTAGTTGAAATTTTGGTAATATATTATTCGTTCATTAAGTTAGTGCATAATGTGATTTGGTAAAGTATAGATTTCGTTTAGATTATCCTTTTTTTACGAAAATGATTCAGATCTATTATCAAAGTTCAGCAGAACTACAAATCATCTCGAACATAATAAAAATTACATTGAGATTCCAAGACCCCCAAACAACCACTACTACCGTCAGAACGAGCCGCCGACGCGCCGCTGTCGTCGCTCCCCTACCGGAGTCGGATTGACCTTGTCAATGACAGCCGGAAGTCTTTGTGCACGTGCCCCCAAGGGACGGCGCCCTGGAGTTGCAGTCGTTGTCGTTGAACCCTTGCATAGATCTGAAACACCTGACACCAAATCTCGTCACAAGATGAGAAACCCTAACTTCACCTCAGGAGACGGCGGGAATCTACGCCGGAGCTCCTTCGATTCCATCCAGATGGACGAACTCGAGGAGGATCAGAGCCCGGAAGACAAACTCGAAGAACTAGCGCCGCCATCCGCCCGTGCAGCGCACCTGCGAGGACTAAAAGCCCTAACCAAACTACTAACCGGAGCAGAGGCACCGGGATTCCCCTCCCCGCCACCGGCCGCCGGAGCGGCTGGCTGAGGGGAGGCGAATCCACGGGCTCGCCGGCGAAATTTGGAGGGGATAGTTTGCCCTAACCGCTTAGGTTTAGGGAAGGAAAACGGGGAAAACTCATTTAGATTATTTGAAGTTACTTTATTTATGTTGGTTTTACTTTACGCGACATCTGTCGATATTACCAAAAAACAATAAAAAACCAAAGGGAGAGAATGGGTGGGGGGAGGAAAAACCCAGGGGAGGAGGTGAGCCAAACCTACCAACTCCCCTTTGATGGTAGAGATTAAGATGAGAGTGAGAATGGCCCAACTAATTCGTGAAAACCAAGCTAAAAATGATCCAATCCAACCCACTTACAATGGGCACCACCGGTCATCCTGGCACCAACATGGATCACAGAGCTTTGAGCTGCAAAGAAGAAATACATTTGTCAAGGGGCCGCAAATATCATTGTCATCACCGATTGCCTCCGAACAAGCGACTCCGAGGTCATCGTAGAGCTCCACCAACGGAGCCGCCCCGGGAACATCTGCACAAAGGCCATAATACCCATGCCAACCGTTGGCCAAAGGCGCCAACGATTGACGGCTTTGACTTCGACGACAAGATTCACAAGAAATATGCAGGGCTTGCGTAGATAGAGTTCTCCGCAAGCAACCAGCGAGGGGGCCTTATGATTCTGTTTTTTTTTCAAGCATCTCCCAAAGGGAAAAGGATTCTATTACTTTGAATAAAGGAAGCAGCCCAAAACTTCTTTCTGGTCGTATAGTTGAACATCGAAGAAATTGGGATGTGAACTGACCATAGCTTGGATGGTAAGGTTGTGCTGGCTGCTCGCATTTTTCTGTAATTATTTCAAGCTTTCCGGCAATGTTGGAGGAGACCCCGACTTATTATGTCGGTTTAGTCTCTCGGAGATACTCATAGAGGTAGGGTGTACGTGCGTACGTTTATAGGGATGCGTGTATGTAGGCATCTGGTACTATGTTCAAGAAAAAAAACCTAGGATGTGACACATTCTGTCACAAGGATTAAAAGAACCCGTGGGTGCATTGTGAGGATTATTTAATTGGTTATTGTGGTCTAACCAAGGAGTTGACAGGAAATTCAACCGATAACCCGTACAATACTGGTACGAGAATTGACCATGTCGATTCGGCAAAATGCAGAGCAAAGACATTCATATTTCAGAACAGACTGGCCATGATCAGACCGAGCCTGCACGAACAATCAATTGAACACTAACCGACATATTGCCCGTCGAGATCATCAAAGGCAGTCGCTTTTACTTTTTCCTCCTACGCTCACGCCTAGGGTTTTCTTCCTCGCGGGCGATCTCATCGCCCCCGAGTCCCACCACCCATAACACGACCTGATCGGCGATCTCTCCGGCCGCTGTGCACCCCAGCCTGCGCCTGGATGGCCTCCCCCTCGGACGCCAACTCTGCTACGAGCGGCGGTGCCTCGGCGGCCGCCAACCCTGTTCTGGAGGATTTCTTCGACCAGTTAGATCTAAACGACGAGGAGTTCAACGATGTGGAGATTGATGAGGAGGATCTCGGCATCAAAGAAAGCGTGAGGTGGCTGGCCCTGGATGGGGTTCACACCGATAAAACCTTTTCCCCGACGGCTTTCTACAAGGATATGAGGGCGGCCTGGAATCCGGCGCAACTTGTACGGTTTCGTCCGGTTGGCCCCAACAGATTCGTTGTCCAGGCTTCGTGCCTTGGGGATTGGGAGAGGATGATGAAGCAAGGGCCCTGGCTCTTCCGTAACATGGCGGTCCTTATGTGCTCGTATGATGGTTTTACCAAAGCGGATGCTGTAGTCTTTGACCACATGCCTATTTGGCTCCAGATACATAAGCTACCGGACCCCTACTGTAAGCAGGGGATCGTGGAGAGGCTCCTCAAGGGGGCTGGCGAAATCTTGGAGATGAGATTGAACGGCAATACCCGTGGAGATTATGTTAGGGTTAGGGTTAACCACGACATCAAACAGCCGCTTACAAAGTTGGTGAGCGTGGTAAGAGCTCAGGAGAGACAAGTTTACTTGGTTCGATATGAGAAGCTGGCTTGCTTCTGCAAATTCTGTGGCCTAATTGGCCATGATCATAAGGAGTGCGGTTCTGGTGTTCACGATCAGAAGAAACTAAAGTTTGGAGATTGGCTGTACGCTGATGGGCCTAGCCGTCCACGCCCTGAGCAAAACCCTACCAAGACTAACGAGCCACGACATGCGAAGAACAACGGTAGCCCGAGTGCTCCGTTGGTTCCCGGCGCTAAGGGAGTTGATCCAGAAACCCTGGATACGGCCACGAGTCCTTTGAAGAACTTGGGGGTGAGCATGGAGGTTGATAGAGAAGCTAGGAAGAGACTAAACATGGATGTCTCGGGGGATGATGTTCTGAATACCACTAACCCGAAGGCGATTTTGGCCATCACCGATGGCAATGGCCAGGACCTAGGGGAGGATGTCTCCCCTTCTAGCAACACCTCTAGCAGTAAGTGTGTTAAAATCAGTTTGATCCATGACACAAATGAGATATCAGCGGCTTCCCGTGAGGAAGACTGCCGGACACAATGAATACCTTATTCTGGAACTACCGGGGGGGGGGGGACCGCCGGACAGTTCGCGAGGTCTTGGCCCTCTCAAAAGCCAACAACCCCAAGCTAGTTTTCCTTTGTGAAGCTAGGCAAATATCAGCGAAAGTGGAGAAGTTGCATTGGAGACTCGGTCTGAAAGGATTTCATGGAGTGGATAGTGATGGTAGAAGTGGTGGCTTGGCACTTTTCTGGGATGAGTCTTTGTCTGTTACGGTTCTTGATTCTTGCAGTCGTTTTATCGATGTTAATGTGGTTGATCGTGGCTCAGGCACGTATTGGCGTGCCACGTTTGTCTATGGCGAACCTCGGGTGGAAAATCGATATCGCATGTGGGAGCACCTGTGCAGGCTCAGGGCGAGTTCGCGTTTGCCGTGGATGGTGTGTGGTGACTTTAATGAGGCTTTATGGCAGCATGAGCACCTCTCGAGGACCATGCGCTCAAAGTCTCAGATGGTGTCATTTAGGGACTGTTTGGAGGTCTGCGAGCTGGAGGATCTTGGCTTCTCAGGCATCCCGTACACATACAATAACGGGCAGGACTCGGTTCGCAACATACAAGTTTGTTTGGATCGTGCATGTGCGGATGAAGCTTGGAAAGATACGTTTCCGTTTGCAAAAGTGGTACACTTGGCAACCTCATGCTCTGATCACTGCCCCGTGGTGATTATGATGGAGGGGATGCATGACCCGGCGTCGGGCACAATGCCCACGTTATGAAATTATGTGGGAGCGGGAGCAAACCCTACCGGACGTGATTGCCGGGGCCTGGACCAAAAGGAAGCCCATGGGAGGCCTCGGTTCGGTGGCCCCGTCACTGAAGGAAACCTTGAAGAACTTAAAGGACTGGAGCAAGGAAAAATTTGAAAATGTGTTGAAGGAGATTGAAAAGCTACGGTCACAGTTGGAGGAGCTACAAAATTTGGGGGCAGATCAAGCTGAAATCCGGTCCAAGATGAACCAGCTTGATGAGTTGTTGTATAGGGAGGAAATGCTTTGGCTCCAAAGGTCGCGCATTACTTGGTTGAAAGAGGGCGAACGTAATACCAAACACTTGCATCGTAGAGTATAGGATCGAAAGTATGTCTAGAGGGGGGATTAGACTACTTGACCAAATAAAAGCTTATCCTTTTCCCAATTTTAGTCTTTGGCAGATTTTAGCTAGCTTAGCACAAGTCAAGCAATCTTAACACAATTCAAGCAAGCAAGCAAAGAGTATATGAGCAGCGGAAAGTAAAGCATCACTACTAGGGAAAAGGCTATACATAGAATCTTAGCAGCAGCGCGGTTCAAAAAACAGCGCTAGTGCTACTTAGCAGTAGCGAGCTACTAGAAACCGCGCTACAGGCACAAACTTAGCAGTAGCGCCTCTTGGCCAAAAAGCGCTACTACTAATATTCCCATTGGTAGAATGCTAGGCTACGCATAGCAGTAGCGATCTTAGAAGGAACGCGCTACTGCTACATCACAGTTAGCAGCGCGTTTCCTTGGAAGAGCGCTACTACTAACAAAAATAAAATAAGATGATAAACAAATAGAAATTTAAATGAAAATGAAAGAAATAGAAAAAGGAGAAAGGGAAAAATAAAATGTAAAGCAAAATAAACGAAAAAGTGAAAAATCGGAGGAAGGCATAGCAACAGCGTTTGTTTGTAAGAGGCGTTATAGCTAACGTAGCTGCAGCGCGTGCCCTAGACCCCCGCTATAGAAACAGAATAGGATGGATGGCACGACATGCTGGAGTGATTGTCGATATATGACAATGTGTCCGTTTAGTCCATAGTTTCTTTTATGACAAAACTTTGAGTTATGCACGGTGAAACTTTATTTGTGATGTAATTAAACCGTCCTCCTCGACTAGCGAAAATCACTCTAGTTAGGTCATTTGGGTACGATGAACTTTGTTATTTATGCTTATGATATGTTGTTTCTATTTTTGCCAAGTCTGTCTCTTTGTGTTGCTCAACTATATATGTTGCATATCATCGACTCATGTGACGATGTAGGTGCATAGATCATAAATGGCGAAGAAGTGCTATGCCAGGAGTATATATCGACAAGTGGCGGAGTGAAAGGCCTAGGTGTACCGGTTTTCGGTTTCGAGCGACACGCATGACTTAGTTTAGGTTCACGCTAATGCGAGAGAGGGATACGAACTCATGTACTCAAAGTGATAGCTATTCTCATCTATATCATTGTTTAGATGGATGACGATGTATTTGCAAGTAATCGAGACTTGTATCGCTATTTTCGAGATTGATGACGAGATCGAGACCACTTTGTGTTGGATGATGACATGATTTGATGAGACTAATTGTATGTATATGCTATGATTACATTTGTATGTGGATAATATGCTAAAGATTATTGTATAAAGCCTATTCAAATGCAAAACAAATAAAAACAAATCTGCAGGGAAAAAACTAATAAAACTAGTAGTAGCGAGGGGATTTAGCGATGGCGCCGGCTTACGATGGCGCTTACACGAAACAGCGCTGCAGCTAATACCAGTAGCGCCCTTTCCAAAACAGCGCTGCAGCAATTAGGTGTGTAGCGATGGCGTGTGTCAACACGCGCTACTGCTACACATTAGCTGTAGCGCCTTATTAGTAGCGCCGGTACCCGCGCTACTGAGGGTGCCCAAACCCGCGCTGCTGCTAGGCTTTTCCCTAGTAGTGCATGCAACTTGCAAGCATGTAAAGGGAAGGGTTTGGAGGATTCGAACGCAATTGGAGACACGGATGTTTTTGTCGTGGTTCCGATAGGTGGTGCTATCGTACATCCACGTTGATGGAGACTTCAACCCACGAAGGGTAATGGTTGCGCGAGTCCACGGAGGGCTCCACCCATAAAGGGTCCATGAAGAAGCAACCTTGTCTATCCCACCATGGCCGTTGCCCATGAAGGACTTGCCTCACTAGCGGTAGATCTTCATGAAGTAGGCAATCTCCTTGCCCTTACAAACTCCTTGGTTCAACTCCACAGTCTTGTCGGAGGCTCCCAAGTGACACCTAGCCAATCTAGGAGACACCACTCTCCAAGAAGTAACAAATGGTGTGTTAATGATGAACTCCTTGCTCTTGTGCTTCAAATGATAGTCTCCCCAACACTCAATTCTCTCTCACAGGATTTGGATTTGGTGGAAAGAAGATTTGAGTGGAAAGCAACTTGGGAAAGGCTAGAGATCAAGATTCATATGGTAGGAATGGAATATCTTGGCCTCAACACATGAGTAGGTGGTTCTCTCTCAGAAACAACAAGTTGGAAGTGTAGGTTTGTTCTGATGGCTCTCGCCACGAATGAAGAGGAGGTGGAGGGGTATATATAGCCTCCACACAAAATCTAACCGTTACACACAACTTGCCAAACTCGGTGGGACCGAATTGGTAAACTCGTCGGACCGATTCAACAAATCTAGTGACCGTTAGGATATTCGGTGGGACCGACATGCAACTCGGTAGGACCGATATGGTTAGGGTTTAGGGCTTAACGTAATCTTGGTGAGGCCGATTACACAAACTCGGTGAGACCGATTTTGGTAACTAGATGATACCCCGCGCGTTGCTGCGGGAATTTCTACATAGGTATATGTATATAGTGAGAAATAATGATACGAGAACAATTTATGGAATTTTTGGTACTAAATATATGTTTTTTGAATCTCTTATGGAATGTTATGCAAAGTCAGATTCTTAAAAAGGAGTCAAGAAAATTTTTGTATTGCATAGTATCTCTCCATATTTGCTTCATTCACTAAAATAGAATAGAAGGAACATATAGGTTGATGAGATTTTGCTTAAAACAATTCAATATAATACAATTTGATCGTCTATTACAAGTGCATTGCAGAAAGAAAAAGAAATATCATCCTAATTCGCGAGCCTTCGGGAGTAATTCACTAAATGGGTATTAGGTTGCGTTGTCAACCATTTGTCCATTTTGAGACAATAACCGAAGGTGTAAAAAATGGCATTGTTCCTGCGTAGAACAACGTATACACTATTGTGACACATGTTTTTAATTGGCTGCCAACCGGCATAGAACAATTAATAAACCAAATGATTATCATAACCGGCCATACTTGATCCTCGCAAGCAGGAACCTTTTAGGCTATGAGTGTCATCAAACCAGAACAATCATAAAAAATCATATAGTGATATTGGAACGACAGAAAAGAAATATTCTTACAGTTGTCAAGAGATGCTATAGGTTTGAAGACATAATATCCCCAATTCTTAGCCTTATAGAAAAATCTTTGATTGTAATTATACAATTATACATGCACATGCTTGAAACTGAAAATCAGTTATTATTCTAGTGTCTATCTCAAAGCAAAAACATAAAAAATCAAATAAGCAATAATTAGAGCTCCTTGCCTCCTTCTTTTGGATGTAATGCTCATGCCTCTGGATGTCGAGCAGCAATCAAACAAAACCTTTGGTTTTGAACACGTACAGTAGAAGAACAACAATGTCACTGAAATAATACTGTCAGGAAAGAACATACTGGAGCTGAACTGCACTATGTAATATGCTATGATTCTGAAAAATCAATCATAAGTAAGAAATAAACATACCAATATGATTCACACTAATGTGTGTGAGAGAGATCCAGGACTGGAATTGCAGGTAGTACATAAAAAATGAAAACGATTTCTGTTTCACGTCTAGTGTTTCGAACCAGAATCAACCAGATCGGAGAGATGAGCACGAACCATCGTATCTCGGCACATCCTTGCTGGCAGTGCTTGAGTTATGGAGGATTGTAGGTGAACCGTGGGAGAGAAAGACCAGACTTGCTATGTGGAGGAGGTGGCCGGAGACGGAACACAGCTTTCTTCTAAAAAGAAAACTTCTTAACACACACCTTTGTTGCAGCTGATGCTGGAGGTGAGCAGAGATTCCAACTCAAGCTAACAGAAAAAAAACACTTAGATATAAGGAGACAAAGAGTAAGGAGAACCCCCAACTTTGGTGCAGTTGATGCTGGTGGAAGACGCCGACGGTGGCACGTGTTGTACACCCGGAGCTCTGATCAACGACAGAGTGCGTGGCTTGGAGCAGCGAAGCCAACATGGCCCTTTTCATCGGCAATGGGGTTCGGGGCTCGGTTCAAGTGCCAAGATTACAAGGGCCTAAGTCAGCAGCAGCGCGCAGGTCTGGGTCCACGACTCACGAAGGCTAGGCTGGAAGCAGGACCTCGCCATGAACGTCATAATCTCTGGTGAGAGATGTTTCAATTTGGTTGTTTTGCAATGGGTGGCTATATACTGTTGAGCTGAACCGAAACATAAGAAAGGGGATGATTTATTTGTAACCGGATGGAGAAGAGGAAGAGATAACGTGCCAAGAAATAAATGCTAGTCTGGGACTGGGAAGGGAATAGACCGGCGGGCCAAAAGTACCGTTCGGCCGCAACTAAATGCATGCACGGGTTTTTAGGCAATAGTAATTAACTGCAACAAATTGATGGGCGACATGCTTGGATGAAATTTGTTGCATCGCATGTTTGCTTTCGTCGATTTGTGTCCTTCACACATTACTGGCTGGTCTCACTCGCACAGATTACGGCTGTGTTGCCCATGCGTAGCGAGTGAGAGAGATAATGGGTGATCAATTACGCCAGAAAAATAGTTGTTTGATTGCGCACGGTGTAATGTCAACGGACGTGCCTCGCTTGCGCTGGACGAATAGATATTTGTTTTTTTGCTGAACTAACATGCATGTGTGTTTCAATGCACGGGCAGAAGTTGCTGATGTGGCACTATCGCTGTGGATGTGGCTATACTGCTGAGGTGGGGTGTAGTGAATGGCTGCATGTTCATAGTGATGTGGATATGCTGCATGTCAAGAGAAATAAGATAGTGGGGATGAACTATTTAGGTATTATAGATAAGCTAACCAGAGAGTTGGTCAGGTAAACTCGGTGGGACCGGTTCGTTCATTTCGGTGGGACCGAAATGTTACGAAAAGGAAACAGGGAGTTTACATTGCAATCTCGGTGGGACCGATCACTCATCTCGGTGGTACCGAAACGTTACGAAGGGAAACAGAGAGATTACAATCCCATCTCGGTGAGACCGAGATCCCTATCGGTGAGACCGATTTGCCTAGGGTTTGTGGCAGTGGCTATGACATCTGAACTCGGTGGCGCCGGATAGAAAGAATCGGTAGGGCCGAGTTTGAATTTTGGTTTAGGTCATATGTGGATGTGAGAAAGTAGTTGAGGGTTTTGGAGCATATCACTAAGCACTGTGGAGCAAGAAACTCATTAAGCAACACCTCATCCCTCCTTGATAGTATTGGCTTTTCCTATAGACTCAATGTGATCTTGGATCACTAAAATATAAAATGTAGAGTCTTGAGCTTTTGAGCTTGAGCAAATCCTTTTATCCTTAGCATTTTGAGGGATCCACTTTTCTCATCCATGCCATGCCATTCACTGAGCTTTTCCTGAAATGTTCATCTTGGAATGATGTTAGCTCAATGAGCTATATGTTGTTAGGAATTACCAAAACCACCTAGGGATAGTTGCACTTTCAATCTCCCCCTTTTTGGTAATTGATGACAACATATAGATCAAAGCTTTGACAAATGATAATAAGAGTGAAAAACATTGTCGCTTTGAGAAGTATGTGATAAGCAAGAGCTCCCCTAAATTTGTGCATAGTTTAAGATTTGCTTTGAACTGCAAATGCACAAAGAGTTAGGCTCATGGGTTACTCTTCCATGTCACATACATCTTGGTGGAGCGCTCAAAATGATAATAATTGAATACATGCACTCTTCACCAAGTAAAGTGAATGATCATATAGAGATAAATGGGATAATGTCATCCAACAAACATAAATGTAGCATATGATCAAACACATGATCATCCAAGTATCACACGGACATAAAGTATCTCAAACAAGCAAATAAAGTTCAACCACCAAAGCAAGAGAGAATAAAAAAGGCAACACTATCTCTCGAAGCCTATGATCTATACATTTTTCTCCCCCTTTGGCAACAAGTTACCAAAAAGTTCATAGAAAATGCATAGCACTAGATCGACTCTCAGGCTTGATCTTCAGGTGGTGGTGTAGAGATGGCTCCTTGGACGAAGACTTCAGTGGATGTGGATGGAGTTGGAGGTGTAGGTGCTGGAGCTGGTTGCACTGGAGCTGTAGGAGCTGTAGCTGGTGCAGATGAAGTGGCTCTGGTGTCTGTCACTGGCACTGCAGCTGATCTCTGAGCTCTAGGCACTCTGGCAAATGCATCAGTGGTTGTCTTGCCCTTCCTCTCCTGCATATCATCCTGAAGCTGCTCAACAACAGACTGGATCTCAGTTACCTTCACATCCAAGTCATAGAACTTCTGCTCCATGATCCTCTCCAGGCTCTCCTGGTTTTGAGTCAAGGTGGCCAGCCCCTTCTCAATCCTCAGAGTGGATGCAATCAAGTAGCCTAGCTGATCTTGTTTGCTCTTCGAAAAGTACTGAGATGCCTCTTCCATTGTTGGCATCTTGGTAGCCTTCTCTGTCCTTGCCTTCTCTTTCTTTGCTTGAGCATGCACAGAAGATGGTTCATCTTCATCCATAACCACTTGGTTGTCCTCAAAGTCTGGATAGATAAGCATGTGATCCTTGTCCAACAAGTATGTGCCTGTGCCCATCTTGGAGTTAATCGGCTCCTGGATCTGTGGGGCATACCCACAACTTCTCTTCTGGTCAGCTGTTGTCCTCTTGATAGTCTCAACTATGAGGCTCATAACCTTGAACTTCTGTGGCACATCAAACAAGTGTAGCAAGTTTATTGCATGGCCTCTGATCATGTTGTGGTCACCTGACTTGGGCAAGAGAGTATGCCTGAGGATCCAGTTGATGGTTGGCAGTCCTGACAGAAGATAATGTACTGATCCAAACTTATGTCTCTCAACTGCAGCATCTGGGATCTCCTTGTACATATGTGCCATAGTGTTATGATCCATCTTCTTCTTGGCATAAACATCCAAGTCATCTTCTTTCTCCTTAGGTGCATTGATCAGATTTTCCCATTCTTCAATTGTTGATTGGTACCTAGTACCTTCAGACATCCATACTATCCTGCCATCTGGATAGAAGTGTGTTGTGGAGTAGAATTGCATTATGAGCTCGTCATTCCATTTTGTGAGCTTCTGCCCAACAAAGTCTGCAACTCCACAAGCACTGAAACTGTCATACACACCAGGATAGTGTTCCTCATTCTCCTTCATGTAGGTCCAGTCCACCCACCTTATGTCACACACTATAGGCTTCTTGTCCAACAACACTGTCTCATAGAAATCCTGCTGTTCCTTAGTATGGAACCTGTAGTCAACAGCAGTCCTTCTCCTGATAGCATAAGGATCAGACAACCTCCACTGTCTGAGGCCTGCATCCTTTCTTAGCTTCATGTTCTTAGCCACAGGATGAGCATCATTATGGTCTGGAATCTTTGGCTTCAACTTTCTCAAGACATGCTCTTCATCTTCTTCTCCTTCAGCAACAGTTTCAGGCACTGGGGCCTTGTTCGTCTCAGCAGCAGATATGTTTCTGGTATTCCTCTTTGGTGCAATCATGGGCTTGGAGGCAGCTTTGGGTGCTTCTTTGGGCTTTGATGATGCAGCCCCTGACCTAATAGCATCACCCATAAGCTTCTGAGCCTTGGGTGCTGGTGCAGCAACCTCTTCTTCTTCTTCCTCTGAGTCTCTCCGCATAGAGGGATTGCCAAGAACTTTGGCAGTAGTGGTTCTGACTCTGTTTTTCTTCCTCTTCTTCCCTGTTCTGGCTGTCACTTTGATCAGACATGTTGCAAACACTGACTGCAGACCCTGTGAATAGGCATAGATGAGATAGAGTGGATGAGCATCACAAAATACAAAGATTTTTGCAAAAGAATGAGTCAAAAACTTAGTTTTAGTTTTCCGCAGAAAGCATTTCGGATCAACCGATTTGCAAACTCGGTGATACCGAAGCAGCTTTTGGAACCTAAACTAGTGAACTCGGTCAGACCGAGTCACAGTTTGGTGGCACCGAGACTGCTAGGGTTTCACAAAGTCCTGAACTCGGTCACACCGATTTGCAATTCTCGGTCAGACCGAGAATCACATGTGCAATGGCCTTAGCCGAATCGGTGGAACCGAGTTCTACAACTCGGTGGGTCCGAGATGGTTTCGGCGGAAACCTAACCCTAAATTTTCAAATCACCTCTAATCTATGGAGTGTTTTGACTGGATAGAATAGTTTCAATCGTGGCAAGATCCGTGATGAACACAATGTGCTGGGAATCGGACGGGGATAGCACAGTGATCGAGTCCATACCCTAGTTCGGCGATGAACTCGCTACGGCGGCAACGGTGGGGATGATTTCCATTGACGGCGGCGGAGACCAGCGACTGGAGGCGGCTGGCGACGAGGAGGATGATCCGGAGACCCTGGAGGCAGAGCAAGCTATGCGTGGGTGAAAGAGTTCGAAGAAAGTTTTCAAATTTTTGCCCGTGGGTATATATAGCCTGACCCTGTCGGTGTGACCGAGTGGAACAACTCGGTGGCACCGAGATGCATCTTGTTGCGATTCTGACAACTCGGTGTGACCGAAAAGTTCAAATCGGTTGCACCGAGATTAAAAACCTAGATCGACTTAGTGATCTCGGTATGACCGAAATGGAAGGATCGGTCAGACCGAAACGCACAAAGAAGTTTTAGAGTTTAAGTCTATGACGAATCAGGGACTCCGAGTGCTCCTCACACAGAGTGGTTCGAATCTGACTTGATCAAATTTTGTGATGTAGCATGAATAGAGTTTGAGACAAGAAAAGCATAGCTAGCTAGAGAAGGTTCTTAGGCATTCTTGTCCATCCACTTGGCAAAAGGAAAAAGAGACCAATCAATCAAAGCAACAAGTGGATGTCCTCGAATGAGTAAAGTATGCAACCAACATGCTCACACAATAAAATGGCAAATGAAATATGTGGCAAAGCATGCACAACCAATTCTAGCATCTATCAAACAATTGGCGATGACTAGGTCATCTATATATGAGTATATTGACTTAGGAGTCAAATGAGAACATTTGACCATAGGTCATACTCATCGTTTAAGCTCAAGTGGGGTTACCACTTTTACATAATGCATTGATGTGTTCACACCATTAGAGTTGCTTTGACTCAATTCTTAGAGTTAAGCTCCCCCTAGATGTGAGACCCCCCCTTAGAGGGATGAACTAACCTTGGGTTTTGTCGATGATGACTTCATGTAGGTGTTGAAGATGTGGATCTCATTGTTGATGTAGATCATTTGGAGCAATCCTTTGGAGTGAGTTGCACTTTCAATACCTACACGGGTTAGTCCCACAAGGAACAAACAAGGATATCCATAGACATAGAGTGATGCACACACAAGATGATGTCTATGAAAGCATTAGGTTACCTTGTCCCTTGTCTTACCAACAAGAGGGTTTGTGACTCCTTGAACTAGTGCAAGATGTGGAAGTTGATTGCACTTGTTGTTGCCAAAATGATATGAGTGAAATATGTTGGCGGAGTCACCCTCAAGAACTCTCTAGTTCTTCTTCTTCGGGATCCACATCATCTTGATGGGAATCCTTGGAGTTGTAGTCGTACTTGAAGAAGTAGAGCTTGATGTAGTCTTGGGAACCCACTTGACCAAGGCCTTAGGAGCTTCTTCAAATGCATCAATCTCCTCTTGAAGCTTATCCTTGCCTTTTTGCTTGTGGTCTTGTGGTGGAAGATCATCTTGAGCTTGTGTCCCCTTGAAGGAAGTAGGATCATACTTCTCTTGTTGAGGAACAAACTTTGTCTTGGGGTATTGATCTTCTTCCCACTCAACTCCATTGGCATTGAACTTTCGTTCAAAACCAACACCTTGGTTCTTCCGGTGCCTTCCTTGCTTGCGTACAATTTCCTCACATTGCTTACTCCCGGCAAGGCTCTTAAACACCTTTCTCTATAATTCCCTTCAATAAGCTATTTTCTTGCTCAAGTGTAACTTGGCTAAGAGAATCATTAGTGGAATCAATAGAACTAATAGAAGCAACAACATTGGATTTAGCATGATTATTGTTACTACTATAGGAAGAATCCTTCTTGTTCTTGTTAATGGACTTGACTTGAGGCATGTAAGTAGATAAGAGTAAATGCTTGGCAATGTAAGAAGAACTTTTCTTACGGAGATCATCATTGATTTCCTTTAAGAACTCATGCTCTTGCTCAAGGTTGAGCTTTTCAAAGCGTAACTTCTCATGAGTCCTTAAAAGTTCTCGATGATCTTCTAAGATAGTTTCATGAGCTAACTTAAGAGTGTTTAGTTCTTTAGTTAGAAGCTCAATCTTCTCCTTATCATTGTCATTCGTTTTATCTTGATTAGCATGATTAATTAACGTTTCATCATAGTATTCATCACTAGAGTTGTCAACAACTAAATCATCATCACCTAGTCATCTTCATCACTATTAAAATCAACATACTCGGGGTGTGTTACCTTTGGGCCTTTAGCCATGAAGCATCTTCCAAGTCCTTCATTTGGTGAATCAAATATGTCGTTGGAGTTGGTTGACACAAGTGCTAGACCGACAACACCTTCATCTTGAGTATATTCGGAGTCAGAGTGATAGCTTCTCTCGGAGTGATTGTCGGAGTCGGAGCCGGATACCCATTCACCAACATGAGCTTGATGTCTTCGTTTTGTGTAGCTCCTTGATGACTTGTCCTTCCTTTCCGAATCCTTGCTTCTCCGGGATGTTCTTCATTCATAACGATCATCTCTACTCCTCCTCTCTCTTGGTGGTGATTCTTCTCTTCTACTTCTCCTCTTGGGTGATTCTTCTCTTCTTTTGTAGGGTGTCATACTTTCATTGGAATAGTGTCCGAGTCTCCCACAATTGTAGCAATTGCGCTCTCGACTAGAAGATCTTTTGTCATTGTAGGACCTTGACTTTGAGCTTCTCTCTTTGCTTCTATTCTCGTAGAACTTGCTGAAGTTCTTCACCATTAAGCTCAATTCTTCATTGAAGGTTTGTTTCTCACTTGATGATGTAGGGGCTTCACATGACGCTTTGTAAGCACCACTTGACTTGTTGTGAAGTTCTTCCTTATCCTTGAGTTACATCTCATGAGCAACAATTCTTTCGATGACTTCCGTTGGCTTGAGATCTTTGTAATTGGGAATCATTTGGATCAATGTGCACACGGTATCATATTTTCCATCCAAAGCTCTTAGGATCTTCTTGATGATGAATTTTTCGGTCATCTCTTCACTTCCTAAGCCGGCAATCTCATTTGTGATAAGAGCAAGCCTAGAGTACATTTCGGCGACACCTTCACCATCCTTCATTTTGAACTTGTCAAGTTGATTTTGGAGCACGTCCAACTTGGATTCCTTGACGGAGTCGGTACCTTCATGCATATCAATCAAAGTGTCCCAAATTTCCTTTGCATTCTCAATACGGCTGATTTTGTTGAATTCTTCAGGGCACAATCCGTTGAAGAGGATATCACAAGCTTGAGCATTGTATTGCAACATCTTCAATTCTTCCGCGCTAGCTTCACTGTTCGGTTCTCTCCCATCAAAGAATTCACCTTGCAAGCCAATACACACAATAGCCCAAACGACGGGGTTATGTCCAAGAATATGCATTTTCATCTTATGCTTCCAACTAGCAAAATTAGTACCATCAAAGTAAGGACCTCTATGGTGATAATTTCCCTCGCTAGACGCCATACTCTCCTAGGTTGTGAAACCAAGGCTATGACCACCAAAATCTATGGAAATCAAAGCAAATGGAGACCAAAGCTCTGATACCACTTGTAGGGTCGAAAGTATGTCTAGAGGGGGGGATTAGACTACTTGACCAAATAAAAGCTTATCCATTTCTCAATTTTAGTCTTTGGCAGATTTTAGCTATCTTAGCACAAGTCAAGCAATCTTAACACAATTCAAGCAAGCATGCAAAGAGTATATGAGCAGCGGAAAGTAAAGCATGCAACTTGCAAGAATGTAAAGGGAAGGGTTTGGAGGATTCAAACGCAATTGGAGACACGGATGTTTTTGTCGTGGTTCCGATAGGTGGTGCTATCGTACATCCACGTTGATGGAGACTTCAACCCACAAAGGGTAACGGTTGCGCGAGTCCACGGAGGGCTCCACCCATGAAGGGTCCATGAATAAGCAACCTTGTCTATCCCACCATGGCCGCCGCCCATGAAGGACTTGCCTCACTAGCGGTAGATCTTCACGAAGTAGGCGATCTCCTTGCCCTTACAAACTCCTTGGTTCAACTCCACAATATTGTCGGAGGCTCCCAAGTGACACCTAGCCAATCTAGCAGACACCACTCTCCAAGAAGTAACAAATGGTGTGTTGATGATGAACTCCTGGCTCTTGTGCTTCAAATGATAGTCTCCCCAACACTCAACTCTCTCTCACAGGATTTGGATTTGGTGGAAAGAAGATTTGAGTGGAAAGCAACTTGGGGAATGCTAGAGATCAAGATTCATATGGTAGGAATGGAATATCTTGGCCTCAACACATGAATAGGTGGTTCTCTCTCAGAAACAGCAAGTTGGAAGTGTAGGTTTGTTCTGATGGCTCTCACCATGAATGAAGAGGAGGTGGAGGGGTATATATAGCCTCCACACAAAATCTAACCGTTACACACAACTTGCCAAACTCGGTGGGACCAAACTGGTAAACTCGGTCAGACTGATTCAACAAATCTAGTGACCGTTAGGATATTCGGTGGGACCGACATGCAACTCGGTAGGACCGATATGGTTAGGGTTTAGGGATTAACATAATCTCGGTGAGACTGATTACACAAACTCGGTGAGACCGATTTTGGTAATAAGCTAACCAGAGAGTTGGTCAGGTAAACTCGGTGGGACCGGTTCGCTCATTTCGGTGAGACCGAAATGTTACGAAAAGGAAACAGGGAGTTTACATTGCAATCTCGGTGGGACCGATCGCTCATCTCGATGGTACCGAAACATTATGAAGGGAAACAGAGAGTTTTCAATCCCATCTCGGTGAGACCGAGATCCCTATCGGTGAGACCGATTTGCCTAGGGTTTGTGGAAGTGGCTATGACATCTGAACTCGGTGGCGCCGGATAGAAAGAATCGGTAGGGCCGAGTTTGACTTTTGGTTTAGGTCATATGTGGATGTGAGAAAGTAGTTGAGGGTTTTGGAGCATATCACTAAGCACTGTGGAGCAAGAAACTCATTAAGCAACACCTCATCCCTCCTTGATAGTATTGGCTTTTCTTATAGACTCAATGTGATCTTGGATCACTAAAATATAAAATGTAGAGTCTTGAGATTTTGAGCTCGAGCCAATCCTTTTATCCTTAGCATTTTGAGGGATCCACTTTTCTCATACATGCCATGCCATTCATTGAGCTTTTCCTGAAATGTTCATCTTGGAATGATGTTAGATCAATGAGTTATATGTTGTTAGGAATTACCAAAACCACCTAGGGATAGTTGTACTTTCATAGAGCGGTATGGCGTGCCTGCAGGAACCTGATTCAACGCATACAGAAATAGGACGGGACTTGGTGCAGTGCTCCAACGAAGATGGAAAGGATGGCTCACTCCTACTTCAAGGAGATTTTCACTAAGGATCCAACTCTTTCCCCGGATGAGGTTCTTGAATGTATAGTACCGAAGGTCACCGAGGAGATGAATGATTCATTATGTAAGCCGTACTCTGATGAGGAAATTTCTAACGCCCTATTCCAGATCGGCCCCCTCAAAGCTCCGGGCTGTGATGGTCTGTTGGCCAGGTTCTTTCAGCGTAACTGGGCACTACTGATAGAGGAAATTGTTGCTGCAGTCCGCGAGTTTTTTGTGACTGGTGTAATGCCTGAAGGAGTTAATGACATGTCTATTGTGCTAATCCCTAAGGTACCTCACCCTAAGGACCTGAAAGATTTTCGGCCAATAAGCTTGTGTAATATCATTTACAAGATTGTCTCGAAGTGTATGGTGAATAGACTGCGGCCTATTCTGTCAGTGCTAATCTCAGAGAACCAAAACGCCTTCATTCCTGGGAGGCTCATTACTGACAATTCCATAATTGCATTTGAGTGTCTCCATCACATTCACACTACGAGGAACAATGCGCCAGGTCTACGTGCTTACAAACTTGACTTATCTAAAGCCTACGACCGGGTGGATTGGTCTTTTTTTGGAGAGAGCTCTGACCAGGTGGGGTTTTTTAGAGCTATGGATCTCTCGTGTTATGGCATGTGTTTCTTTGGTCAAGTATTCGGTGAAATTTAATGGCAAGTTGCTAGAGTCCTTCTCTCCCTCCAGGGGACTTCGCCAAGGTGACCCTTTGTCTCCTTTCCTCTTCTTATTTATTTCTGATGCCCTGTCTTCGTTAATGGACAAGGTGTCAAGAGAGGATGGTCTCAAAGGAGTTACGATCTGTGGAGGTGCACCGGAGATAACACATCTCTTATTTGCGGATGACTCACTCTTGTTCTTCCAGGCTACGCAACAACAGGCATTGTTGGTGAAAGGAGTGTTGAACATGTTTGCGGCGGCGACTAGACAACTTATCAACCTGTCAAAGTGTTTCATTCTATTCTCAAGCCAATGCCCATCTAATGTGGTACAAGAAATAAAGCAAACACTGGAAATTTCACAGGAGGCCTTTGAACCCAAGTACTTGGGCTTGCCAGTGCCCGAGGGGAGGATGCATAAGGGGAACTTTGAGTCTACCCAGGAGCGTTTGAGGAAAATACTCGTTGACTGGAGCGAGCAATATATGTCCACTGGGAACAAAGAGATTCTTATCAAATCTGTTGCACAGGCCATCGCTGCATATGTTATGAGCGTATTTAAACTTCCCGCCTCGGTTTGTGATGATATCACTCGTATGATACGCCAATATTGGCGGGGAGTTGAGAATGGGAAGAAGAAGATGGCTTGGATGAGTTGGGAAAAGTTGAGTTTACCTAAATCCTTGGGAGGATTGGGTTTTAAGAGACATGAGGGCATTCAACCAGGCTTTGCTTGCCAAACAGGCCTGGAGATTACTGGACAGACCGGACAGCCTATGTGCACGTTTGATCAAGGCGAGATACTACCCCTCAGGCCAACTTTTGGACATAGTGTTCCCGGGCACTGGCTCAGAAGTTTGGAAAGGAATCTTGCATGGTCTTGAGCTGGTTAAAAAGGGTGTCATTTGGCGTGTCAGCAACGGTACGAAGATTCGCACTTGGCATGACCCGTGGCTCCCCCATCCTTACTCCTTCCACCCTATCACACCGAAGGGAAATTGCCGCTTCAATTGGGGCTCGGACTTCCTGGATGGCAATGGTGCATGGAGGCAGGATCGGCTCGGAGAGTTTTTCTGGCCTATGGATGTTGACCAAATTATGAAGATACGAACATCGCCTCGCCAGAGGGATGACTTTCTATCCTGGTATCCGGAGAAGAGTGGTTGCTTTACTATGAGAAGTGCATACAAACTTGCCACGCACGACCAGAATGTCGCAGCGGCCAATGGTGCATCCAACAACGCTCCGGAGGGAAACCGTTCAGCGTGGAACCTCGTCTGGAAGGCTGCGGTTCCTCAAAAAATGAAGATAAACGCATGGAGATGCATTACGGGGACGTTGCCGACTCGGAGATGCAAGGTTTATAGACATATTGCGACAAGTTCTACCTATCAGCTCTGTGGGATTGAGGAGGAAGACTCGTTTCATGCTTTGGTCGTCTGCACTCACGCGAGAATTCTATGTACGAACATGAGGTGGCGTTGGCCACTTCCAGGAGATGATCTTCTCATACTTGATGGGAAGGAATGGTTTGCTTCACTGTTGGCAAAATGTTTGGTCCAGGTCTGAGATATGCTCATCATGTTGTTCTGGAGGATCTGGCATCTACGCAACGAGCTGATTCATGGGAAAGAAGTTCCACCAGTGCTGGCTACAGTCGAATACCTGGACAGCTACTACAAGACCATTTCGATCGCTGGAAGCTACTCAACAGAGGAAATCATCAAGGGCAAAATGCCAATCTCGGCGGAGCCTGTCCCTTGCCGTCGTGATAAGGCACCCAAAGCCCACTGGTTGGCCCTGTGCCAGGGAAGACTGGCGCTGTCCGTCGACGGCTAATTCCTGAAAGACGACGGCTCAGCTGCTATTGGCATGGTACTTAGAGATGAGAAGGGAGAGGTCCTCATGGCGGCCTATCGTTTCATATTCTACTGCAATGATCTGCTTGAGGCAGAGCTACATGTGATAATGCAGGGCTTAGCCCTTGCAATTCAACACTCTCAGCTTCCGGTGGTGGTGCAAATGGACTCCTCGAAAGCGCTTTCATGTTTGACTAATGGCGCACTTCTTCATTCTGCATATAGTCAGATTGTCTTGGAGATCAAGGACCTTTTAGGTAGTAGGGAGTTTTTTCCTCAAAAGATTACTAGATTTCATAATAGAGTTGCTGATCAATTGGCTAAATATAGCCGCACCGAGCATGCCACTATTGTTTGGCTAGGCTCGGTTCCACCCTGTATCGAGGATTTGTGGCCTCTTGATTGTAACTCTTTACCCATGCAATAAACTTCCTTTACCCCGCAAAAAAAAGAGATCATCAAAGGCAAATGGACATGATATAGCAAAAAAATTCATCATCATCGTCGTGGTATATTTACAATCGTGTAGCAACCAGCCGATTTTCAGGCCATGGTTACTCCAGCATAAACAAACTCGCCTAGCTAGTAATCGCAGATACTAATTGGATCCCCGGCAGCTGAGGTACATAACCGTCCTAAGCCCCTCCTTGGCCTTCTCCGCTCGCCGTTTCTCTGCCCCCGCCGCCGCGGATGCAGAAATCTGCTTCGTGCCGTGCGAGACACTGCCACGGACGTTGGCCCTGGCCTTGGCTGCCAGGTGGACGGACCTCAGCGCGTAGTTCCAGCGGTAGAGTCCGGCCTGGTCCTTGAGCGCCTCCACGGCGCCCACGGTCATCGCCACCATCCACGATGCCTTCGCCGCACCGGCCATGATCCCTCTCTGTATTGCACTACTGCTGATTGATCGATCTGAACTCTGATGCTTGAAGATTGATAACTAGCAGCAGCAGAGTGTGGCGCTTGTGCTTCTTAACAATGAACTGAGATGTTGGATGATTGATGCTTGTGTTGATGGGAGGAAGAGGGGGAGTGGGACGCAGTTATACAGGACGGAAGCCGGGAGGTCCAGAGCAAAACAGTGGTCACGGACGTGTCACGCCTGGCCACTTGTCCGCCACTTGTCCAACATGACGTGGCTAGGATCGGACCCCACTTGTAAGTGTGAGCAAGAGGGTGAGAGGAGAGGCAAGGGGAGTGTTTAAATTGAGCCAGCCGGCTGTGGCATGGGCATGCAATGTGACAAGCTGTAAACCTCATCCCCAATCATTCCTCGTAATGAAGCTTCTTCTTCCTCTCCAAGCCTCTCTCGCTCTCCCTCACCTACCCGATCTCCTTTCTCTTCTTAGTGCCTTACAGTTGGTACTGAGAGCCAAGTTCGCCCAAAAAATTTCTTCCCGTCGAGCTGGTTGACGATCGGTAACATCCACCGCGCCGGTGTGTGCTGCCCCGGCAAGCACACCCGAAATCCGTCGCGGGGTTCGATCTCTTCCGAGCGAGGCGACGACGCCCTCCAAAGCTTCGGCGACGACGTGCCAGGTGTTGGCCGCCATGGACGAGAGCACCAGCAACATCACCAAGATGCTCGAGTCTCTCCTCGCCAAGATGGACGAGCAGAAGGCGATCCACGACAAGCAGATCGAGATTCAAGCTGCCTTCAACGCGCAGATCTCACAGGACGTGTGTGGACTCGCCCGGCAGATCGATCTAACCTAGGCCGATGTCGACGCAACCCGCAAGATGGTGGAGGGCTCTGCATCGTTGTCGGGCTCGGTTACCACCGTGCTTCACCAGCCCGCCGCTCCGCAACAACCACCACCACCCTCCCCGCCGCCTCCTCACTCGCCGCGCGTGGCCGCCGAACCAGGCCGCCCTGCGACCGCTCACACGCGCCTCAAAGACCATTGCCCTCCACTGATTCCAGTGGCGCCCCAGGGTGGATTCGCGGCTCCAGCAGCCATCCCATCTCCGACATCGGACTACCACGGCAACGACTACCACAAGCCACCGAAGCATGATTTTCCTCGGTTTGACGGCTCTGCTCTGTACCTATGGCTGGATCGCTGTCTGGCGTACTTTGAGCTCTACAAGGTCGAGCCACACAAGTGGGTGACCACTGCGGCCCTATACATCAAAGGCCAGGCTGCGCACTGGCTGCAAGCATTTCGTCAAACACGTCGTGGCATCACCTGGGAATTGTTCACATCAGCCGTGCTGGAGGAGTTCAGCGCCGATGAGTTCAAGGTGGTCATGCACAAGCTGTTGCAACTCCGCCAGACTGCCACAGTCGCCGAGTACCGCGCGGCGTTTGACGAGCAGATGTATCACTTGCTCGTGCTCGACCCGTCCATCAACACAAAGTTCTTCGTCACCAAGTTCATCCTGGGCTTGAAGGATGAACTGCGTGCCCCAGTTCGACTCCAGGCGCCCTCGAGCATCACCAGGGCATCTTTGTTGGCGCGCATTCAAGAGGAGGAAATGGGCACGACGCGGGCGCGCCCATGCATCACACCAGCGGGATGGCCTCCACCGGCGACAACACAACCCCAGCCACGGGCGGCCGCGCCCAACCGCACTCCCACGGACGACTACGCACACGAGCGACAACTTCGCGACTACCACCGCGCCAATAACTTGTGCTTCAAGTGCGGCGACCGCTACTCGCGTGAGCACCGGTGCGCCCAGCCCGGCCAACTGCTCACCATCAGCATAGGTGATCACAGAGAGGTGCTCTCCGACGACACCATCCACGCCCTGCAACTGCTCGACGACCCCGGACTGGCAGCGCAGCCACCCGCCCCTGCTGGGGACGCACCCGAGTGCTGCCTTGATACATCCATTTTGCATCATGTTTTTATATCAATATTTATTGCATTATGGGCTGTTATTACACATTATATCTCAATACTTATGGCTATTCTCTCTTATTTTACAAGGTTTACCATGAAGAGGGGGAATGCCAGCAGCTGGAATTCTGGCTGGAAAAGGAGCAAATGTTGGAAACCTATTCTGCACAACTTCAAAATTCCTGAAACTCCACGAAACAACTTTTTGGATTTAATAAGAATTTATGAGCGAAAGAAATAGGCCAGGGGCCCACACCCTATCCAGGAGACAGGGGCGGCCCCTATCTCCTCGGCTCCCTGGTGGGCTTCCGGCGTCCATCTTCTGCTATATGAAGGGTTTTGTCCTTGAGAAAATCGTGGGCAAGCTTACGGGACGAAACTCCGCCGCCACGAGGCGGAACCTTGGCGGAATCAATCTAGGGCTCTCGCGGAGCTGTTCTTCCGGGGACACTTCCCTCCGGGAGGGGAAATCATCACCAATGTCATCACCAATGATCCTCTCATCGAGAGGGGGTCAATCTCCATCAACATCTTCACCAGCACCATCTCCTCTCAAAACCCTAGTTCATCTCTTGTATCCAATCTTGTATCAAAACCACAAATTGGTACCTGTGGGTTGCTAGTAGTGTTGATTACTCCTTGTAGTTGATGCTAATTGGTTTACTTGGTGGAAGATCATATGTTCAGATCCTTTATGCATATTACTAGATCATGATGGCGCGCGTTGCTGCGCCCGTCTATTTTGTCACTAAAATAATAGTAATTGACGTAAATATATGATTGGATTAAAGTTAGTAACAAAACCAAGCTGTATGGTATTTAACGACAAAGGAAAACTGAAGATTAGAAAATAAAGCACCAGTAATTGTGCTTAGGAGACTGCAGCTATAAAATCAGTTAACTAATTCATGCATTGTCTATTCTGACAACACAACAACAATTCTACAATTCAACTCAAATAAAATACAATAAATTTACAAATATATGAGAAATCCCATAAGGTGCAGTATTCCTTGGATAGATGCACGTTTAGCATGGTCCATGGTAAACTGCAACATGCCACCGATAGCAAATAGCCAAAAAAGTAATGCTAGTTTTCTCAATTATTATGTGCAGGGCTTAGAACCACTGTAACCAAAGCATAAATAGGAGAGAAAGCACACCAAGTGTAGATCTACATGGTATGGTATTGGAATCCAAATGGTTTATTATCTCTAGTGACATCAACTACCTTCCTGTAGAACAAAATAATGAAGTTGTCAGTATTATTTTACTGAAAAATGTAATGTGTACAAACGGGAAAACTTTGGTCTTAGTCCATCGAACATTAAAAATGTGCAAGTCGCGGCAAACATAGTTCACCTTATAATTGTTGTTATAACAGATAGTTATGTATGGAATGAAGTGGCATGTTAAGCTAAGGAAAATAATGTGGACAATTATAGAATTGTATAGATGATGTAATAAAAAATATATGTAAGAAGCATGATCCAAATAGTACAATGTATTGGTCATCTTTTTGGCTTATGTTTTATTTGGTTTTCAATATATTTTTTTAGTTGGGTTGTAAGTTCGTGTATGATTTCTTCTAATACATGTTAAGTAAAAATCTGCAAACAGGGTAATGGTTCTGATCTACAATAGCATCAAATATAAGGTTTTGACACAAATTTTTGTGATTTTAGTAAACTAACATATTAGAAAGAAGGGTGAACCCATGAATATACCAAACGTGCAAGGTGGGAAATAAAGAAAAGAATCACCAAAGACGATGGAAAACTGCACGTATGAGCAGACCCCTCTGACATGCAACATTGCCAGTCAATGAGTGATGTCAATGACAACCCAAATACTACCTCTGTAAACTAATATAAGACATTTTAGATCACTAAAGTAGTAGCGACCGACACTCCAATTCTCAAAATGTTATACATGGCTTTCAAATTTGAAGTTAACTTATTAGATGTCAAACCTAAAATTATGGCACCTGGATAGAACAGGACGGTCGTATGTAGAAAATTTCATGGCAAAGAAAATAAATGAGTGTTTGCTGCAAAAGATTCACCAAATTATGCACTCAATAGAACTTCAAAACAAAGCAAAGGAAAATTACGCACTTTTGATTTCTTTAAAATTGTCCATAAGTGTATTTTGCCAAAAAAAATTGAAGAAACAAATTTGCAGTGCCTAATTTTATCAAATTCATCCTCAAATATTGGAGTGAGAAGACATGTTACCGTGCTCATCCCCTGAGTGCAAAAAAAATTCTCTTACTCTGAATCTCTTTACTTTCAGTCAACTAAATTTCAACTTCAAAACTACATGATTTTTTATATCCGCAAAAGTTAAGCAGATAGAAAAGCTCAGCTAACCTCCAACCATGCAGCAAACTCCTAATGTAGTCGTTCACGTCTGGTACCAAGCAGCAGTAGTGCAAGACATATCCTTTTACATCACTTCCTCCTTGGATAATTATAGTTGTGACTACAACTTTACAGAAGTATTTTTTTGCCTGAACCAAGCCCAACCAAGATAGTTCAGAACTCTATAATAAATATCAAATAATATAATTACATGGTCCCAAGTGATGGAACGTACCACTCCATTCTATTTCATCTAAAAAGGCATGACATAATATAACTACACTCCAAAATCCGCGAACATGAGAATTTAATGGAGAGGCAACGCACCACCAAGACCTACCAAAAGGCAGACTCTAACACTGAAATTCGATGCATCTGCCATAAAAAAACACTAACTGTCAAGTTCATCAGTAGACCAATTGTTTTCACTCCATTCTCCAGTTCATGGATAATATCACAATATCACGGCCATAATCGAAATCAAGAACGGACTTGGCGACGTAGCAATGTTGTGCAATAGAGCAGTCAGTTCCATCTATAGCAATCACACTGTAGTAGAGCGGTCAGTTCCACCTAGAGCAATCAGACCATAAAATATGAAATTGCATCGCAAGATAATTAACTTGAGGCATAATAGTGCACGAGCACTAACCTGTTTGTTAGCCATTGGAGCTTCAAAGAATCTACTGGAAGGTAGAAAACAACCCAAAGAAGCAGCAGACCAAGTAATATGGAGCTCAAATTTGTCCTCGTAGAACACATGGATTCATTTCAAGTTATGTTACCAACTTACCATAAAGCACAATTGCTGGAAAAACATAATTACATGTTTGAGTACATGTGCTTAATGTGAACCATTTGAAGATAGAAAATTGAGGATATAGAAGGCACTACATGTGAGTCTTGCTCCTGCGACTAAACGTGACATAGAATGCATAAGAAGAAACGGATGCTTGTGCTATGAAAGATTCAAAAGTAATACTAAATAGGAAAATTAATTAAACATAAAATGGCAAGTAAAACTGTAAAATTCTGCTGAATACTGAAAATTAATTTATAAGTGTGATTATTGTAATTTTCTGGAGAGGTAGTGCAGCGTGATGGCAAAGGGCCTAAACGACAGGAGAACATTGGTGTTAGCCCTGAAGATGATGATGTGACTGCTTTATCTCGTGAGTGCCGTTCACCACGCTGATCTTGGGCAATAGTAACTCACCGACCCCGCGAGTGAGTCGATATGCACGACCGGAGTGCCCACGTTTTCCTGGCCGAAGGAGCGGTGCCGGCCACCATCTCTTCCTCCACCTCCTCGAATCCTCGCTCAGACTTCTTCTCCACCTTCCACTATCTGCACAAATTCAAACCAATCTGAGTCAAGACTCAAGAGTGACACAAATTGTGCAATCCGCGGAAACATCAATCCCACCTGTAGCGTGACACGAACAAATCATGGACTGAGACCTTGCTGGCGACCTGGTGACAAAGAACAACATGAATAAAAAAATCCTCGAAGAATTTGGTTTCCCATGGGAGGAGGACGAGGAGCCACGGGAGGGTAAGAGAGGATGCCCTGGGAGAGGGGAAGAGATGAGTTTCTTCTCAGTTGGGTTTAGAGGCAGGGGAAGAGGAGATGGAGGTGGTGGTATAACTCCCCTGCATCAGAAGATGGTGAGGCCCAGGGCGGCGAGATGACGTTGCTGGGAGGGTTGCAGGGAGTCGAGGTTGAAGAAGATGCAGTCAATGGTCGCAGGAGAATCGAAGATCTGCAGTGGAATTAGATTAGCACCGAAATGAACCTAGCGCGAAAAGACGATGGCGAGAGGAGTTCCAAGACGGAGAACATGGTGGCGGCGGCTTCACCTAGGTCTCGTCAGCCGCCACACGATGGAGACGAAAGGAGGGTGATGTGAGGGATGTTTTTTTTCTAGGATATGATGCACAAGCGGAAACTCGTAGAAGCCCATTAGGCCCAAATTTACACCAGGCACCCAAAATTGTCACCAGAATAGCGGCCCAGCAAGGAAACCTCTCAATTGTAGCGAATGTGGCGAGTCAAAGCGGGATTAAGAGGAAATCCAATGGCCAAAAATGCACCAAACTGATGATCTGGCGGTTGGAAACGCTAATGGTCTGAGAGGACAGGAATAGTGCTCAGTTATAATATATCTAAATTACCCCTCTGATTATGAACATGAATATGCTTTGTGAGTAGTTACGTTTGTTCCTGAGGACATGGGTGAAGTCTTGCTATTAGTAGTCACGTGAATTTGATATTCGTTCGATATTTTGATGAGATGTATGTTGTCTTTCCTCTAGTGGTGTTATGTGAACGTCGACTACATGACACTTCACCATTATTTGGGCCTAGAGGAAGGCATAGGGATGTAATAAGTAGATGATGGGTTGCTAGAGTGACAGAAGCTTAAACCCTAGTTTATGCGTTGCTTCATTAGGGGTTGATATGGACCCATATGTTTAATGTTGTGGTTAGGTTTACCTTAATACTCCTTTTTGTAGTTGTGGATGCTTGCAATAGGGGTTAATCATAAGTGTGATGCTTGTCCATGTTAGGGCAGTACCCAAGTGCCGGTCCACCCACATATCAAATTATCAAAGTACCGAACGCGAATCTTACGAACGTGATGAAAACTAGCTTGACGATAATTCCCAACGTGTCCTCGGGAGCTCCTTCTTCATTATTAGAATTTGTCCAGGCTTATCCTTTGCTACATAAAGGATTGGGCCACCTTGCTGCACTTTATTTACTTTTGCTTGTTACTATTTATCTTATCACAAACTATCTATCACCTACTATTTCAGTGCTTGCAGAGAAAACCTTACTGAAAGCCACTTATCATTTCCTTATGCTCCTCGTTGGGTTTGACACTCTTACTTATCGAAAGGACTACGATAGATCCCCTATACTTGTGGGTCATCAAGACTCTTTTCTGGCGCTATTGCCGGGGAGTGTAGCGCTTTTGGTGAGTGGAACTTGGTAAGGAAACATTTATATAGTGTGCTGAAATTTTCTGTTACTTGTCACTATGGAAACTAATCCTTTGAGGGGCTTGTTTGGGGTATCTTCACCCCCAACCAGAAGAGCAAAGGGATGCTCCTCAACCTACTGAACTTTATGAAAATATTCACTTTGAGATTCCTTCGGGTATGATAGAAAAACTGCTAGCTAATCCTTTTGCAGGAGATGGAACATTGCATCCCGACTTACACCTTATCTTTGTGGATGAAGTTTGTGGATTATTTAAGCTTGCAGGTATTATTTATCCCGTTGCTGATAGTGAATGGGTATGCCCTATCCATTGTGTCCCTAAAAAGGGAGGTATTACCGTTGTTCCTAATGATAAAGATGAATTGATCCCACAAAGAATTATTACTGGCTATAGGATGGTAATTGATTTTCATAAGTTAAATAAAGCTACTAAGAAAGATCATTACCCTTTACCTTTCATTGATCAAATGCTAGAAAGGCTATCCAAACACACACATTTTTGCTTTCTAGATGGTTATTCTGGCTTCTCTCAAATACATGTGTCCGCGCAGGATCAATCTAAAACTACTTTTACTTGCCCTTTTGGTACTTTTGCTTATAGACGTATGCCTTTTGGTTTATGTAATGCACATGCTATCTTTCAAAGATGCATGATGGCTATATTTTCTGATTTTTGTGAAAAGATTTGTGAGGTATTCATGGATGACTTCTCCGTCTATGGATCCTCTTTTGATGATTGTTTGAGCAACCTTGATCGAGTTTTGAAGAGATGCGAAGACACTAGTCTCGTCCTGAATTGGGAAAAGTGTCACTTTATGGTTAATGAAGGCATTGTCTTGGGGCACAAGATCTCCGAGAGAGGTATTGAAGTTGATAAAGCCAAAGTTGATGCTATTGAAAAGATGCCATGTCCCAAGGACATAAAAGGTATAAGAAGTTTCCTTGGTCATGTCGGCTTTTATAGGAGGTTCACTAAGGACTTTTCTAGAATCTCTAGGCCTCTGACTAATTTATTGCAAAAAGATATTCCTTTTGTCTTTGATGATGATTGTGTAGAAGCATTTGAAACACTTAAGAAAGCTTTGATCACTGCACCTATTGTTCAGCCACCTGATTGGAATTTACCTTTTGAAATTATGTGCGATGCTAGTGATATGTTGTAGGTGCTGTTTTAGGGCAAAGAGTTGATAAGAAATTGAATGTTATCCAGTATGCTAGTAAGACTCTTGATACTGCGCAGAGAAATTATGCTACTACTGAAAAAGAGTTCTTAGCAGTTGTGTTTGCATGTGATAAGTTTAGACCTTATATTGTTGATTCCAATGTTACTATTCACACTGATCATGCTGCTATTAAATATCTTACGGAAAAGAAATATGCTATGCCTAGACTCATTAGATGGGTTCTCTTGCTCCAAGAATTTGACTTGCATATTATTGATAGAAAGGGAGCTGAGAACCCCGTTGCAGACAACTTGTCTAGGTTAGAGAATGTTCTTGATGACCCACTGCCTATTAATGATAGCTTTCCTGATGAACAATTAGCGGTCGTCAATGCTTCTCGTATTGCTCCTTGGTATGTTGATTATGCTAATTACATTGTTGCTAAATATATACCGCCTAGTTTCACATACCAACAAAAGAAAAAGTTCTTTTATGATTTAAGACATTACTTCTGGGATGATCCACACCTCTATAAATAAGGAGTAGATGGTATTATCAGACGTTGTGTGCCTGAGCATGAACAAGAACAAATCCTACGCAAGTGTCACTTTGAATCCTATGGAGGACACCACACTGAAGATAGAACTGCACACAAGGTACTACAATCTGGTTTTTATTGGCCTACTCCTTTCAAAGATGCTCGTAAGTTTGTCTTATCTTGTGATGAATGTCAAAGCATAGGTAACATTAGTAGACGTCAAGAAATGCCTATGAATTATTCTTTTGTTATTAAGCCGTTTGATGTTTGGGGCTTTGATTATATGGGACCCTTTCCTGCCTCCAATGGTTATACACATATTTTATTTGCTGTTGATTACGTTACTAAGTGGGTAGAAGCTATTCCAACTAGTAGTGTTGATCATAACACTTCTATTAAAATGCTTAAAGAAGTTATTTTTCTGAGGTTTGGAGTCCCTAGATATCTTATGACTGACGGTGGTTCACACTTTATTCATGGTGCTTTCCGTAAGATGCTTGCTAAGTATGATGTCAATCATAGAATCGCATCTCCTTATCACCCGCAGTCTAGTGGTCAAGTAGAGTTGAGAAATAGAGAGCTCAAATTAATTTTGCAAAAGAATGTGAATAGATCTAGAAAGAATTGGTCCAAAAAACTTGATGATGCATTATGGGCCTATAGAACTGCATACAAAAATCCTATGGGCATGTCTCCATATAAGATGGTTTATGGAAAAGCATGTCATTTACCTCTTGAACTTGAACATAAAGCATATTGGGCTATTAAAGAGATCAACTATGACTTCAAACTAGCCGCTGAGAAGAGGTTGTTTGACATTA
Source organism: Aegilops speltoides (assembly GCA_021437245.1). Taxonomy (NCBI): domain Eukaryota; kingdom Viridiplantae; phylum Streptophyta; class Magnoliopsida; order Poales; family Poaceae; genus Aegilops; species Aegilops speltoides. The sequence continues at coordinate 536,907,920 of CM038142.1, forward strand.
GCTCACTTGATGAATGGAGAACCCAAGCATATGAGAATGCCAAGCTTTTCAAAGAAAAAGTCAAACGCTGGCATGATAAGAGGATACAAAAGCGTGAGTTTAACGTAGGAGATTATGTGTTATTATTCAACTCTCGTTGAAGATTTTTTGCTGGAAAACTTCTCTCAAAATGGGAAGGTCCCTACGTTATCGAGGAGGTCTATCGTTATGGTGCTATAAAAATCAACAACTTCGAAGGCACAAATCCGAGGTGATAAACGGTCAAAGAATTAAACATTATATTTCAGGTAATCCTATCAATGTTGAACTAATATTATTGAAACCATAACCCCTGAGGAATACATAAGAGACACGTTCCAGAACGTTCCAGACTCCGAAAAGGCATAGGTACGTGGTACAGTAAGTAAACCGACTCCAAAACAACTCTAATGGCAATTTTTATCAGTTTTGGATTATTTAAGAATTTTAGGAAGAAAGAAGTAGTCCGAAAGGGACACGAGGCTCCCACGAGAGAGGAGCCCCCCCCATGTAGGGCGTGCCCCCTGTCTCGTGGGCACCTCGTGTGCCTCCTGGACTCCGTTTTCTTGTATGTTACGTATTTTGGTCCGTAAAAATTCATTATATATACTCCCGAAGGTTTTGACCACCGTATCACGCGAATAGCCTTTGTTTTCATTTCGAGCTGTTCCTGTTGCAGAATAAAGCAAGATGTCTTCTCAGGAATCAGTTGGGGAGAGCCGGGTGTCTCACCCAACGCCAGGTCCAGGAGCAAACAGCGATGCCTATCAATTTGGACCATCAACGGAGGATGAGATGGAGGCTAATTTGAAAAGGATAGATGCCATGGAGGAAGATCAAGAAGTTACCTCTCGTCTCCAAGCAGAATTCACTATGGGGGAACTACCTAGCCTGGCTGTCCCTACTTCGGTCACTCCTTCCAACCCTAGATTTCTTTCTTATGAAAATATGAAAAAGAGTTTCTCTTGTTCTCCAGAAGCTATGCAGCATCCTTGGGTAAAAGGAGCTTTGTCCGTTACGAGCAAGCTCCGTAAAGAAAATATGGACCTCAAACAACAAGTCAATAAGCTCAAGGAGGAGAACCGTATCCTGAAGGGCATCATCACCAAGAACACCATAACACCAACCGTGAAGAAGGAGAAATAATCACATGGGTATGGGCACTCCCCTTGGCAACTGCCAAGCTTGGGGGAGGTGCCCCGGAATCGTATCACCATCACACTCCTATCTTTACCGTTTTATTTAGTTCGCTCCTTTTAGTAGTATCTTGATCTATTAGTTCGAAGTTTTGATATCAAGTAGTTTTGAGTTTTGTATTGTGATCTCTTTATGTAATCGAGTCCGTGTGCTATCTATAATAAAGATTAGTGTTGAGTCAAGGGCTTTGCTATGTTACTATGATCTTGTGAAAGTAGAAAGAACAAAAGAGTTCATATTGATCTTATGGATAGTGATAACTTCACACATGGAGAGTATGAGGCATGAAAATTGTTGAGAGTTGATGAACGTAGCCTTGGTCATCGTTGCAATTAATAGGAAGTGATAAGGAAAGAGGGGTGAGGGAGTCCTGGACTAGGGGGTGTCCGGATAGCCGGACTATCATCATCGGCCGGACTCCAAGACTATGAAGATACAAGATTGAAGACTTCGTCCCGTGTCCGGATGGGACTTTCCTTGGCGTGGAAGGCAAGCTTGGCGATACGGATATGTAGATCTCCTACCATTGTAACCGACTCTGTGTAACCCTAGCCCTCTCCGGTGCCTATATAAACCGGAGGGTTTTAGTCCGTAGGACGAACAACCATTACAACAATCATACCATAGGCTAGCTTCTAGGGTTTAGCCTCCTTGATCTCGTGGTAGATCCACTCTTGTACTACCCATATCATCAATATCAATCAAGTAGGAGTAGGGTTTTACCTCCATCGAGAGGGCCCGAACCTGGGTAAAAACACCGTGTCCCTTGTCTCCTGTTACCATCCGCCTAGACGCACAGTTCGGGACCCCCTACCCGAGATCCGCTGGTTTTGACACCGACATTGGTGTTTTCATTGAGAGTTCCTCTGTATCATCACCGATAGGCTTGATGGCTTCTTCAATCAACAACGCCGTCCAGGGTGAGACTTTTCTCCCCGGACAGATCTTCGTGTTCGGCGGCTTTGCACTGCGGGCCAATTCACTTGGCCATCGGGAGCAGATCGAAAGCTATGCCCCTGGCCATCAGGTCAGATTTGGAAGCCTAAACTTCACGGCTGACATTCGCGGAGACTTGATCCTCGATGGATTCAAGCCACAGCCGAGCGTGCCACACTGTCACGATGGGCATGATCTAGCTTTGCTGCCGGATAGTACCTTGGAGGCCGCACACGAATCCGCTCCGACCCATAGTTCAGAGCCGACCGCGCAGATCGAGGACCGGTGGCTGGACACCGCCTCGGCAGCTGCAACTGCTACAGCGATGGAGCCGAATACCGACCTTGTACTTTGCAAAGCTCGTGACTCCGAGGTGCCGGACTCCTTGCCGGACTCCGAACCTCCTGCGCCCCTGCCAACCGAATCCGATTGGGCGCCGATCATGGAGTTCATCGCTGCGGACATCTTTCAGCACTCGCCCTTTGGCGACATCCTGAACTCGCTAAAGTATCTCTCGTTATCAGGAGAACCCTGGCCGGACTACGGTCAGGATGGTTGGGATGCGGATGACGAAGAAATTCAAAGCCCACCCACCACCCACTTTGTAGCCACTGTCGACGATCTAACCGACATGCTAGACTACGACTCCGAAGACATCGACGGTATGGACGATGATGCCGGAGACGATCAAGAACCAGCGCCTACAGGGCACTGGAAGACCACCTCGTTATACGACATATACATGGTGGACACCTGTAACACCCTCAGTGTCATGCTACAGTAATCCCCTGTTAATGGTGCCAGGTCACCATGCTTACTGAGCTAATTATCACTTGATGAAAAATCAAAGTCAAATTCAAATTCAAATTCAAATTATGAGGGGAATTCAAAATTTCTCAAACATGAAAACAAAAATGCTCATCATGTGCCAAATATTCCACAACTAATATTGGTGGTGAACCAACATTTTTGCAAAGGGTTTAAGTGGCCTAAACTACTTAAAATAGTGACCTAAGCAATAAATTAAATGCCCTTCTTAATTTATAAAATTTGGCAACTATTCCAAAAGCCTCCCACCATTTTTTGTGGCACTGCAATATACTTCTTTGAAATTATTTTGGCCAATGGCGTAATTTTGCAAAGTCCTAATGACAAAAAGGAAAAGGCAAAATGCTGCTGGAAAATAAAAAAAACAAAAAAAGAAGGAAAAGGAGAAGTAGAGGGGAGAGAGAGAGGCCCTCTGCCTCACTCAGGCTTCGGCCCACCCGAGCCAGCTGGCCCAACAGGCCAGCCCACACCCCCTGGGCCGTCGCTCTCCCCCTTCCCCTGTTCAACCGACCGAGGGCGCGCGCCCGCGCGTCGCCGCCGGACCACCTCGCCGTCGGCGGGAGGGGATAAGGCCGCCCCGACGTCTCGGCCCCCTCGCCTCCCACTCGCCCACTTGCCCCCTCTCTCTCCCACGACTTTTCGCTCCGCCTCCTCTCCTCCAGATCCATGGCCCGGCGCGATCGCCGCCGCCCTCCGTCGTTATCGCGACCCGGCGTGCCCTGCGCCCGTGACCTTGACGCTGAGCTCTGCTGTCGTCCTCTCCATCGACCGATGGCCTCGGTGGAGTTAGGAAGCACCGCGCCGGATCCTTTCGCCCACGTCTCCGGTCGTCGCCGCCCTCCTTTGTCTGCGATGCCGTCTCTGCTGCTACTATGCCTCCGAGGGCCACCGTGCGTGCCGCAAGGTGAGCCCCTTTTCCTCCTCCCTCTCTTTTGCTCCCGTACGCGCCCAGAACGGCTGGACCCGCCATGGCCGAGCCGAGCTCCGCCGATGAGCTCGTTGCCGTCGTTGTGACCGTCAACACGCTCGCCTGAGCTCACAGTTGTGCTCCTGGGGTTCCCAGGAGCCCAACGCGCACGCGCACGCTCCTTCCCGTGCCTCCTAGCGCCGTCCCCGATGAGCTCCGGAATGCATCGCCGCGGAGCTCGCCGCCAGCGAGGCTCCGATGACCTTTTGGTCACGGGCTCAAGCCCGTTGGACTCGCCGCACCACGGGGATCCTCCCCAGCCTTTCCTTTCGTTTCGTAGCGCGCTGCTTCGCCTTCGCCATCACACGCCCGAAGCTCGTCGCCGCCTTTCTCGTCGCCGGCGATGCTCCTGTCGTCCCCGACGCCGGTCGTCGTCACCATCGTGTGCGGCGCGGCGCGCCTTAGGTCCAAGCCGCGGTCCGGAGGCCCCTCGTAACACGGCCCGGCCAACTCGGCGAGGCCGCTGCCGCCTTGGTCGTCGGAGCCCTTCGGCGAGCCGCCAACATGGATGCGTGGGCCCCATCACCGAAGTCATCGACGCTGGGCCAATGGGTCCGATTGACTGGTTGACCAAGTCAATCGCTTGTTGGGCAGCCCGTAAATCTTGACATACGGGCCCCACCGCGTAATTAGTTTAACCAACGTTTTATTAATTAAAACCTAATTAGTTGCATTTTTAGAGACTGACATGTGGGACCCAACTGCTAACTAACACCTGTTCAATTAAAATAACCCCACTGTTAGCCCTCTCTCTGTGACATGTGGGACCCACTGGTCAGTTTGACCAGTCAGCGGGTCTGTTGACCTGCTGATGTCATGCTGACACTCTGCTGGCGTCATAATTCATTTCTATTAATTTAAATAATTCCAGGTTTTTGTTTAAACTTTGAAAATTCATAGAAATTAAACCGCAGCGCAGATGAAAATGTTTTCTACATGAAAGTTGCTCAGAAAAATCCAACGAATCTGAATACGCGGTCCGTTCATCTGTCACATGCGCCTAGCATGCTGAACATGGAACATTCCCCCTCCGGCCATCTGTTTGATACAGGTCCGGAACCGGGAAAACATTCCCGGTTGACTTCCCTCCTCGCCGGTATCGTGTAGCACCGCGTTAGAACACGTCCTAGATCTGCTTGTTGTTCTGTTATGCTATGTTTGCTTTATATTTACTATTTCTTCCCCCTCTTCTCTCCGGTAGACCCCGAGACCGTTGCTGCCCCTGTGATCGACTACGTCACCGACGACCCCTCCTTGCCAGAGCAACCAGGCAAGCCCCCCCTTTGATCATCCCGATATCGCCCATTCCATTCTCTTATGCTTGCATTAGATTTTGCTACTGTTATTGATTGCTCCTATTCTGATGCATAGCCTGCTTTTGTATCTGTTGTTGTACCTTACCTGCTTATCCTAAACTGCTTAGTATAGGTTGGTTAGTGATCCATCAGTGACCCCCACCTTGTCCTTGTTGCCCCTGCTTCATCATTGAAGACCCGATCAACGGGATCAAGACCAGCCCCGACACGCACATCACTTTCCCATTAGTTGCTCGACACTGCTGGGTTACTATCGAGTACCGAGGGTGAACCTCTTCAGCACTTCTGATGTTAATCCTGTAGTGTAGTCATTCGGTCGTGGTCATCGAGGGTGATTTCCTCCTTAACCACTTCCGATACGACTCGTCAGGTAACCCCCTCAAGTGTGAACTTCGAGGGTGATTCCTCTTACGTTCACCTTGATGATTACATTGAGTGGAGTTCACCGGGGGTGATTCCTCGGGTTTTACCATTGATGTTTAGACACACGATTACTATGATTACTATGACTTTACACTGAACCATGTTACTAAAGACGGGTCCATACGAGGGTACCAGCGAGCATAATTGCAGTGATGTGGAGTCGGGTTGACACGGAAGGTGCCGCGAGATAATTACGAGGCGTGGCGGGCATTCCTAGCCCTTGCCGCAAGTCCTCGAGACGGGCAACGGGTCACATCTTCGTGAGTCTCGCTTGTTACGCGTTCCTAATCCACTACGATTTGGATATTTGATCCGAGGGCCTCGGCCCGATAGCACTAACCATCACGTGGGCAAGTATGGGCGTTCTGCGTCGTATGCATCAGCCGAAGCTTATTAGACGTCGTGACGGATGGCGGCCGGGTTGGACTGGTAAGCTTCTTCCTTTTAAGGAGGTAGCTAGGTCTGCTCACCGGCCGCGTACGCAACGTGCAGGAGTTCCCGGGGAGATGGCCCATGACCCCTGGGGGCATAGGTTTAGTCCGGCGTGCTGGCCTCTCTATTAAGCCTAGGTCGGGTTGCGGCGTATTGTTTGGCCGAGGCCGGGCATGACCCAGGAAAGTGTGTCCGGCCGGAGTTAAGCGAGCGTGGTGGGTAAGTTGGTGCACCCCTGCAGGGAAGAACTAATCTATGCATAGCCTGTCCTACGGTAACGGACACTTGGAGTTGTATCCCGATCGATACAACTAGAACTGGATACTTGTGATGAGAATTGGATTGTGATGAGGTGATAACCGGATAGTATGGCTCTGGGATTGCTTTCTCACAGGGAGTCGAGAAAGGATCTCTGGCCGAGGTTGATAACACTACTACTACTTTACCTTATTCTACTCTACTCCCTCCTGTTTGCTGCAAGATGGTGGTTTCCAGAAGATGCTAGTCTTCGATAGGACTAGGCCTTCTCTTTATTCTGGCATTTATGCAGCCCAGTCCACATATACAGCCTTCCTTTGATAATGTTGCATATGTAGTGTAGATCCTTGCTTGCGAGTACTTTGGATGAGTACTCACGGTTGCTTTCCTTCCCCTTTTCCCCCTTCTTTCTTCTTTCTGGTTGTTGCAACCAGATGGTCGAGTCCAGGAGCCAGATGCCACCTTTGACGACTGCTGCTACCCCGAGGGTGCCTACTACCACGTGACGGACGCCGACGACCAGGAGTAGTTAGGAGGCTCCCAGGCAGGAGGCCTTGCCTTTTCGATCGTAGATGTTTTTGTGCTAGCCTTCTTAAGGCAAACTTGTCTAACTTATGTCTGTACTCAGATATGGTTGCTTCCGCTGACTCTTGTGTATTCGAGCTTATGTATTCGAGCCCTCGAGGCCCCTGGCTTGTAATATAAAGCTTGTATTATTTTATTTTGTGTCTAGAGTTGTGTTGTGATATCTTCCCGTGAGTCCTTGATCTTGATCGTACACATTTGCGTGTATGATTAGTGTACGATTGAATCGAGGGCGTCACAAGTTGGTATCAGAGCCGACTGCCTGTAGGTAGCCCCCTTTCCAACTCCTTGGCCGAAGTTGAGTCTAGTCGTCCAAAACTGTTTTACTAACTTGGCTGTGTGGCTTACGGGCCCACGTCGCCATATGGGTGGTATTAGGATCTTTTACTCCTCATCTATACTCCGGGACTCTGTTCTCTCTTCTATTCGGGTTAAATGAATTTACTAACTACATTAGGTTCTCGTAACGACTTTCCCGGAGAGCCCTTCACCCGAGATGATCGCTTTCTTTGCACTGGAAGATTACGAAGATACTTTATGATGTTCTCTCGAGATTTAGTGCCATCCTTTTGCTTTTCCTTCCAACGATAAACCCCCTATGGATAACCACGTACACTTATCATTCATACAATGAATTCCTTTGATCTTGTTATTACAAGATGCCCCAAAATCTCTCTATTACTCCGAGAATACTATGTGCCTCTGCTGCGTTCTTTGCTACCTGAATACCCCTACGGATAATTTCTCGCACTAATCGAGTATCCGCTCATCCCCAGTTGATTCATGTATTTCACAAAAGTCTTCGAAATACCATTCGATCTTCTGAAAGTCCTTAGTAGCCTATTGCTCTTGTTCTTCTTTACCTGCTTGCATTATGGTTAAGTCCATATGTCTAGCAATATTCCTTAAAATCCTTTGCGATTGTCACCCTTATCCTATTCATTCAACATGTGTGTGAATGCACGCAATCATCAGTTGTTCCTTGTAAATTGTCCTTCCAGCTCAGATGTCATTCTAGACAGGAGCTGGTTCTCGGTAAATCAAACCTTGATTGATTGCCCATCTAATTTATTCAACTTACTCGCACTTAATCAGAGCATCTGATTTTGATACACCGATCTGGATATCAAAATTCCTTTGTTAATTAAACTTTGAATTAATCAGTTGTTTCTATAATCTGTTGCCTTTGCATTCTATCCTTCTTCTGATTGAGTACTGATACTCATATCAGATCCATTGAGGACCGCTGAATCCTTTGTTGGATTATTATCCGGCAATGTCCTCCATATTCAAAATCTCGTGCGCTCTTCCCCTGATACCTATTGCCTTTGGTAAATTGTATGCTCTGCTTATGGTCAACCATGCTGTGCTATTAAGCTGATGTTATATGCTCTGGAACTTAGTGGTATATGCTCCTAAGATACCCCTACGGGTTGAATCTATGCCTTCCCTAATCCGAGTGAACTCGAAAGAGATGTGAGTCATACTCTTCTAGTGCTTCACCAGATAAATCTTTCGCACTACAAATTCTTCGAAAACGAGGAGTGAATGAAAGGTTATGCATTGAAGAAGTGGGAGTCGACCTTGAACCTTTGTGTTCATGCCCATGGAACCGATGTAGAACTTATCATGGAAGCTGCTCGTAAAAATAATTACCCCTTGTTATAAGTTCATCTTGTATCGGTGGTTTGATCATTCATAATCGTGGTTCCGACATAGTTTCTCCTTAATTCCATTTCCCGGACAAGTTAAAATACTTGTCTCCTGCAAGTCATTTCACGTGTCCAACCTCCAATTCGATCTACCTTCAAGTATTGCCTCATGTTATCTCGAGGATATTGTGTCATTGCACTACCTCTTGTAAATTCTTAATTGGAGTGATACTCCATCATATCATCCTAGCCTGATCGGCTATATCATTATCGTGCTAAATTTTAACTGTGCTACATGGTCCTTCCCGGAGCACAACTTCCGACGACGAGCTAAGCTTACGTCGATCTTCCTCATCTTATCATTTCGCCTGAAACAACAAGATTGATTTCGAGCTTGTGTCGCATCCGTGGTTCCAATAACCTTTCGCTTCATCATTCCTTTTGCTTGATGTTGTTGCTGTTCGATGGCCTCTTCATAGTACCTTGACAAAATCTGTCGTGATCCCCATCAATATACTCACTTGTCTCAGGCTATCAATCGAATTCATGGCTATAAATACCATCCCTGCCCCTCGATGATTTGTGCTATCATCGATGACTTCTTGACTTTTTGCCAACACAGACCTAGTTGTGCTTCGTTATTCCTTACATTCCGAGGTAATCTTGGAAGTGTTCCTTTGTATCCTTTGTGATCTTCAGATCCATCTCTTTTCCGAAACACCATGTTATTGCTACCTCGAAGCATGACTCTGGTACTCCGTATATCAACAAGAACATTGGAAGCGCAATGCTAAATGTTTCTTAATTTATTATTCAAACACCATGGCGTGGGTAATGTCATGATTCTTCCCTTGCCCCTTTGTCTAAATACTTTTGAACTTGCTGTCCTATCATGTATATCATGCCCTGCCTTTCCTTGGGAAGGATATACCCTAAATTCTTGTGTGCAAACACATTTTTTTCCTTTGATCTGATTAATCTGATGATCACATTTTCCTTTCCATTGATTTGTTTAACCTTTCTTGTGATCTATATGATCTAAGCAGTAATATTCTTCTGCTTATGTTAACACCTTGGCGTACAACCGTGTCAGTAAGACCCTGTCGCATTTGTTGATGGCATTCCGGTAACCACCGATGGACGAGAACTTTGCCTATTGGTCCACCTCGTTTAATGAGCAGGAAACTGGTTCTCTTCGTCCCTCGCCCTTGGTACCAACGCTGTTGCCAACATAATTGGCAGGCTATCCTCTGACCTGGCTTGCTATCATGGCCGTGCAAAATTTTAGCGCCTTCCTGCTTTTAACCCACATGGTGGGCCCATAACCCACAGTTCCACACGATCGAAACCTGACTCTCTTGTATATCTTTGATTCCGAAATATTCTTGCATTTGGCTTTGTATCATGTCACGAGCCACACGCCCCCCCCTGAGGGATGATCTATTTCTGATGCTCTGAACCCCTTCTCACACTCTGTTCAGGTATCGATCGATTGTCCATCTGCTTGAAACTTCTTATTGTACCTTCATATTTTACTCTCGACGTTATTCTTAAATTTCAACTCGAGAGATACTTCTGTCACATTACCTGCATTGTTCACCAGACAATTAAACCCATAAGGGCCAGTTCTCCGGTTACTCTTTTCTTCCCACTTAAATCTCGGACGAGATTTCTTGTAATGGAGGAGATTTGTAACACCCTCGGTGTCATGCTACAGTAATCCCTCATTAATGGTGCCAGTCACCATGCTTCTTGAGCTAATTATCACTTGATGAAAAATCAAAGTCAAATTCAAATTCAAATTCAAATTATGAGGGGAATTCAAAATTTCTCAAACATGAAAACAAAAATGCTCATCATGTGCCAAATATTCCACAACTAATATTGGTGGTGAACCAACATTTTTGCAAAGGGTTTAAGTGGCCTAAACTACTTAAAATAGTGACCTAAGCAATAAATTAAATGCCCTTCTTAATTTATAAAATTTGGCAACTATTCCAAAAGCCTCCCACCATTTTTGTGGCACTGCAATATACTTCTTTGAAATTATTTTGGCCAATGGCGTAATTTTGCAAAGTCCTAATGACAAAAAGGAAAAGGCAAAATGCTGCTGGAAAATAAAAAAAACAAAAAAAGAAGGAAAAGGAGAAGTAGAGGGGAGAGAGAGAGGCCCTCTGCCTCACTCAGGCTTCGGCCCACCCGAGCCAGCTGGCCCAACAGGCCAGCCCACACCCCCTGGGCCGTCGCTCTCCCCCTTCCCCTGTTCAACCGACCGAGGGCGCGTGCCCGCGCGTCGCCGCCGGACCACCTCGCCGTCGGCGGGAGGGGATAAGGCCGCCCCGACGTCTCGGCCCCCTCGCCTCCCACTCGCCCACTTGCCCCCCCTCTCTCTCTCGCCCACGCACTCGCTCCGCCCTCCTCTCCTCCAGATCCGCGGCCCGAGCACAGTCGCCGCCGCCCTCCGTCGTTGTCGCGGCCACCGGCGGCCCTGCGCCCGCTGACCTTGACGCTGAGCTCTGCCGTCGTCCTCTCCATCGACCGATGGCCTCAGCTGGAGTTGGGAAGCACCGAAGCGCCGGATCCCTTTCGTCCACGTCTCCGGTCGTCGCCGCCCTCCTTTGTCTGCGATGCCGTCTCTGCTGCTACTAAGCCTCCGAGGGCTACCGTGCGTGCCGCAAGGTGAGCCCCTTTTCCTCCTCCCTCTCTTTTGCTCCCGTACGCGCCCAGAACGGCTGGACCCGCCATGGCCGAGCCGAGCTCCGCCGATGAGCTCGTTGCCGTCGTTGTGACCGTCAACACGCTCGCCTGAGCTCACAGTTGTGCTCCTGGGGTTCCCAGGAGCCCAACGCGCACGCGCACGCTCCCTCCCGTGCCTCCTAGCGCCGTCCCCGATGAGCTCCGGAATGCATCGCCGCGGAGCTCGCCGCCAGCGAGGCTACGGTGACCTTTTGGTCACGGGCTCAAGCCCGTTGGACTCGCCGCACCACGGGGATCCTCCCCAGCCTTTCCTTTCGTTTCAGTAGCGCTTGCCGCCTTCGCCATCACACGCCCGGCTTCGTCGCCGCCTTTCTCGCCGGCGATGCTCTGTCGCCCCGGCGCGGTCGTCGTCACCATCGTGTGTGGCGGCGCCGGCGCGCGCTTAGGTCCAAGCCGCAGTCCGGAGGCCTCGAACGCTGCCCCGCCAACTCCGGCGGCGCTGCCGCCGCCTTGGTCGTGAGCCCTTCCCGCGCAGCCGCCAACATGGATCGTGGGCCCCATCACCGAGTCATCGACGCTGGGCCAGTGGTCCCGATTATTGGGTTGACCAAGTCAATCACGACCGGGCAGCCAGAGATCTTGACATACGGGCCCCATCTGCGTAATTAGTTTAACCAACGTTTTATTAATTAAAACCTAATTAGTTGCATTTTAGAGACCGACATGTGGGACCCAGCGCTAACTAACACTGCTCAATTAAAATAACCCCACCGTTAGCCCTCTCTCGTGACATGTGGGACCCATGGTCAGTTTGACCGGTCGGTAGTCTGTTGACTGCTGATGTCATCTTGACACTCTCTCGGCATCATAATTCATTTCTATTAATTTAGATAATTCCGTGTTTTTGTTTAAACTTTGAAAATTCATAGAAATTAAACCGCAGCTCAGATGAAAATGTTTTCTACATGAAAGTTGATCAGAAAAATCCAACGAATCTGAATACGCGGTCCGTTCATCTGTCACATGCGCCTAGCATGCTGAACATGGAACATTCCCCTCCGCCATCTGTTTGATCTGGTCCTAACCGGAAAACATTCCGGTTGACTTCCCTCCTCGCCGGTATCGTAGCACGCGTTAGAACACGTCCTAGATCTCGCTTGTTGTCTGTTATGCTATGTTTGCTTTATATTTACTATTTCTTCCCCTCTTCTCTCCGTAGACCCGAGACCGTTGTTGCCCTGTGATCGACTACGTCACCGACGACCCCTCCTTGCCAGAGCAACCAGGCAAGCCCCCCTTTGATCATCCCGATATCGCCCATTCCATTCTCTTATGCTTGCATTAGATTTTGCTATTGTTATTGATTGCTTCTATTCTGATGCATAGCCTGCTTTTGTATCTGTTGTTGTACCTTACCTGCTTATCCTAAACTGCTTAGTATAGGTTGGTTAGTGATCCATCAGTGACCTCCACCTTGTCCTTGTTGCCCCTGCTTCATCATTGAAGACCCGATCAACGGGATCGAAGACCAGGCCCGACACGCACATCACTTTCCCATTAGTTGCTCGACTTTCGCTGGGTTACTATCGAGTACCGAGGGTGAACCTCTTGACGCCGATGTTAATCTCGTAGTGTAGTCATTCGGTCGTGGTCATCGAGGGTGATTTCCTCCTTAACCACTTCCGATACGACTCGTCGCGGTAACCCCCTCAAGTGTGAACTTCGAGGGTGATTCCTCTTACGTTCACCTTGATGATTACATTGAGTGGAGTTCACCAAGGGTGATTCCTCGGGTTTTACCATTGATGTTTAGACACACAGTTACTATGATTACTATGACTTTACACTGAACCATGTTACTAAAGACGGGTCCGCCCTGAGGGGTACCCGCGCGAGCATAATTGCGAGTGATGTGGAGTCGGGTTGACCTGGAAGGTGCCCGCGAGATAATTACGAGGCGTGGCCGGGCATTCCTAGCCCTTGCCGCAAGTCCTCGAGACGGGGCAACCGGGTCACATCTTTCGTGAGTCTCTGCTTGTTACCGCGTTCCTAATCCACTACGATTTGGATATTTGATCCGAGGGGCCTCTGGCCTGATAGCACTAACCATCACGTGGGCAAGTATGGGCGTTCTGCGTCGTATGCATCAGCCGAAGCTTATTAGACGTCGTGACGAATGGCGCTACCGGGTTGGACTGGTAAGCTTCTTCCTTTTAAGGAGGTAGCTAGGTCTGCTCACCGTCACGCGACGCATAGCGTCTTGAGGAGTTCCGGGAGATGGCCCATGACCCCCGGGGCATAGGTTTAGTCCGCGGCTGGCCTCTCTATTAAGCCTAGGTCGGGTTGCGGCGTATTGTTTGGCGAGGCGGGCATGACCCAGAAAGTGTGTCCGGCGGAGTTAAGCGGCGTGGTGGGTAAGTTGGTGCACCCTGCAGGGAAGAACTAATCTATGCATAGCCTGTCCTACGATAGCGGACACTTGGAGTTGTATCGATCGATACAACTAGAACTGGATACTTGTGATGAGAATTGGATTGTGATGAGGTGATAACCGGATAGTATGGCTCTGGGATTGCTTTCTCACAGGGAGTCGAGAAAGGATCTCTGGCCGAGGTTGATAACACTACTACTACTTTACCTTATTCTACTCTACTCCCTCCTGTTTGCTGCAAGATGGTGGTTTCCAGAAGATGCTAGTCTTCGATAGGACTAGGCCTTCTCTTTATTCTGGCATTTCTGCAGCCCAGTCCACATATACAGCCTTCCTTTGATAATGTTGCATATGTAGTGTAGATCCTTGCTTGCGAGTACTTTGGATGAGTACTCACGGTTGCTTTCCTTCCCCTTTTCCCCCTTCTTTCTTCTTTCTGGTTGTTGCAACCAGATGGTGGAGTCCAGGAGCCAGATGCCACCTTTGACGACTGCTGCTACCCCGAGGGTGCCTACTACCACGTGACGGACGCCGACGACCAGGAGTAGTTAGGAGGCTCCCAGGCAGGAGGCCTTGCCTTTTCGATCGTAGATGTTTTTGTGCTAGCCTTCTTAAGGCAAACTTGTCTAACTTATGTCTGTACTCAGATATGGTTGCTTCCGCTGACTCTTGTGTATTCGAGCTTATGTATTCGAGCCCTCGAGGCCCCTGGCTTGTAATATAAAGCTTGTATTATTTTATTTTGTGTCTAGAGTTGTGTTGTGATATCTTCCCGTGAGTCCTTGATCTTGATCGTACACATTTGCGTGTATGACGGCAGCTGCAACTGCTACAGCGATGGAGCCGAATACCGACCTTGTCCTTTGCAAAGCTCGTGACTCCGAGGTGCCGGACTCCTTGCCGGACTCCGAACCTCCTGCGCCCCTGCCAACCGAATCCGATTGGGCGCCGATCATGGATTTCATCGCTGCGGACATCTTTCAAGATTTTCGCCCTTTGGCGACATCCCGAACTCGCTAAAGTATCTCTCGTTATCGGAGAACCTGGCGGACTACGGTCGGGATGGTTGGGATGCGACGACGAAGAAATTCAAAGCCCACCCACCACCCACTTTGTAGCCACCGCCGACGATCTAACCGACATGCTAGACTACGACTCCAAGACATCGACGGTATGGACGATGATGCGGAGACGATCAAGAACCAGCGCCACGAGGGCATCGGAAGACCACCTCGTTATCGACATATACATGGTGGACACCCCAAAGGATGGGGACGGCGAAGAAGCAGCGGAGGCAGATTCCTCTAAGAAACAGCCTAAGCGCCACGTCGTGGCGCCGCTCTAAATCCCGCCATTGCAAGAATTGAGATTCGGCACCGGAGATAATAACACCCCGTAGAGTGCGAAGACAACCCCTCCGGCAAGATTCAGACAGAGGGCGGGAAGCCAGCCCTCAAGAGAGAGCGGCAGACGAGGAGGACGAAAATTACATGCCTCCCTCTGGAGACGAGGCAAGCCTCAATGACGACGAATTCATCGTGCCCGAGGATCCCGTCGAACAAGAGCGTTTTAAACCCAGGCTAATGGCCACGGCGAACAGCCTAAAGAAAAAGCAGCAACAGCTTCAAGCTGATCAAGACCTGCTGGCCGACATATGGACCGAGGTCCTCGCGGCCAAAGAGTATGAACTCGAACGCCCCTCCAAAAGCTACCCAAAATGCATGTTGCTCCCCCGACTAGTGGAGGAAGCATACAAACCTTCATCACCAGCACACAATACGGCAGACCGACCACCTCGTGGCCGCGATAGAGAGACATCTAGGCCCTCCACCAGAACCGTACCCCGGCACCGCTCGAAAAGTGCGAAGCCACGGGGGAACACGTCAGACTTGCGGGATATATTGGAGGACAAGGCAAGACAATCCAGATCTATCTACGGATCACGTGGGTGCCCCACGACCCACGACGACTACCGTCGCGCCAGATACAGCAACTCCGGCCGGGCCGAACACAGCAGACAAAGCTCTCTTGAGCTACGTCGTGATATTGCTCAACATAGAGGCGCCACACACCCACTATGCTTCACAGACGAAGTAATGGATCATCAAATCCCTAAAGGGTTTAAACCCGTGAACATTGAATCCTATGATGGCACAACAGACCCCGCGGTTTGGATCGAAGATTATCTCCTTCATATCCATATGGCCCGCGGTGACGATCTCCACGCCATCAAGTATCTCCCACTCAAGCTTAAGGGGCCAGCTCGGCATTGGCTTAACAGCTTGCCAGCAGAATCAATTGGGTGTTGGGAGGACCTGGAAGCCGCATTCCTTGACAACTTCCAGGGCACATATGTGCGACCACCAGACGCCGATGACCTAAGCCACATAATTCAGCAGCCAGACGAATCGGCCAGACAATTCTGGACACGGTTCCTCACAAAGAAAAATCAAATCGTCGATTGTCCGGATGCAGAGGCCCTCGCAGCCTTCAAACATAACATCCGCGACGAGTGGCTGGCCCGGCACCTAGGACAGGAAAAGCCGAAATCCATGGCAGCCCTCACATCACTCATGACCCGCTTCTGTGCGGGAGAGGACAGCTGGCTAGCTCGCAGTAACAACCTCAGCAAAAATTCTGGCAGTCCGGACAGCAAGGACCGCAATGGCAGGTCGCATCGCAACAGAAACAAACGTCGCGTTAACGGCGATAACACTGAGGATACGGCAGTCAATGCCGGATTCAGAGGCTCTAAACCCGGTTAGCGGAAAAAGCCATTCAAAAGAACTACTCCGGGTCCGTCCAATTTGGACCGAATACTCGACCGCTCTTGCCAGATACACGGCACCCCCGAAAAGCCAGCTAACCACACCAACAGGGATTGTTGGGTATTCAAGCAGGCAGGCAAGTTAATTGCCGAAAACAATGACCAGGGGCTGCATAGCGATGACGAGGAGGAGACCCGGCCGCCGAACAGTAGAGGATAGAAGGGTTTCCCTGAAGGAAATATGCCCTAGAGGCAATAATAAAGTTATTATTTATTTCCTTATATCATGATAAATGTTTATTATTCATGCTATAATTGTATTAACCGGAAACATAATACATGTGTGAATATATAGACAAACATAGTGTCACTAGTATGCCTCTGCTTGACTAGCTCGTTTATCAAAGATGGTTATGTTTCCTAGCCATGGACAAAAGAGTTGTCATTTGATTAACGGGATCACATCATTAGGAGAACTAGCAGTGTGACCCGCGCATTTGCGCGGCTAGATTCTCTATGTTTATCAACATACATGATTCTCTATTGGATTGGGTTTCCCAATAAAAAACATTATTTCCATATGAACTGGACAATATGATTATTATTAGTATATAAGCTACTAATTTTATTATTTGCTAAGACACACTCTTCTCGGTCAATTTTCACTATACATCATGGGTTGAAAATTGAACCAATGGAGTCACTTATAAAAATTGTAAAAAAACTTCTACCAATAACTAAATCTAAGTATTGATATCTTTCTTTTATGTACAACTTTTTTCTCCATCGGCTCATCATTATCAGTGTGGTGGCTTGCCCATTTGTGCCTTCAATGCTAATTATTATTTGATTATATTTAGATCTACATTTTCTTTTTCATATGGCCCAAATAGATAAATCTATATGAAAGTTATATTCCAAGCAAACATGCTAATTAGCTTCACAGAACATATTTTGGTTGAAAGTACAAAGCTACTATTTAGTATTCTTATCAAAGCTACTATCTTTTCGCAGATATTTTTTTTGAACTTGGCTCTTCATATATAAGTAACTTCTTTGCATTTTTACTCTTTGAGAAATCCATCTTGAATTTGGTGTAGTTATTCTCACTCCTCCTCTTTACCATGAAATCTATCTTTTCACAGTTATTTGTTTGAAAATTGGATCTTCAAATATAAGTAACTACTTTGCATTTCTACTATTTGAGAAATCCATCTTGAATTTGGTGTAGTTATTGTTTGGCTGTCTATCATGTATACTTGTTAGTTTGCAGCATAAGCAATGACTATATGGCACGACACTGCACTGCATACAACACATATTGTTTCAGATTGATTTTCATCATAGTTTATTTGGCTGCTAATACATGTATGTCTAGTATGTTTAATTTTTAATCTAAACGATTATAAAGATGACCCCATCATATAATTAACATATCAGATTATTTAGCCCGTGTGGTCAAATGTGTTGGATTGTCTTTTCCCTGTTCTCTCATCCCTCGGTCATTGTTACGATTAGCTACTTCATATCTCACTCAGGTCACCACTCCGAATCAGAATGATATCTCTAGTTGATTGGATACTGTAGATGTGCATGGTCTTTAAACGATACATTGTATTTTCTCCCCCCTACATGCTGTTAGCATGTACAGCCAGATATGCGCATATGTATCATTCTAACATGTGCACACAATTATATTGACTTCTTTTAGTCATCCATCTCTTATTGCATTCTCTATCTCCCTCATTTTCTCCAGGAAATAGAAGCTATATCGATTTGTTTGGGTGTCACTCAATCAGTGTAATTTTCATAGGTACTCTAGAGCTGTGCAACTTTTCCATGATGGTTGTATGTGTCGCTCTCTCACCTCCCTCGCTTCTTTCCAGAAATAACTCGACTGTTGACTCGTTCATCCTATAGTCTCCAACAAAATTACTACTGCCTCTAATCCATAATAAGTATTGCAATTTTTAATGAAGGTTGAGCTAACCTTAGTTCAAAATCGTGACATTTATTTTGGATCGGCGGGTGTACTATAAATTAAGCTCATCAAGCATAACACGATTGGGATATTCATAGGTTCTTTCAGAGATGCAACTTTTTTTTTTTGCGAGAATAACTACCAATCTATTGATGGTTATACGTGCCATCTAACATAATAATAGCGTTCATAGGTTATGCATCTCATATTTTCAAACGGTTGATTGTTTATTATTATACATGCACTTTCTAGAGGCTTTAATCTCATGGTCCTTCTAGTAACTTTTTACCATGAGGAATACTTAATGTAGACTGAAGCATTTGCATGCCTTATTTCTTTGTATTGTTTTTTTAATCTCAATCATTGTAATGATATGCGAGAACAGAAATATAAATGTTAGCACTTATATGTTGTCCATTCGTCTGTACTGTGTCTAATTTTTTTTTACAGAAAACATTCATATTGGACAAAAGTATTTTGCTAATATCTTTATGTACACATCTTTTTTTAAATCAGAATAAAGATTTTGGCATGTGCTTGATGATGCACGCTCAGCGAGAAGGTCAGCTTGGCTTATGTTTGCACGATATATATGTTCGTACAACGGCCGATCGGACAGCAGGCTGCTCGTTTGGGCCACGCATGCCTGTTTTGCAGATTCTTTTTTATCAACATCCGGGTACGGAGTCTGCTATTCCAACGTGAAGTACTAAAAGTCTAATTTTTTTTCTATTGTTTGAACGCAGAAGAAGAGGAGTTCAGATTGATTTTTCTACTAAAATAGTAAGATGACATCAGCTTGTGAATTCTCCTCGGACGCTACATCTTTCTGATGAGTGCTCCTTCATGATTTTATCCGAATAGGACTCTTAATTAGTTGGCAGTCGTACCTTTCTTTTAGCTGGTACGCTTCCGTACGTTACAATACCAAAACTATTTGAGTGTTTGAAAAAAAACTATTGGTACGTGACATGTCAAATTATTTCTACGTGATCATATTTGTATGTAACGCTATATCTATTAATCTCACCCCTTAATTTCTAATATTGACGGTCAAGATAGTTTAATCTATGTGGATGAACGTAATGGCTTATTTGACTTCTGTCTTAAGTATATAATAGATGATGTGATTGACATGACCCATTCTGTTAGCCTAGCACTTGATCGTTTAGTATATTGCTATTGCTTTCTTCATGACTTATACATGTTCCTGTAACTATGAGATTATGCAACTCCCGTTTACCGGAGGAACACTTTGGGTGCTACCAAACGTCACAACGTAACTGGGTGATTATAAAGGAGTACTACAAGTTTCTTCAAAGGTACATGTTGGGTTGGCATATTTCGAGATTAGGTTTTGTCACTCCGATTGTCGGAGAGGTATCTCTAGGCCCTCTCGGTAATGCACATCACTATAAGCCTTGCAAGCAATGTGACTAATGAGTTAGTTGCGAGATGATGCATTACATAACGAGTAAAGAGACTTGCCGGTAACGAGATTGAACTAGGTATTGGATACCGACGATCGAATCTCGGGCAAGTAACATACCGATGACAAAGGGAACAACGTATGTTGTTATGCGGTTTGACCGATAAAGATCTTCGTAGAATATGTAGGAGCCAATATGGGCATCCAGGTTCCGCTATTGGTTATTGACCAAGAATAGTTCTAGGTCATGTCTACATAGTTCTCGAACCCGTAGGGTCCGCACGCTTAACGTTACGATGACAGTCATATTATGAGTTTATGAGTTTTGATGTACCGAAGGAGTTCGGAGTCCCGGATGAGATCGGGGACATGACGAGGAGTCTCGAAATGGTCGAGACGTAAAGATCGATATATTGGACGACTATATTCGGACTTCGGAAAGGTTCCGAGTGATTCGGTATTTTCGGGGTACCGGGAGTTACGGGAATATGAGGAAGAAGCAATGGGCCTCATGGGCCAAGTGGTGGAAGAGAGGAGGAGGCGCGTGGCCCCAAGCCCAAACCGATTGGACTAGGGGCGGCCCCTTTCCTTCTTCTCCTCCTCTCCTTCCTTCTCCTCTCCTCCCTTCCTTCCCTCTCCTACTTGGACTAGGAAGAGGGGAATCCTACTTGGAGTAGGATTCTCCCCTTGGCCGCCTCCTCCCTTGGCTGGCCCCCTCCCCCTTGCTCCTTTATATACGGGGGCAGGGGGGCACCCCATGACACACAAGTTGATCTACGGATCGTTCCTTAGCCGTGTGCGGTGCCCCCCTCCACCATATTCCACCTCGGTCATATCATCGCAGAGTTTAGGCGAAGCCCTGCGCCGGTAGAACATCATCATCGTCATCACGCCGTCGTGCTGATGGAACTCATCTCCGGAGCTTTGCTGGATCGGAGGCCGGAGATCGTCATCGAGCTGAACGTGTGCTGAACTCGGAGGTGCCGTACGTTCGGTGCTTGGATCGGTCGGATCGTGAAGACGTACGACTACATCAACCGCGTTGTGCTAACGCTTCCGCTTACGGTCTACGAGGGTACGTGGACAACACTCTCCCCTCTCGTTGCTATGCCATCATCATGATCTTGCGTGTGCGTAGGAATTTTTTTGAAATTACTACTTCCCCAACAGTGGCATCTGAGCCTAGGTTTTATGCGCTGATGTTATATGCACGAGTAGAACACAAGTGAGTTGTGGGCGATACAAGTCATACTGCTTACCAGCATGTCATACTTTGGTTCGGCGGTATTGTGAGATGAAGCGGCCCGGACCGACATTATGCGTACGCTTACGCGAGACTGGGTTCACCGTTACGAGCACTCGTGCTTAAAGGTGGCTGGCGGGTGTCTGTCTCTCTCACTTTAGCTGAATCGAGTGTGGCTACGCCCGGTCCTTGCGAAGGTTAAAACAGCACTAACTTGACGAACTATCGTTGTGGTTTTGATGCGTAGGTAAGAACGGTTCTTGCTAAGCCCGTAGCAGCCAAAATTTGCAACAACAAAGTAGAGGACGTCTAACTTGTTTTTGCAGGGCATGTTGTGATGTGATATGGTCAAAACGTGATGCTATATTTTGTTGTATGAGATGATCATGTTTTGTAACCGGTTATCGGCAATGGCAGGAGCCATATGGTTGTCGCTTATTGTATGAAATGCAACGCATACTGTAATTGCTTTACTTTATCACTAAGCGGTAGCGATAGTCGAGAAGCAATAGATGGCGAACGACAATGATGCTATGATGGAGATCAAGGTGTCGCGCCGGTGACGATGGTGATCATGATGGTGCCGGAGATGGAGATCACAAGCACAAGATGATGATGGCCATATCATATCACTTATATTGATTGCATGTGATGTTTATCCTTTATGCATCTTATCTTGCTTTGATTGACGGTAGCATTTTAAGATGATCTCTCACTAAATTATCAAGAAGTGTTCTCCCCGATTATGCACCGCTATGAAAGTTCTTCGTCTTTGAGACACCACGTGATGATCGGGTGTGATAGGCTCTACGCTCAAATACAACGGTGCAAAACAGTTGCACACGCGAATACTCGAGTTAAACTTGACGAGCCTAGCATATACAGATATGGCCTCGGAACACAGAGACCGAAAGGTCGAACGTGAATCATATAGTAGATATGATCAACATAGTGATGTTCACCATTGAAACTACTCCATCTCACATGATGATCGGACATGGTTTAGTTGATTTGGATCACGTAATCACTTAGATGACTAGAGAGATGTCTATCTAAGTGGGAGTTCTTAAGTAATATGATTAATTGAACTTAAATTTATCATGAACTTAGTCCTGGTAGTATTTTGCAAATTATGTTGTAGATCAATAGCTTGCGTTGTTGCTTTCATATGTTTATTTTGATATGTTCCTAGAGAAAATTGTGTTGAAAGATGTTAGTAGCAATGATGCGGATTGGATCCGTGATTCTAGGTTTATCCTCATTGCTGCACAGAAGAATTATGTCCTTAATGCACCGCTAGGTGACAGACCTAGTGCAGGAGCAGATGCAGACGTTATGAACGTTTGGCTAGCTCAGTATGATGACTACTTGATAGTTTAGTGCACCATGCTTAACGGCCTAGAATCGGGACTTCAAAGACGTTTTGAATGTCATGGACCATATGAGATGTTCCAGGAGTTGAAGTTAATATTTCAAGCAAATACCCGAGTTGAGAGATATGAAATCTCCAACAAGTTCTATGGCTAAAAGATGGAGGAGAATCGCTCAACTAGTGAGCATGTGCTCAGATTGTCTGGGTACATCAATCGCTTGAATCAAGTGGGAGTTAATCTTCCAGATAAGATAGTGATTGACAGAATTCTCTAGTCACCATCACTAAGTTACTAGAACTTCGTGATGAACTATAGTATGCAAGGGATGACGTAAACGATTCCCGAGCTCTTCGTGATGTTGAAATCGATGAAGGTAGAAATCAAGAAAGAGCATCAAGTGTTGATGATTGACAAGGATCACTAAGTTTCAAGAGAAGAGCAAAGGGAAAGAAAGGGAACTTCAAGTGGAAAGACAAGCAAGTTGTCACTCCTACGAAGAAGCCCAAAGCTGGACCATAGCCGGAAATTGAGTGCTTACACTGCAAAGGAAATGGTCACTGGAAGCGGAAATGCCCTGAATATTTGGTGGATAAGAAGGATGGCAAAGTGAACAAGGGTATATTTGATATACAGGTTATTGATGTGTGCCTTGCTAGTGTTTATAGTAGCCCCTGAGTATTTGATACTTGTTCGGTTGCTAAGATTAGTAACTCGAAACAGGAGTTACAGAATAAATAGAGACTACTTGAGGGTGAAGTGACGATGAGTGTTGGAAGTTGTTCCAAGATTGATATGATCATCATCGCACACTCCCTATACTTTCGGGATTAGTGTTACACCTAAATAAATGTTATTTGGCATTTGCGTTGAGCATGAATATGATTTGATCATGTTTATTGCAATACGATTATTTATTTAAAGTTAGGGAATAAATTGTTATTCTGTTTACATGAATAAGACCTTCAATGGTCATACACCCAATGAAAATAGTTTGTTGGATCTCGATCGTAGTGATATACATATTCATAATATTGATGCCAAAAGATGCAAAGTTAATAATGATAGTGCAACTTATTTGTGGCACTGCCGTTTGGGTCATATCGGTGTAAAGCGCATGAAGAAAACTCCATAAAGATGGATTTTTGGAATCACTTGGTTATGAATCATTTGATGCTTGCGAACCGTGCCTTTTGGGCAAGATGACTAAAACTCCGTTCTCCGGAACAATGGAACAAGCTACTGACTTATTGGAAATAATACATACCGATGTATGCGATCCAATGAGTGTTGATGCTCATGGCAAGTATCGTTATTTTCTGACCTTCACAAGATGATTTGAGCAGATATGGGTATATCTACTTGATGAAACATAAGTCTGAAATAGTTGAAAGGTTCAAAGAATTTCAGAGTGAAGTGGAAAAATCATCGTAACAAGAAAATAAAGTTTCTGCGATCTGATCGCGGAGACGAATATTTGAGTTACGAGTTTGGTCTTTAATTAAAACAATATGGAATAGTTTCACAGCTCACGCCACCTGGAACACCACAACGTTATGGTGTGTCCGAACGTCGTAACCGCACTTTATTGGATATGGTGCGATCTATGATGTCTCTTATTGATTTACCATTGTCGTTTTGGGGTTATGCATTAGATACAGCTGCATTCACGTTAAAAGGGCACCATCTAAATCCGTTGAGACGACACCATATGAACTGTGGTTTAGCAGTAAACCTAAGCTGTCATTTCTTAAAGTTTGGAGTTGCGATGCTTATATGAAAAAGGTTTTCAACTTGATAAGCTCAAACCCAAATCGGAGAAGTGCGTCTTCATAGAATACCCAAAGGAAACTGTTGGGTACTCCTATCATAGATCCAAAGGAAAAACATTCGTTGCCAAGAATGGATCCTTTCTAGAGAAGAAGTTTCTCTCGAAAGAAGTGAGTGGGAGGAAAGTAGAACTTGATGAGGTAATTGTACCTGCTCCCTTATTGGAAAGTAGTTCATCACAAGAACCGGTTCCTGTGACAACTACACCAATTAGTGAGGAAGCTAATGATATTGATCATGAAACTTCAGATCAAGTTATTACAGAAACTCATAGGTTTTCCAGAGTACGGTCCGCACCAGAGTGGTACGGTAATCATGTTCTGGAAGTCATGTTACTAGACCATGATGAACCTACGAACTATGAGGAAGCGATGATGAGCCCAGATTCCACGAAATGGCTTGAGGCCATAAAATCGGAGATATGATCCATGTATGAGAACAAAGTATGGACTTTGATTGACTTGCTCGATGATCGGCAAGCCATAGAAAATAAATGGATCTTCAACAGGAAGACGGACGTTGATAGTAGTGTTACTATCTACATAGCTCGACTTGTCGCAAAAAGGTTTTTGACAAGTTCAAGGTGTTGACTACAATGAGATTTTCTCAACTGTAGCGATGCTTAAGTCTGTCCGAATCATGTTAGCAATTGCCACATTTTATGAAATCTGGCAAATGGATGTCAAAACTGCATTCCTTAATGGATTTATTAAAGAAGAGTTGTATATGATGCAACCAGAAGGTTTTGTCAATCCTAAAGATGCTAACAAAGTGTGCAAGCTCCAGCAATCCATCCATGGACTGGTGCAAGCATCTCGGAGTTGGAATATATGCTTTGATAGTATGATCAAAGCATATGGTTTTATACAGAATTCTGGAGAAGCCTGTATGTACAAGAAAGTGAGTGGGAGCACTACAACATTTCTGATAAGTATATGTGAATGACATATTGTTGATCGGAAATAATATAGAATTATTCTGCAAAGCATAAAGGAGTGTTTGACACTAGTTTTTCAAAGCAAGACCTCCGTGAAGCTTCTTACACATTGAGCATCAAGATTTATATAGATAGATCAAGACGCTTGATAAGATTTTTCAATGAGTACATACCTTGATAAATTTTTGAATAGTTCAAAATGGAACAGTCAAAGAAGGAGTTCTTGTCTGTGATGCAAAGATGTGAAGTTAAGTAAGACTCAAGACCCGACCATGGCAGAAAATAGAAAGAGAATGAAAAGTCATTCCCTATGCCTCAGTCATAGGTTCTATAAAGTATGCTATGCTGTGAACCAAACATATTGTATACCTTGCTCTGAGTTTGGCAAAGGAATACAATTTTGATCTAATAGTAGATCACTGGACAGCGGTCAAGAATATCCATAGTGAGGACTAAGGAGATGTTTCTCGATTATGGAGGTGATAAAAGAGTTCGTTGTAAAAGTTACATCGGTGCAAGCTTTTACACCAATCCAGATGACTCTAAGTCTCAATCTGGATACATATTGAAAGTGGGAGCAATTAGCAAGAGTAGCTCCGTGCAGAGCATTGTGGACGTAGAATATTTGCAAAATACATACGGCTCTGAATATGACAGACCCGTTGACTAAACTTCTCTCACAAGCAAAACATGATCATACCTTAGTACTGTTTGGGTGTTAATCATATAGCAATGTGAACTAGATTATTGACTCTAGTAAACCCTTTGGGTGTTGATCACATGATGATGTGAACTATGGGTACTAATCACATACAGGTGTGAATATTGGTATTAAATTACATGGCGATGTGAACTAGATTATTGACTCTAGTGCAAGTGGGAGACTGAAGGAAATATGCCCTAGAGGCAATAATAAAGTTATTATTTATTTCCTTATATCATGATAAATGTTTCTTATTCATGCTAGAATTGTATTAACCGGAAACATAATACATGTGTGAATACATAGACAAACATAGTGTCACTAGTATGCCTCTACTTGACTAGCTCGTTTATCAAAGATGGTTATGTTTCCTAGCCATGGACAAAAGAGTTGTCATTTGATTAACGGGATCACATCATTAGGAGAATGATGTGATTGACATGACCCATTCCGTTAGCCTAGCACTTGATCGTTTAGTATGTTGCTATTGCTTTCTTCATGACTTATACATGTTCCTGTAACTATGAGATTATGCAACTCCCGTTTACCGGAGGAACACTTTGGGTGCTACCAAACGTCACAACATAACTGGGTGATTATAAAGGAGTACTACAGGTGTCTCCAAAGGTACACGTAGGGTTGGCATATTTCGAGATTAGGTTTTGTCACTCCATTTGTCGGAGAGGTATCTCTGGGCCCTCTCGGTAATGCACATCACTATAAGCCTTGGAAGCAATGTGACTAATGAGTTAGTTGCGAGATGATGCATTACATAATGAGTAAAGAGACTTGCCGGTAACGAGATTGAACTAGGTATTGGATACCGACGAACGAATCTCGGGCAAGTAACATACCGATGACAAAGGGAACAACGTATGTTGTTATGCGGTTTGATCGATAAAGATCTTCGTAGAATATGTAGGAGCCAATATGGGCATCCAGGTTCCGCTATTGGTTATTGACCAAGAATAGTTCTAGGTCATGTCTACATAGTTCTCGAACCCGTAGGGTCCGCACGCTTAACGTTACGATGACAGTTATATTATGAGTTTATGAGTTTTGATGTACCGAAGGAGTTCGGAGTGCCGGATGAGATCGGGGACATGACGAGGAGTCTCGAAATGGTCGAGACGTAAAGATCGATATATTGGAAGACTATATTCGGACTTCGGAAAGGTTCCGAGTGATTCGGGTATTTTCGGGGGTACCGGGGAGTTACGGGAATACGAGGAAGAAGCAATGGGCCTCATGGGCCAAGTGGTGGAAGAGAGGAGGTTGGGCGCGCGGCCCCCCTAGCCCAACCGAATTGGACTAGGGGGCTGGCCCCCCTTTCCTTCTTCTCCTCCCTCTCCTTCCTTCTCCTTCTCCTCCCCTTCCTTCCCCTCTCCTACTTGGACTAGGAAAGAGGGGGGAATCCTACTTGGAGTAGGATTCTCCCCCTTGGGCGCGCCTCCTCCCCTTGGCTGGCCCCCTCCCCCTTGCTCCTTTATATACGGGGCAGGGGGGCACCCCATGACACACAAGTTGATCTACGGATCATTCCTTAGCCGTGTGGGGTGCCCCCCTCCACCATATTTCACCTCGGTCATATCGTCACGGAGTTTAGGCGAAGCCCTGCGCCGGTAGAACATCATCATCGTCACCACGCCGTCATGCTGACGGAACTCATCTCCGGAGCTTTGCTGGATCGGAGGCCGGAGATCATCATCGAGCTGAACGTCTGCTGAACTCGGTGGTGCCATACGTTCGGTGCTTGGATCGGTCGGATCATGAAGACGTACGACTACATCAACCGCGTTGTGCTAACGCTTCCGCTTACGGTCTACGAGGGTACGTGGACAACACTCTCCCCTCTCGTTGCTATGCCATCACCATGATCTTGCGTGTGCGTAGGAAATGTTTTGAAATTACTATGTTCCCCAACATTCCCCCACAAGTACGGACAGTAAACATGATATACGCAACCCACATACCCAAGAGGGAGCGGAAGCGTGCACTTACGGACGTATATGCGATGGAGCCAGTCGCGCCGAAGTTCAACCCATGGTACTCTTGCCCGATCAGTTTCGATCAAAGGGACCACCCCACCAGTATCCGCCATGGCGGATTCGCCGCATTGGTTTTAGACCCAATTGTCGATGGATTTCACCTCACTAGAGTCCTGATGGACGGCGGCGGCAGCCTGAACCTGCTTTATCAGGATACAGTGCGCAAGATGGGCATAGACCCCTCAAGGATTAAACCTACAAAGACGACCTTCAAAGGCGTCATACCAGGAGTTGAGGCCAATTGTACAGTGCTCACCACACCGAAGTGGTCTTCGGATCCCCGGATAATTTCCGAAGTGAGGAGTTAATCTTCGATATAGTCCCGTTCCGCAGTGGCTATCACGCTCTGCTCGGACGAACCGCGTTTGCAAAGTTCAACGCGGTGCCACATTATGGATACCTCAAGCTCAAGATGCCAGGCCCTCGTGGAGTCATCACGGTCAACGGAAACACTGAACGCTCCCTCCGAACGGAGGAACACACATCGGCTCTCGCGGCAGAAGTACAGAGCAGCCTCTTAAGGCAATTCTCGAGTCCGGCCGTAAAACGACCGGACATGACTAAACGCGCCCGGAGTAACATACATCAATACCACCTGGCACGTTCCGAGCACGCGTAGCAATGCGGCTCCAACCCCAACCCTTGCATGATTGCAAGACGAGCTCTTCGTGTACATCATTACGCTCTGAAGATACCATGGGCATAGGGGGAGGGGCACGACCACGATAGGCCCAGAGTGCGGCTCAACCACACCAGGGGCTCCCATGTGTGTCACCTTTTCTTTTCTCCACAGGACTCCGTTTACCAGAGGCCCTGTCCGGCAGTAGATCTGCCGAACTCACGATGCAACAGCCAGGGAGGGACAATGGCTACGACGAACGCTCAGGTGGTCTCCATTATGAGGATTAAATCTGTTTAATACACCATTCCGCAGCCTACCCCTAGAGGGGGACATGTCTAATAGTCCAAACCCTTGCTTACCGCACTATTTGTATCGTTCTGCACTCATACAGAATTCCTTGAATAAACAATACATCACTTTTTGTTTATAATTGCATTCCTTTTTTTATTATATGTTCATTTATGACATCTTGCATCTGTACACTTTGGTACGGCTGAATACACCAGGGGCTTATATTCCCCACATTATGGTGTGATAAGTCCGAACACTTTCACAAGTGCGGCACCCCGAACTTATAGCATTATATGCACCGGCTCCGAATCATGTCTTGGGTCAATAGTTGGGTTTGCCCGGCTCCCATGTTTTGGTACCTTACGTTCCGTTCTATCGGCTAAGGTAGCACTGGGAGAACCACCGTGATTGCACCCCGGTTGAGCTGGGCGAGCGCCTCAGTGGAGAAAGCTAAAACTGACCGTCATGATAAGGCAAGAGCTGGTCGCTGTTCGAGAGGTCTTTTCGAGTCCCTAAAGACTTATGTCGCCATAGCGAGGAACCGGCTGTGTCCGCCCAGCGTGATAGCGCCCAACTCGGTCTTCCGAACACTAGGGGCTTCACGAAATATAAAATTATAGAATTCTATGGCTAAGTGAGAGTGTTCAAGCATTATAAGTCCGGTTGCCTTGTTCGTTGTGTTGGCGCCTCCTAGATGGACCCAAAATGGGAACAAGAGCACTCAAGTTTATCCCGAACACCCCATCACTGTGGCATGGGGGCTGAAGTTTGACGACTTGCCATCTCTCGATTTGATAAACGGCCGCATGAAGGTAATATTTTAAATTAATAAGCGTTTCTTAGCGCATATGAACAAAGTTTCAGCGCACAGGATAACACATTGCGAGTCTACTAAAAAATTACATCTTTGGGGCACTCATCCGCAATCTTGCGGGCACCCCTCAGACACTCTTATAGTACATTTCGGCGACGATACACCTTGCTTGGCCGGGCGGCGTCTGTTATAAGCCTCTCAAAGATCCAGCCTGCCCCAAAGTGCACCTTTTATGCGGGCAAGGCCCGACGGCACCTTCAATGCAAGCGGAGCGCTTGATGACTTCCACCCAGGCACGATCCACTAGCCGCCAGACGAGGCCGAAGTAGCTCCCTGTGCATGGCCTCTTCAGCCACAAGCCGGACTATGAGGCCCTTCATGGCCTGCTCGGCTACCTTGTGGAGCTCGACTAGCTGCTTCAGCTGGTCGCTAAGGGGCACCGGATGTCCGGCCTCAGCATACTGAGACCAGAAGACCTTCTCCGTCAACTCCCCTCCTCGGCCCGGTAGAATGCGGCGGCATCGGACACGCTGCGAGGCAGATCTGCAATCGCTCCTGGAGAGCTCTGAATTCGGGTAAGTAACAGGTAATTCACATTCACATGCTTGCTTTGCATGAAAAATGCCTTACCCGCCACTATTTTCTTCACCGCCTCAATCTCCTGGAGGGCCTTATGGGCCTCGGCCTTAGCGGCTTTGGCACTCTCAAGAGCCGAGGCAAGCTCGGACTCTCGAGTCTTCGAGTCGCGCTCCAAACTCTCATGCTTTTCCATGAGAGCACAGAGCTCTTGCCGCACCTCCGCTACTCGCGCCTCGCTTCTCTCGCTCCGCTCGTTCATGTCAGATTACGCTCGGACGCGGACACGGCCTCCTTCGTGGTCGCCACCTCGCTCGGGGCCCTGCAGTGCCCACGCTATCCTGGTCATTTCTATTGCAACCAAAATCCTTTTACAGAAGGTACAAATTTAATACGGTGTTACTCACCTTCTTTGTCCTCGAGCTGCTTCTTGGCAAGGCCGAGCTCGTTCTCGGACCGCTCGAGGTTCTGCTTCAAAGCACCGACCTCCGCAGTCAGTGCGGAAGAGGTCAGCAACGCAGCCTGCAAACCCATATTGACATAATTTTTAGAACTCCTGCGTATATCTTTTTTAGATCCTCAGTCCGGTCCTTCTTTCCGAACACCGAACCGAGCATCAGGGGCTACTGTCTATGCGGTATTACATTACATATTTTAAAATTTCTTACCTCAAAGCCTATTAGAAGGCTGCTGCAGGCTTCGGTCAGCCCGCTCTTGGCGAGCTGAACCTTCTGAATCACCGCACTCATGATAGTGCGGTGTTCTTCCTCGATGGAAGCGCCGTTGAGCGCCTCCAACAAGTTGTCCGGCGCCTCCGGTTGGACGGAGGCTTCCGGTGTCACGGTCTTGCCCTTCTTATGAAGGGGCCGCCTGCCAGACTCCGGAACCACTGCGGGTTCCGGCGCGGAGTCCGGCACGAAGTCCGGGAGGTTTCCCTGTGGCACCTCCGGAGCCTCCCCCTCTTGGCTGGTCCCCTCCTGGGATCCTACCTCGGCGTCCTCAGCATGGCGAGGGGTGGAGGCGGTCGGAATGGAATCTACATCCGACGGAGCCAAGGACCCGCTTGATGAAGCGGGAAGATCATCCTCGACCGGACTACAGGTAGTGTGCGGCATTAGAAGGACACTATGTGGCACAAAAGAGAAATTGTAAATCATTCAGGAATCCGGATACTTATGATCTTGCTGGAGGCTTGGCCCTTGAGGGCCACCCTTCGTCGCCAACGTTGGCGTTGGCGGAGCTGTTCGGAGGAAGGGTCCTTCCCCTCTTGGACCCTTCGGCCTCCCCTATTGGGGAAGCCTTCCTCTTCCTCTCTCCCCCTCCTGGGGAGAGTCCTCTTTCTCCTCCTCGTCTTCGGGGGAGGAGTCCGCCTCGGAGCCATCGGACGATGAGTCTGATACCACCTGGCGCCGGGAACTCCTTCAGGTTCCCGTGGCCTTCTTCTCCGGCACCACATAAAGTTTTGGGACTAGCAGCCCCGTTAAACGTATATCCGCTGGGTCTTCGGGGAGGGGAGCCGGACAGTTAACCTGTTCGGACGTCCTCTGCCAATCCTGTTAAAGGTGTTGGGAATTTCAGATCCCTCAATAGAGTCAAACTATGAAAGAAATAAATGTCCCATAAAGGATAACATATCTTACCACACCGCCCGGGCGTTTCGTGCTGAATCCGCGATCTTCAGTTGCGGATGCGGGGGCTTCTCCGCCCTTGAACAACACCCTCCAGGCAGCTTCGTACGTTGTGTCGAAGAGCCCGCTAAGGGTCTGGTGCTGTTCCGGATCAAACTCCCACAGATTGAAGGCCCGTTGTTGGCAGGGGAGAATCCGGCGGATGAGCATGACCTGGATCAGATTGACAAGCTTGAGCTTCTTGTTCACCAGTGTCAGAGCGGATCGAGTCCGTCCACTCCTCCGAACTGCCCCATAGCAAGCCCTTTCTTTCTGTGAGGTGAGCTGCATGGGGTACCAGATCTGAACTCGGGGCCGCTGCCCATTTAGGGTCCCGCTGCTCGGTGATATAGAACCACCCGATTGCCACCGCTTGATGGTTTCCTGAAAGGCGCCCTCGAGCGAGGACGTTGGGCATTTTGCCCACCATGGCACCTCCAAGACTACTGGACGCCCTTCACTACCTTCGGCTTGACGTTGAAGGTTTTTAGCCACAAGCCGAAGTGGGGCTGGATGCAGAGGAAGGCCTCGCACACGACAATAAACGCCGAGATGTTGAGGATGAAATTTGGCGCCAGATCATGGAAGTCCAGGCCGTAGTAGTACATGAGCCCCCGGACGAAGGGATGAAGTGGCAAGCCCAGTCCGCGGAGGAAGTGGGGAAGGAATACGACCCTCTCATGGGGCCTGGGGGTGGGGATGAGCTGCCCTTCTCGGCAGCCGGTCTTGCGATGTCATTTGGACAGGTATCCGGCGCCGCACAGTTTTTCGATGTGCCCCTCCATAACGGAGGAGGCCATCCACTTGCCTCCCGCTCCGGACATGGCTGGAGAAGGTTAAGGCGAGATGTGCGAACTTGGGCGCTGGAGCTCGAGTGTGCGGAGATGGATAAGCAAAGGAGGAAGAAGGCGTAGGTAAAAAGGTGGATCCTTATCCCCTTATATATGGGCGGACGAAGACTATGCGTCCCCACCGGCCTGGTAAAACTCGCTTATCTCCCAAGCGCCACCATCAATGGCGCGGTTGGGTTACCCATGTCCGTATTGATGGGAATCCCGGAATAAGGGGAACACGTCTCTGCTTCGACAAGACGTGCCAAGGAAACCGCTTTGCTAAACGCGCTGAGGTGGTATAATAAAAAACGATTGAAGTAAAGGCTTGGTGGTGGTATGACGTCATGCCACAAATACGTCAGCAGATTGAACTTGTGTACATATTATTCTCTCTACGGTGGAATGTGGAATTTATTTTGCAGAGCCGGACACTATCCTGGTGTTCACAATCTTCTATGAATTATTCGGAGGAGGAACCCGCCTTGCAATGCCGAACAATATGCGCGCCGGACTCATCGTCATTGAAGCCTGGTTCGAGGGGCTACCGAGGAGTCTGGACTAGGGGTGTCCGGATAGCCGGACTATCATCATCGGCGGACTCCAAGACTATGAAGATACAAGATTGAAGACTTCGTCCCGTGTCCGGATGGGACTTTCCTTGGCGTGGAAGGCAAGCTTGGCGATACGGATATGTAGATCTCCTACCATTGTAACCGACTCTGTGTAACCCTAGCCCTCTCCGGTGCGTATATAAACCGGAGGGTTTTAGTCCGTAGGACGAACAACCATTACAACAATCATACCATAGGCTAGCTTCTAGGGTTTAGCCTCCTTAATCTCGTGGTAGATCCACTCTTGTACTATCCATATCATCAATATCAATCAAGCAGGAGTAGGGTTTTACCTCCATCGAGAGGGCCCGAACCTGGGTAAAAACACCGTGTCCCTTGTCTCTTGTTACCATCCACCTAGACGCACAGTTCGGGACCCCCTACCCGAGATCCGCCGGTTTTGACACCGACAAGGGGTTCACATATAAATATATTATCTTGGACATCTTTTATAATTGGGAGCACTCATTAAGTATGACATGCTAAAAGAGTTGACGTTGGACAAAGAAGACAATGTAATGGTTTATGTTTTCCGACATCTCAGTTAAAGTATATTGTCATTGACCTTCCAAACATGTTGAGATAGCCTTTCCCCCTCATGCTAGCCAAATTCCTTGCACCAAGTAGAGATACTACTTGTGCTTCCATATATCCTTAAACCCAGTTTTGCCATGAGAGTCCACCATACCTACCTATGGATTGAGTAAGATCCTTCAAGTAAGTTGTCATCGGTGCAAGCAATAAAAATTGCTCTCTAAATATGTATGACTTATTAGTGCGGAGAAAATAAGCTTTGTATGAACTTGTTGTGGAAGTAATAAAAGCGACAGACTGCATAATAAAGGTCCACATACAAGGGGCAATATAAAGTGACGTTCTTTTGCATTAAGATTTCGTGCATCAACCCTAAACGCGCATGACAACCTCTGCTCCCCTCTGCGAAGGGCCTATCTTTTAATTTATGTTTTTACTTTATGCTTGAGTCAAGGTGATCCTTACCTTTCCCTTTTTCATTTTATCCTTTGGCAAGCTCCTCGTGTTTGAAAGATCATGATACATATATCCAATTGGATGTAAGTTGGCATAGGCTATTATTGTTAACATCACCTAAACGTGAATACGTTGGGAGGCAACACAATAAGCCCATATCTTTCTCAGTGTCCGGCTAAAACTCTATAACCACAAGTATTGCGTGAGTGTTAACACTTATAGTAGACTACAAGATAGTTGAGTATGTGAGTTTGTTGAAAAGCCCTACTATTGACTCTTTCTGATGTTACGATAAATTGCAATTGCTTCAATGACTGAGATTATAGTTTTTTAGTTCCCAATGATGTTTTTTGAACCATACTTGACATTGTGAATTGCTTATTACTTGAGCTTAGGAAATCATATGACAAAATTTATATATGTTGTTGTTATTAGAAAGATCATGATGCCCTCATGTCCGTTTTTTATTTTTATCGACACCTCTATCTCTAGACATGTGGACATATTTTTCGATTCCGGCTTCCGCTTGAGGACAAGTGAGGTCTAAGCTTGGGGGAGTTGATATGTCCATTTTGCATCATGCTTTTATATCAATATTTATTGCATTATGGACTGTTATTACACATTGTATCTCAATACTTAAGGCTATTCTCTCTTATTTTACAAGGTTTACCATGAAGAGGGGGAATGCCGGCAGCTGGAATTCTGGCTGGAAAAGGAGCAAACGTTGGAAACCTATTCTGCACAACTCCAAAAGTCCTGAAACTCCACGAAACAACTTTTTGGATTTAATAAAAATATATGAGCGAAAGAAATAGGCCAAGGGGCCACACCCTGTCCAGGAGACAGGGGGTGCCCCCCTATAGGGCGCGACCCCCTATCTCCTGGGCTCCCTGGTGGGCTTCGGGCGTCCATCTTCTGCTATATGAAGTGTCTTGTCGTGGAAAAAATCGTGGGCAAGCTTACGGGACGAAACTCCGCCGCCACGAAGCGGAACCTTGGCGTAATCAATCTAGGGCTCTGGCGGAGCTGTTCTGCCGGGGACATTTCCCTCCGGGAGGGGGAAATCATCACCAACGTCATCACCAACGATCCTCTCATCGAGAGGGGGTCAATCTCCATCAACATCTTCACCAGCAACATCTCCTCTCAAAACCCTAGTTCATCTCCTGTATCCAATCTTGTATCAAAACCACAAATTGGTACCTGTGGGTTGCTAGTAGTGTTGATTACTCCTTGTAGTTGATGCTAATTGGTTTACTTGGTGGAAGATCATATGTTCAGATCCTTTATGCATATTATTACCCCTCTGATTATGAACATGGATATGCTTTGTGAGTAGTTATGTTTGTTCCTGAGGACATGGGTGAAGTCTTGCTATTAGTAGTCATGTGAATTTGGTATTCGCTCGCTATTTTGATGAGATGTATGTTGTCTTTCTGTAGTGGTGTTATATGAACGTCGACTACATGACACTTCACCATTATTTGGGCCTAGAGAAAGGCATAGGAAAGTAATAAGTAGATGATGGGTTGCTAGAGTGACAGAAGCTTAAACCCTAGTTTATGCGTTGCTTCGTTAGGGTTGATATGGACCCATATGTTTAATGTTGTGGTTAGGTTTACCTTAATACTCCTTTTTGTAGTTGCGGATGCTTGCAATAGGGGTTAATCATAAGTGGGATGCTTGTCCATGTTAGGGCAGTACCCAAGTGCCGGTCCACCCACATATCAAATTATCAAGTGCCGAACGCGAATCTTATGAACGTGATGAAAACTAGCTTGACGATAACTCTCAATGTGTCCTCGGGAGCTCCTTCTTCATTATTAGAATTTGTCCAGGCTTATCCTTTGCTACATAAAGGATTGGGCCACCTTGCTGCACTTTATTTATTTTATTTACTTTTGCTCGTTACTATTTATCTTATCACAAAACTATCTATCACCTACTATTTCAGTGCTTGCAGAGAAAACCTTACTGAAAACCGCTTATCATTTTCTTCTGCTCCTCGTTGGGTTCGACACTCTTACTTATCGAAAGGACTAGATAGATCCCCTATACTTGTGGGTCATCATGCCTCCTCTAGTCGCACGCCCTGGACGGCACGGACTCGGCAACCACGATCCGCCTGCGTGCGTTGGTTGGCAATCAGGTCATGTTGCTCCTCCTCGATTTGGGCAGTTCGCACAACTTCGTCAACGAGTCATTCGTCGACCGCCTCGGGTTGGTGACGGAAGAGATGCCGCGGGTGGACGTGCGCGTTGCCAACGGCGACCATAACCTGCAACCGTATTGTGCCCGAGCTCAAGTGGTGGATGCAGGGGCACATGTTCGATACACCGATGCGCGAATTGGACATTGGCACCTACGACGGCATCTTGGGGATGGACTGGCTAGCCCAGCACAGTCCCATGACGTGCCACTGGCAGGACATAGGGGTCAAGTTCACCCACGACGGTGAAGAGGTCACGCTCCGGGGCGTGCCCACAAAGGCGTCCACCACCCTCAAGGTGATCAACCCCGGCGAGATGCGCAAGATGATAGCGGGAAACGACGTCTGGGCTATGGCCATGGTGGACAGGTGCGGGCGTGCACCTCCACCACGGCATAAGTGCACTAGCCAAGCACCGCCGACTGATCTTCTGGAGGAGTTCGCTGACGTGTTCGCGGCGCCGCAAGGGCTCCCTCCACACCGCCAGTACTATCACGCCGTCACACTGGTCGAGGGCGCGGTCCCCGCAAACACACGCCCATACCATTACCCGCCACTCCAGAAGGACGAGATCGAGCGCCAGGTCAGGGAAATGCTGGACGCCGGCGTAATCACACACAGTGTGAGCCCGTACGCCGCGCCGGTCCTCCTGGTCAATAAGAAGGATGGCACCTAGCAGTTCTGCGTCGACTACCGCCGCCTCAACGACGCCACCATCAAAAAAAAGTTTCCTCTGCCCATCATCGATGAGCTGCTCGACGAATTGGCCGGTGCTGCGGTATTCTCCAAGTTGGACTTGCGCGCTGGCTACCACCAGATCCGGCTGCGCGAGGAGGACGAGTACAAGACGGCATTCAAGATGCACCACAGACACTTTCAGTTCAGAGTCATGCCGTTCGGCCTCACGAACGCGCCGGCCACGTTTCAGTGCCTGATGAACGCCATCTTTGGTAAGTATGTGCGCAAGTTTGTGATCTTTTTTCTGGATGACATTCTCGTCTTCAGTGAGACCATGGAGGAGCACCTGGAGCACTTACGCATCGTCTTCGAGCTCCTTCGCGCACACCAGCTCTACGTCAAGGAGTCCAAGTGCATATTCATCGCCGATCACATCAACTACCTCGGCCACGTGATCTCCAAGGAGGGGGTGGCCACGGACAAGGAGAAAACGAGCGCCATGGAATAGTGGCCGACGCTGACGAACGCCATCGAGCTGCGCGGGTTTCTCGGCCTCATCGGCTACTACAAAAAATTCGTGCCACACTACGGCATCATCGCCAAGCCACTGACACAGCTGCTCACCAAGAAAGGCTTCGCCTGGATGGAACAAGCTCAAGCAGCTTTTGATCGGCTCAAGACGGCGATGGTCACCACGCCAGTGTTCGCGCTCCCCAACTTCGATAGGTCGTTCTCGATCGAGACGGATGCGTGCGACACAGGGGTGGGCACGGTGCTGGTGCAGGAAGGCCACCCGGTCGCCTACTTCAGCAAAGCCCCGGGAGTGCGCAACTAGCAACTCTCGATGTACGAGAAGGAATTCCTGGCGGTGATGATGGCTATCGACAAATGGCACCCGTACCTACAGCGCGGCCCATTCGACATCCTCACGGACCACAATTTCCTCTACAATCTGGGCGAACAGCATCTGGAGACGGAGTTGCAGCGCAAGGCCATGGCGAAGCTGGTCGGCCTTCAATTCCGCTTCCAGTACAAGCGCGGCCTCGACAACGGCACCGCTGGCGCCTTGTCCCATGTGGGCAAGCAGCTTGACCTAACCCCACTCTCGGCCTGCCAGCCGGCATGGGTTCAGGAGGTTCTCAACTCCTACTCCACTGACCCTGGCGCACAGGATCGTCTGCAAAAGCTCGCCATCACCAGCCCGGACGATGACGGCTACGAAATGCACCACGGAGTCATCCGTCGCGGCGACCGGCTCTAGATTGGTGCCAATGTCGCGCTCCGCACCAAGATCATTGCCGCGTTACATAACAGCGCGGTCGGCGGCCACACTGGCGCTACCGCAACGTACCAACGGGTGCGCAAGCACTTCGAGTGGCGCGGCCTCAAGCGCAACACGGAGGAGTTCGTGCAGCAATGCGCCACCTGCCAGCAAGCCAAGCACGAGCTCTCCAAGCCGGCCGGCCTGCTGACACCCCTGCCCG
This sequence comes from Aegilops speltoides, assembly GCA_021437245.1. NCBI lineage: Eukaryota > Viridiplantae > Streptophyta > Magnoliopsida > Poales > Poaceae > Aegilops > Aegilops speltoides. The sequence goes on from CM038142.1 coordinate 536,946,746, forward strand.
TCCCTATGGCACCCTGAGAAGATCTCACGATGGACTTCGTCGAAGGATTGCCGCCGTCCGAGGGATTTGACACGATCATGGTTGTGGTCGATCGCTTCACCAAGTTCGTCTACTTCATCCCGCTGCACCACCCCTTCCACGCGTTGCATGTGGCGCACGCGTTCTGGGACAACGTGGTCAAGCTCCACGGCGTGCCGGCATCGATCGTCTTCGACTGCGACAAGGTGTTCATGAGCAATCTTTGGCGGGAGCTACTCGCCGGCGCCGACACGAAATTGCTCTACTCCACCGCCTATCACCCACAGACGGACGGGCAGAGCGAGCGCGTGAACCAGTGCATGGAGATGTATCTCCGATGCGCCGTGCTAGTGAGCATGTGCTCCGGTTATGGGTACATCAATCGCTTGAATCAAGTGGGAGTTAATCTTCCGAGATAAGATAGTGATTGAGAATTCTCTAGTCACCATCACTAAGTTACTAGAACTTGAATGAACTATAGTATGCAAGGGATGGCGTGCGATTCCCGAGCTCTTCGTGATGTTGAAATCGATGAAGGTAGAAATCAAGAAAGAGCATCAAGTGTTGATGATTGACAAGGATCACTAAGTTTCAAGAGAAGAGCAAAGGGAAAGAGAACTTCAAGTGGAAAGACAAGCAAGTTGTCACTCCTCACGAAGAAGCCCAAAGCTGGACCATAGCGGAAATTGAGTGCTTATGCAAAGAAATGGTCCTTTGGAGCGGAAATGCCCGAATATTTGGTGGATAAGAAGGATGGCAAAGTGAACAAGGGTATATTTGATATACAGGTTATTGATGTGTGCCTTGCTAGTGTTTATAGTAGCCCCAGTATTTGATACTTGAGTTGCTAAGATTAGTAACAAAAGCAGGTTCAGAATAAATAGAGACTACTTGAGGGTGAAGTGGCGATGAGTGTTGGAAGTTGTTCCAAGATTGATATGATCATCATCGCACCTCCCTATACTTTGGGATTAGTGTTACACCTAAATAAATGTTATTTGGCATTTCGTTGAGCATGAATATGATTTGATCATGTTTATTGCAATCGATTATTTATTTAAAGTTAGGGAATAAATTGTTATTCATTTACATGAATAAGACCTTCAATGGTCATACACCCAATGAAAATAGTTTGTTGGATCTCGATCGTAGTGATATACATATTCATAATATTGATGCCAAAGATGCAAAGTTAATAATGATAGTGCAACTTATTTGTGGCTTGCCGTTTGGGTCATATCGGTGTAAAGCGCATGAAGAAACTCCATAAAGATGGATTTTGGAATCACTTGGTTATGAATCATTTGATGCTTGCGAACCGTGCCTTTTGGGCAAGATGACTAAAACTCCGTTCTCGGAACAATGGAACAAGCTACTGACTTATTGGAAATAATACATACCGATGTATGCGATCAATGAGTGTTGATGCTCATGGAAATATCGTTATTTTGACCTTCACAAGATGATTTGAGAGATATGGGTATATCTACTTGATGAAACATAAGTCAGAAATAGTTGAAAGGTTCAAAGAATTTCAGAGTGAAGTGGAAAAATCATCGTAACAAGAAAATAAAGTTTCTGCGATCGATCGCGGAGGCGAATATTTGAGTTCTGAGTTTGGTCTTTAATTAAAACAATATGGAATAGTTTCACAGCTCACGCCACAGAACACCTAGCGTTATGGTGTGTCGAGCGTCGTAACCGCACTTTATTGGATATGGTGCGATCTATGATGTCTCTTATTGATTTACCATTATCGTTTTGGGGTTATGCATTAGATCAGCTGCATTCACGTTAAAAGGGCACCATCTAAATCCGTTGAGGCGACACCATATGAACTGTGGTTTAGCGATAAACCTAAGTTGTCATTTCTTAAAGTTTGGAGTTGCGATGCTTATATGAAAAAGGTTTTCAACTTGATAAGCTCAAACCCAAATCGGAAGTGCGTCTTCATAGAATACCCAAAGGAAACTGTTGGGTACTCTATCATAGATCAAAGGAAAAACATTAGTTGCCAGAATGGATCCTTTCTAGAAGAAGTTTCTCTCGAAAGAAGTGAGTGGGAGGAAAGTAGAACTTGATGAGGTAATTGTACCTGCTCCTTATTGGAAAGTAGTTCATCACAAGAACCGGTTCTGTGACAACTACACCAATTAGTGAGGAAGCTAATGATATTGATCATGAAACTTGGATCAAGTTATTACTGAACTCATAGGTTTTCAGTGCGGTCCGCGCAGGTATTACGGTAATCATGTTCGGAAGTCATGTTACTAGACCATGATGAACCTCGAACTATGAGGCGATGATGAGCCGATTCCAGAAATGGCTTGAGGCCATAAAATGGAGATATGATCCATGTATGAGAACAAAGTATGGACTTTGATTGACTTGCTCGATGATCGGCAAGCCATAGAAAATAAATGGATCTTCAACGGGAGGCGGACGTTGATAGTAGTGTTACTATCTACATAGCTCGACTTGTCATAAAAGGTTTTGACAAGTTCAAGGTGTTGACTACAATGAGATTTTCTCAAGCGTAGCGATGCTTAAGTCTGTCCGAATCATGTTAGGTTGCCACATTTTATGAAATCGGCAAATGGATGTCAAAACTGCATTCCTTAATGGATTTATTAAAGAAGAGTTGTATATGATGCAACGAAGGTTTTGTCAATCCTAAAGATGCTAACAAAGTGTGCAAGCTCCGACAATCCATCCATGGACTGAATGTGCAACATCTCGGAGTTGGAATATATGCTTTGATAGTATGATCAAAGCATATGGTTTATCTGAACTTCGGAGAAGCACGTATGTACAAGAAAGTGAGTGGGAGCACTACAACATTTCGATAAGTATATGTGAATGACATATTGTTGATCGAAATAATATAGAATTATACGCAAAGCATAAAGGAGTGTTTGACACTAGTTTTTCAAAAGCAAGACCTCCGGTGAAGCTTCTTACACATTGAGCATCAAGATTTATATAGATAGATCAAGGCGCTTGATAAGATTTTTCAATGAGTACATACCTTGATAAATTTTGAATAGTTCAAAATGGAGCAGTCAAAGAAAGGAGTTCTTATGCGTGATGCAAAGATGTGAAGTTAGTAAGACTCAAGACCCGACCATGGCGAGAAAATAGAAAGAGAATGAAAAGTCATTCCCTATACCTCGATCATAGGTTCTATAAAGTATGCTATCTTGTGAACCAAACATATTGTATACCTTGCTCTGAGTTTGGCAAGGAATACAATTTTGATCTAATAGTAGATCACTTTGGACAGCGGTCAAGAATATCCATAGTGAGGACTAAGGAGATGTTTCTCGATTATGGAGGTGATAAAAGAGTTCGTTGTAAAGTTACATCGGTGCAAGCTTTTACACAATCCAGATGACTCTAAGTCTCAATCGGATACATATTGAAAGTGGGAGCAATTAGCAAAGTAGCTCCGTGCGAGCATTGTGGACGTAGAATATTTGCAAAATACATACGGCTCTGAATATAACAGAACCGTTGACTAAACTTCTCTCACAAGCAAAACATGATCATACCTTAGTACTGTTTGGGTGTTAATCATATAGCAATGTGAACTAGATTATTGACTCTAGTAAACCCTTTGGGTGTTGATCACATGATGATGTGAACTATGGGTACTAATCACATACAATGTGAATATTGGTATAAATTACATGGCGATGTGAACTAGATTATTGACTCTAGTGCAAGTGGGGGACTGAAGGAAATATGCCCTAGAGGCAATAATAAAGTTATTATTTATTTCCTTATATCATGATAAATGTTTCTTATTCATGCTAGAATTGTATTAACCGGAAACATAATACATGTGTGAATACATAGACAAACATAGTGTCACTAGTATGCCTCTACTTGACTAGCTCGTTTATCAAAGATGGTTATGTTTCCTAGCCATGGACAAAAGAGTTGTCATTTGATTAACGGGATCACATCATTAGGAGAATGATGTGATTGACATACCCATTCCGTTAGCCTAGCACTTGATCGTTTAGTATGTTGCTATTGCTTTCTTCATGACTTATACATGTTCTGTAACTATGAGATTATGCAACTCCGTTTACGGAGGAACACTTTGGGTGCTACCAAGCGTCACAACATAACTGGGTGATTATAAAGAGTACTGGTGTCTCCAAAGGTACGTAGGGTTGGCATATTTGAGATTAGGTTTGTCCTCCATTTGTCGGAGAGGTATCTCTGGCCCTCTCGGTAATGCACATCACTATAAGCCTTGGAAGCAATGTGACTAATGAGTTAGTTCGAGATGATGCATTACATAATGAGTAAAGAGACTTGCGTACGAGATTGAACTAGGTATTGGATACGGCGAGCGAATCTCGGGCAAGTAACATACCGATGACAAAGGGAACAGCACGTATGTTGTTATGCGGTTTGATCGATAAAGATCTTCGTAGAATATGTAAGACCAATATGGGCATCCAGGTTCGCTATTGGTTATTGACCAAGAATAGTTCTAGGTCATGTCTACATAGTTCTCGAACCCGTGGAATCCATCGCAACAACGTTCACGATGTGAGTTATATTATGAGTTTATGAGTTTTGATGTACGAAGGAGTTAGTGCGGATGAGATCGGGGACATGACGAGGTCTCGAAATGGTCGAGCGTAAAGATCGATATATTGGAAGACTATATTCGGACTTGGAAGGTTCAGTGATTCGGGTATTTTCAGGGAATGCAGGGGAGTTACGGGAATACGAGAAGAAATGGGCCTCATGGGCCAAGTGGTGGAAGAGAGGAGGTTGGTGCGGCCCCCCTAGCAACCGTGGACTGGGGCTGGCCCCCCTCCTTCTCCTCCTCTCCTTCCTTCTCCTTCTCCTCCCTTCCTTCCCTCTCCTACTTGGACTAGGAAAGAGGGAATCCTACTTGGGGATTCTCCCCCTTGGGCGCCCTCCTCCCTGGCCCCCTCCCCTTGCTCCTTTATATCACGGGCAGGGGCACCCATGACACACAAGTTGATCTCGGATCATTCCTTAGCCGTGTGGGGTGCCCCCTCCACCATATTCACCTCGGTCATATCGTCACGGAGTTTAAGCGAAGCCTGCGCCCGATAGAACATCATCATCGTCACCACGCCGTCATCTTGTGGAACTCATCTCGGACTTTCTTTGGATCGGGCCGGAGATCATCATCGAGCTGAACGTCTGCTGAACTCGGTGGTGCCATACGTTCGATGCTTGGATCGGTCGGATCATGAAGGCGTGCGACCATCAGCGTTGTGCTTCGCGCTTCCGCTTACGGTCTCGAGATGCGTGGACCTCTCTCCCGTTGCTATGCCATCACCATGATCTTGCGTTAATGCGTGGAAATGTTTTGAAATTACTATGTTCCCCAACATTTCCCCCACAAGTGGACAGTAAACATGATATCATAACCCACATACCCAAGAGGGAGCGAAGCGTGCCTTACGGACGTATATGCGATGGAGCGATCGGCGCGAGTTCAACCCATGGTACTCTTGCCCGATCAGTTTTGATCAAAGGACCACCCACCGATATCGCCATGGCGATTCGCGCAGTGGTTTTGGACCCAATTGTCGATGGATTTCACCTCACTAGTCTGATGGGCGGCTGAACCTGCTTTTCGGGATACGGTCATAAGATGGGCATAGACCCTCAAGATTAAACCTACAAAACGACCTTCAAAGCGTCATACCAGGAGTTGAGGCCAATTATGCGAGCTCGATCCTGCTGAAGTGGTCTTGGATCCGGATAATTTCGAAGTGAGGAGTTAATCTTGATATAGTCCGTTCGCGATGGCTATCACGCTCTGCTTTCGAGACGAACGCGTTTAAGTTCAACGGTGCCACATTATGGATACCTCAAGCTCAAGATGCCAGGCCTCGTAGGTCATCACGGTGTATGAAACGAGCGCTCCTCGAGCGAAGACACATCGGCTCTCGTGGCGCGAAGTCTGAAGCCTCTTAAGGCAATTCTCGAGTCGGCCGTAAAGCGGCGGACATGACTACGCGCGCCGGAGTAACATACATCAATACCACACAGCGCGTTAGAGCACGCGTAACAATGCGGCTCAACTAACCCTTGCATGATTGCAGGCAGGCTCTTCGTGTACATCATTACGCTCTGAAGATACCATGGGCATAGGGAGGGGCACGACCACGATAGGCCAGTGCGGCTCAACCACGGGGCTCCCATGTGTGTCACCTTTCTTTTTCTCCACGGGACTCCGTTTACGAGAGGCCACATCGTGGATCTCTGCCCGAACTCACGATCTGACAACCCGGGGAGGGACAATGGCTCTGACGAGCACTCGGGTGGTCTCCATTATGAGGATTAAATCTGTTTAATACACCATTCATAGCCTACCCCTAGGGGGACATGTCTAATAGTCCAAACCCTTGCTTACCGCACTATTTGTATCGTTCGCACTCATCTGGAATTCCTTGAATAAACAATACATCACTTTTTGTTTATAATTGCATTCCTTTTTTTATTATATGTTCATTTATGACATCTTGCATCTGTACACTTTAGTGCGGCTGAATACACGACTTATATTCCCCACATTATGGTGTGATAAGTCCAACACTTTCTAAGTCGGACCCGAACTTATAGCATTATATGCGGCTCGAATCATGTCTTGGGTCAATAGTTGGGTTTGCCGGCTCCCATGTTTTGGTACCTACGTTCCGTTCTATCGGCTAAGGTAGCTGGAGAACCACCGTGATTGCACCCGGTTGAGCTAGGCGCCTCGATGGAAAAGCTAAAAGTCATGATAAGGCAAGAGCTGGTCATTGTTAGAGGTCTTTTAGTCCCTAAAGACTTATGTAAACACAGCGAGAAGGCATGTCCGGCCAGGCGTGGATAGCGCCCGAACTTCGGTCTTCGAACACTGAGGCTTCGCGAAATATAAAATTATAGAATTCTATGGCTAAGTGAGAGTGTTCAAGCATTATAAGTCCGGTTGCCTTGTTAGTTGTGTTGGCGCCTCCCTAGATGGACCCAAAAATGGGAACAAGAGCACTCAAGTTTATCCGAACACCCCATCACTGCGTGGCATGGGGGCTGAAGCTGACGACTTGCCATCTCAGTTTGATAAGCGGCGCCTGAAGGTAATATTTTAAATTAATAGCGTTTCTTAAGCGCATATGAACAAAGTTTCAGCGCGCGGGATAACACATTGCGAGTCTACTAAAATTACATCTTTGGGGCACTCATCCGCAATCTTGCGGGCACCCTCGGGACACTCTTATAGTACATTTTGGCGTCGATACACCTTGCGCCCTTGGTGCGTCGTTATAAGCCTCGACATCAGCTGCCCGGTGCACCTTTGCGGGCAAGGCCCGGCAGGCACCTTCAATGCGGCGGGCGCTGTGACTTCACCGGACGCGCATCCACTAGCAGCGCCGCGAGGCAGAAGTAGCTCCCGGGCATGGCCTCTTGAGGCCTGGTGGGACTGAGAGCCCTTCATCCTGCTCTCGGCTACCTTGTGGAGCTCGACTAGCTGCCGGTGAGTCGCTAAGGAGCACCGGATGTCGGCCTCATATCTTGAGACGAGAAGACCTTCTCCGTCGACTCCCTCCTCGGCCCGGTAGAATCTTGTGACATCGGACTGTCTGGCAGATCTGCAATCGCTCTGGAAGCTCTGAATTGGGGTAAATAACGGGTAATTCACATTCACATGCTTGCTTTGCATGAAAAATGCCTTACTGCCACTATTTTCTTCACCGCCTCAATCTCTGGGAGGGCCTTGGGCCTCGGCCTTGGCTCTCAGAGCAGGCAAGCTCGGACTCTCGAGTCTTGGTCGCTCAAACTCTCATGCTTTTCCATGAGGCACAGGCTGCCGCACCTCCGCTACTGCGCCTCCGCTTCTCTCGCTCCGCTCGTTCAGCGGCCGCGTGCGTTCGACGCGACACGGCCTCCCAGTCGCCTGGTTCGTGGCCCTGCGGTCACCGTTATCCTGGTCATTTCTATTGCAACCAAAATCCTTTTACTTGGTACAAATTTATCTGGTGTTACTCACCTTCTTTGTCCTCGAGCTGCTTCTTGCAAGGCCGAGCTCGTTCTCGGACACGCTCGAGGTTACGCTTCAAGCACCGACCTCCGGTCGATGCGGAAGAGGTCAGCAAGCGCCTTTGCAAACCCATATTGACATAATTTTTAGAACTCCTGCGTATATCTTTTTAGATCCTCGGTCGGTCCTTCTTTCCGAACACGAACCGAGCATCGAGGCTCTGTCTATCACGGTATTACATTACATATTTTAAAATTTCTTACCTCAAAGCCTATTAGAAGGCTCTTTGCGAGCTTCGGTCACCCGCTCTTGGCGAGCTGAACCCGAATCACCGCACTCATGATAGTGCGGTGTTCTTCGATGGAAGCGCCGTTGGCGCCTCCAACAAGTTGTCCGGGCTCGGTTGGGCGGAGGCTTCGGTGTCACGGTCTTGCCCTTCTTATGAAGGGGCCTTGAACTCCGGAACCACTGCGGGTTCCGGCGCGGTCGACGCAAGTCCGGGAGGTTTCCTGTGGCACCTCGGAGCCTCCCCTCTTGGCTGGTCCCCTCACGGGATCCTACCTCGGCGTCCTCGGCATGGCGAGGGTGGAGGCGATCGAATGGAATCTATCCGTAGACAGGACCCGCTTGATGAAGCGGAAGATCATCCTCGGCGGACTACGGTGGTGTGCGGCATTAGAAGGACACTATGTGGCACAAAGAAGTGTAAATCATTCAGAATCCGGATACTTATGATCTTCTTTGGGCTTGGCCCTTGAGGCCACCCTTAAATCATAACGTTGGCGTTAGGCGGAGCTATTCGGAGGAAGGTCCTTCCCTCTTGGACCCTTCGGCCTCCCCTATTGGGAAGCCTTCCTCTTCCTCTCTCCCCTCTGGGAGAGTCCTCTCTCCTCTCCTCGTCTTGGGGAGAGTCGCCTCGAGCCATCGGACGATGAGTCGATACCACATGCAGGGAACTCCTTGAGTTCCGTGGCCTTCTTCTCTCGGCACCACATAAAGTTTTGGGACTAGCAGCCCGTTAGCGTATATCCGCTGGGTCTTGAGGGAGGGGCGGACAGTTAACCTGTTCGGACGTCCTCTGCCAATCTGTTAAAGGTGTTGGGAATTTCAGATCCTCAATGAGTCAAACTATGAAAAAATAAATGTCCCATAAGGATAACATATCTTACCACACCGGGCGTTTAAGTCTGAATCCGCGATCTTGATTTGCGGATGCGGGGCTTCTCCGCCCTTGACAACACCCTCGGGCAGCACCGTGCGTTGTGGCGAAGAGCCGCTAAAATGCAGGTGCTGTTCGGATCAAACTCCCGATTGAAGGCCCGTTGTTGGCGGGGAGAATCCGTGGATGAGCATGACCTGATCAGTTGACAAGCTTGGGCTTCTTGTTCACGGTGCAGAGCGGGTGAGTCGGTCGGCTCCTCCGAACTGCCCATAGCAAGCCCTTCTCTTTCCGGAGGTGAGGCTGCATGGGGTACAGAATCTGAACTTCGGGGGCGGCTGCCATTTAGGGTCCTTGGCTCGGTGATATAGAACCACCCGATTGCCATTTGATGGTTTCCTGAAAGGCGCCCTCGAGCGAGGGCGTTGGGCATTTTGCCTGGCACCTCCGCTCACTTTGGGCGCCCTTCACTACCGGACAGCGTTGAAGGTTTTTAGCCACAAGCGAAGTGGGGCTGGATGCGGAAGGCCTGCACCGACAATAAGCCGAGATGTTGAGGATGAAATTTGGCGCCAGATCATGGAAGTCGAGCGTAGTAGTACATGAGCCCCGGACGAAGGATGAAGTGGCAAGCCAGTCCAGCGGAGGAAGTGGGGAAGAATCGACCCTCTCATGGGGCTGGGGTGAGATGGTGCCCTTCTCGGGCAGCGGTCTTGTGATGTCATTTGGACAGGTATCCGCGCCGCCGCGGTTTCGATGTGCCTCCCATAGCGGAGGAGGCCATCCACTGCCTCCTCCGGACATGGCCATGGAGGAAAGGTTAAGGCGAGATGTGCGAACTGGTATTGGGCTCGAGGTGTGCGAGATGGATAAGCAAAGGAGGAAGAAAGGCGTGGGTAAAATGATCCTTATCCTTATATATGGGCGGGCGAAGACTATCGTCCCCACCGGCCTGGTAAAACTTCGCTTATCTCCCAAAGCACCATCAATGGCGGTTGGGTTACCATGTCCGTATTGATGGAATCCGGAATAAGGAACACGTCTCTGCCGACAAGGCGTGCCAAGAAACCGCTTTGCTAAGCCTGAGGTGGTATAATAAAAAAGCGATTGAAGTAAAGGCTTGGTGGTGGTATGGCGTCATGCCACAAATCGTCGGCCAATTGAACTTGTGTACATATTATTCTCTCTCGGTGGAATGTGGAATTTATTTTGCGAGCGGACACTATCTGGTGTTCACAATCTTCTATAGATTATTGGAGGACCCGCCTTGCAATGCCGAACAATATCGCGCCGGACTCATCGTCATTGAAGCTGGTTAGGAGACTCTTGAGGTCTGGACTAGGGGTGTCGGATAGCGGACTATCATCATCGGGGACTCCAAGACTATGAAGATACAAGATTGAAGACTTAGTCCGTGTCAGGATGGGACTTTCCTTGGCGTGGAAGGCAAGCTTGGCGTCTGGATATGTAGATCTCCTACCATTGTAAGGCTACTGTGTAACCCTAGCCCTCTCGGTGCGTATATAAACCGGAGGGTTTTAGTCCGTGGGGCGAACAACCATACAACAATCATACCATAGGCTAGCTTCTGAGGTTTAGCCTCCTTAATCTCGTGGTAGATCCACTCTTGTACTATCCATATCATCAATATCAATCAAGCAGGTAGGGTTTTACCTCCATCGAGAGGAACCGGAAGTAAAACACCGTGTCCTTGTCTCTTGTTACCATCCACCTAGGCATGGGTTAGGGACCCCCTACCGAGATCCGCGGTTTGACACCGACAAGGGGTTCACATATAAATATATTATCTTGGACATCTTTTATAATTGGGAGCACTCATTAAGTATGACATGCTAAAAAGAGTTGGCGTTGGACAAAGACAATGTAATGGTTTATGTTTTCGAACATCTCGGTTAAAGTATATTGTCATTGACCTTCCAAACATGTTGAGATAGCCTTTCCCCCTCATGCTAGCCAAATTCCTTGCACCAAGTAGAGATACTACTTGTGCTTCCATATATCATAAACCCGGTTTTGCCATGAGAGTCCACCATACCTACCTATGGATTGAGTAAGATCCTTAGTAAGTTGTCATGGTGCAAGCAATAAAATTGCTCTCTAAATATGTATGACTTATTAGTGCGGAGAAAATAAGCTTTGTATGAACTTGTTGTGGAAGTAATAATGTTTGCATAATAAAGGTCCACATACAAGGGGCAATATAAAGTGGCGTTCTTTTGCATTAAGATTTAGTGCATCAACCCTAAGCGCATGACAACCTCTCCCCTCTGCGAAGGGCCTATCTTTTAATTTATGTTTTTACTTTATGCTTGAGTCAAGGTGATCCTTACCTTTCCCTTTTTCATTTTATCCTTTGGCAAGCTCCTGCGTGTTTGAAAGATCATGATACATATATCCAATTGGATGTAAGTTGGCATAGGCTATTATTGTTAACATCACCTAAGCGTGAATACGTTGGGAGCAACACAATAAGCCCATATCTTTCTCGGTGTCGGCTAAAACTCTATAACCACAAGTATTGCGTGAGTGTTAACACTTATAGTAGACTACAAGATAGTTGAGTATGTGAGTTTGTTGAAAAGCCCTACTATTGACTCTTTACGATGTTACGATAAATTGCAATTGCTTCAATGGTGAGATTATAGTTTTTAGTTCCCAATGATGTTTTTTGAACCATACTTGACATTGTGAATTGCTTATTACTTGAGCTTAGGAAATCATATGACAAAATTTATATATGTTGTTGTTATTAGAAAGATCATGATGCCCTCATGTCCGTTTTTATTTTTATCGACACCTCTATCTCTAGACATGTGGACATATTTTTGATTAGGCTTCGCGAGGACAAGTGAGGTCTAAGCTTGGGGGAGTTGATATGTCCATTTTGCATCATGCTTTTATATCAATATTTATTGCATTATGGACTGTTATTACACATTGTATCTCAATACTTAGGCTATTCTCTCTTATTTTACAAGGTTTACCATGAAGAGAATGCGTGAACAGAATCAATTTGGAAAAGAATAGCGTTGAAACCTATTACGCACAACTCCAAAGTCACGAAACTCCACGAAACAACTTTTGGATTTAATAAAAATATATGAAAAGAAATAGGCGGGGCCACACCATCGAGGAGGCGAGGTGCCCCCACAGCGACCCCCTATCTCCTGGCTCCTGGTGGGCTTGGCGTCCATCTTCTGCTATATGAAGTGTCTTGTCGTGGAAAAAATCGTGGGCAAGCTTACGGGAATGAAACTCCGCCGCAAGCGGAACCTTGGTAATCTAGGGCTCTGGCGGAGCTGTTCTGCAGGGACATTTCCCTCAGGAAATCATCACGCGTCATCACCAGCGATCCTCTCATCGAGAGTTAATCTCCATCAACATCTTCACCAGCAACATCTCCTCTCAAAACCCTAGTTCATCTCCTGTATCCAATCTTGTATCAAAACCACAAATTGGTACATGGGTTGCTAGTAGTGTTGATTACTCCTTGTAGTTGATGCTAATTGGTTTACTTGGTGGAAGATCATATGTTCAGATCCTTTATGCATATTATTACCCTCGATTATGAACATGGATATGCTTTGTGAGTAGTTATGTTTGTTCTGAGGACATGGGTGAAGTCTTGCTATTAGTAGTCATGTGAATTTGGTATTAGCTACGCTATTTTGATGAGATGTATGTTGTCTTTTCTGGTGGTGTTATATGAGCGTCGACTACATGACACTTCACCATTATTTGGGCCTAGAAAAGGCATAGGAAGTAATAAGTAGATGATGGGTTGCTAGAGTGACGAGCTTAAACCCTAGTTTATCGTTTAGCCGTTAGGGTTGATATGGACCCATATGTTTAATGTTGTGGTTAGGTTTACCTTAATACTCCTTTTGTAGTTGCGGATGCTTGCAATAGGGTTAATCATAAGTGGGATGCTTGTCCATGTTAGGGCAGTACCCAAGTGCCGGTCCACCCACATATCAAATTATCAAGTGCGAGCGAATCTTATGAGCGTGATGAAAACTAGCTTGCGATAACTCTCAATGTGTCTCGGGGAGCTCCTTCTTCATTATTAGAATTTGTCGGGCTTATCCTTTGCTACATAAAGTTGGGCCACCTTACACTTTATTTATTTTATTTACTTTTGCTCGTTACTATTTATCTTATCACAAAACTATCTATCACCTACTATTTAGGTCTTGCGAGAGAAAACCTTCTTGAAACCGCTTATCATTTTCTTACGCTCCTCGTTGGGTTGACACTCTTACTTATCGAAAGGACTAGATAGATCCCCTATACTTGTGGGTCATCATGCCTCCTCTAGTCATGCATACCGGGCGGCGCGGACTCGGCAACCACGATCCGCTGCGTGCGTTGGTTGGCAATCGGTCATGTTGCTCCTCCTCGATTTGGGCAGTTCGCAACTTAATCAGCAGTCGATTCGTCGACCGCCTCGGGTTGGTGGCGGAAGAAGATCATGGTGGGCGTCGCGTTATAGCAGCGACCATAACCTGGCAAATTGTGCCCGAGCTCAAGTGGTGGATGCAGGGGCACATGTTCGATACGTCTTGTGGTGGACATTGGCACCTCGGCGGCATCTTGGGGATGGTACTGCTAGCCACAGTCCCATGGCGTGCCATGGCAGGACATAGGGTCAAGTTCACCACAGCGGTGAAGAGGTCGCTCGTGCCCACAAAAATCCACCACCCTCAAGGTGATCAACCCGGCGAGATCGCCAAGATGATAGCGGAAGCAGCGTGCGGGCTATGGCCATGGTGGACGGTGCGTGCACCTCCACCGCGCATAAGTGCACTAGCCAACCAGCCGATCTTTCTGGAGGTTATTTGGCGTGTTCGCGGCGCGCAAAAGCTCCTCCACACACCGCCCGGTACTATCACGCCCGTCACACTGGTCGGCGCGGTCCCAACCTGCGCCCATACCATTACCGCCACTCGAAGGGCGATCGGCGCGGTCGAGAAATCTTGGGCCGGTAATCACACCACCGTGAGCAAATCGCCCGCCCGGTCCTCTGGTCAATAAGAAGGATGGCACCTAGCAGTTCTCGTCGACTGCCGCCTCAACAGCGCCACCATCAAAAAAAGTTTCCTCTGCCCATCGCCGATGAGCTGCTTTCCAATTGGCGGTCTTGCGGTATTCTCCAAGTTGGACTTCTAGCGCTACCACGATCCGCTGCGAGGAGGGCAGTACAAGGCGGCATTCAAGATGCACCACAGACACTTTGTTCAGAGTCATGCCGTTCGGCCTCACGAACAGCGCCCGCCCGCGTTCGATGCACGATGAGCGCCATCTTTGGTAAGTATGTCGCAAGTTTGTGATCTTTTGGATGACATTCTGCGTCTTCGGTGAGACCATGGAGGAGCACACGGAGCACTTACGCATCGTCTTGAGCTCCGCGCGCAGCTCTCGTCAAGGAGTCCAAGTGCATATTCGCCGCCGATCACATCAACTACCTCGGCCACGTGATCTCCAGGAGGGTGGCCGGACAGGAGAAAACGGCGCCATGGAATAGTGGCGGGCGGCGAAACGCCATCGAGCTGCGGCGGGTTTCTCGGCCTCATCGGCTACTACAAAAATTAGTGCCACACTACGGCATCATCGCCAAGCCAACGACACAGCTGCTCACCAAGAAAGGCCGCTGGATGGAACAAGCTCAAGCAGCTTTTGATCGGCTCAAGGCGATGGTCCTGCCCGCCAGTGTTCGCGCTCCAACCCGATGGTCGTTCTCGTCGGAGCGGATCGCGTCGCGACGGGGGTGAGCGGTCTTGTGCGAAGGCCACCGGTCGCCTACTTCACAAAGCCGAGTGCGCAACTAGCAACTCGATGTCGAGAAGAATTCTGGCGGTGATGATGGCTATCGACAAATGGCACCCGTACCTGGCGCGGCCCATTCGACATCCTCACGGACCACAATTTCCTCTACAATGCATGGCGAGCATGTCACGGAGCGGAGTTGCGGCGCAAGGCCATGGCGGCTGGTCGACCTTCAATTCCGCTTCGATCAAGCGCGGCCTCGACAGCGGCACCGTGGCGCCTTGTCCCATGTGGGCAAGCAGCGGCCTAACCCCTCTCGGCCTGCCACCGGCATGGGTTGAGGTTCTCAACTCCTACTCCCGACCTGGCGCCTGAGGATCGTCTGCAAGCTTCGCCATCACCAGCCGGGCGATGGCGGCTCTGAAATGCACCAGGTCATCCGTCGCTCTGGGTGGTGCCAATGTCGCGCTCGCACCAAGATCATTGCGCGTTACATAACAGCGCGATGTCGGCGACCCTGCAGCGCTACCATAGCGTACCAGCAGTGCGCAAGCGCCAGTGGCGCCGGCCTCGCGCGGCACCGAGGAGTTCGTGCAGTCGCCACCTGCGACAAGCCAAGCGAGCTCTCCAAGCGGCGGCCTGCGACACCTGCCCGTCCCTATGGCACCGAGAAGATCTCGATGGACTTCGTGAAGGATTGCCGCCGTCCAGGGATTTGACCGATCATGGTTGTGGTCGATCGCTTCACCAAGTTCGTTCTTCCATCATTGCACCACCCCTTCCGTTGCATGTGGCATGCAGCGTTACGGGACAAATGGTCAAGCTCCACGGCGTGCCGGCATCGTCGTCTTCGGCTGCGACAAGGTGTTCATGAGCAATCTTTGCGGAGGAGCTACTTTGCCCCGCGCAAACGCGGTACTCTACTCCGCCTATCACCCTGAGCCAGGGCCCGGCGCGTGAACCAGTGCATGGAGATGTATCTCTTGGTTCTCAGGGCGGGGCGTCACCTAGCGGTCCTTCTAGGACATATTGCTTCCGGCAGCTATGAGGATGATCCTCGGGTTGGACCCGTCCGTTATAGTTGCTGCCATCATCTTTCACTTGGTTTTCTCTAGGAGCGCATTGAAGTTCATGTTGACATTAGCGTTGGCCATTGATCTACAAGACATATTTGCAAGGTTTTAGACTAAGTTCATGATAATAAAGTTCTAATCAAATTATGAACTCCCACTTAGATTAGACATCCCTCTAGTCATCTAAGTGTTACGATCGAGTCGACTAGCCGTGTCCGATCATCACGTGAGCGGACTAGTCATCGTCGTGAACATCTTCATGTTGATCGTATCTTCCATCGACTCGTGTTCGACCTTTCGGTCTCCGTGTTCGAGGCCATATGCGCACATGCTAGGCTCGTCAAGTTAACCCTAAGTGTTTTATTTGTGTAAAACTGTCTTACACCCGTTGTATGTGAGCGTAAGAATCCATCACCCGATCATCACGTGGTGCTTAGAAGCGACGAACTGTACAGCGGTTGCCAGTTAGGGAGAACACATCTTGAAATTTTTAAGGATCATCTTATTTACTACCGTCGTCCTAAGTAAACAAGATGCATAAACATAATAAACATCACATGCAATTATATAGTTGTGACATGATATGGCCAATATCATCAAGCTCCATTGATCTCCATCTTCAGGGCTCCATGATCATCTTGTCACCGGCTTGACACCATGATCTCCATCATCATGATCTCCATCATCGTGTCTTCATGAAGTTGTCACGCAGCGACTACTTCTACTTCTATGACTAAGCGTTTAGTAATGAAGTAAAGTAGTTTACATGGCGTTCTTCAATGACACGGGTCATACAAAAAATAAAGACAACTCCTATGGCTCCTGCCGTTGTCATACTCATCGACATGCAAGTCGTGAATCCTATTACAAGAACATGATCTCATACATCACAATTCATCATTCATCACAACTTCGGCCATATCACATCACATGATCAATCGCTGCAAAAACAAGTTAGGCGTCCTCTAATTGTTGTTGCATCTTTTACGATAGCTGCGATTGGGTTCTAGCAAAACGTTTTCTTACCTCGAATCACCACAGCGTGATTTTGTCAACTTCTATTTACCCTTCATAAGGGCCTTGTTCATCGAATCCGCTCCAACTAAAGTGGGAGAGCAGGACACCGCCGACCACCTTATGCAACTAGTGCATGTCGATCGGTGGAACCGGTCTCACGTTAAGCGTCGTGTAAGGTTGGTCGGGCCGCTTCATCCCACAATACTGTTGAGCAAGAAAATACTAGTAGAGGCAAGTAAGATGACAAGATCGCGCCCAACAAATTGTGTTCTACTCGTGCATTAGAGAACTACGCATAAACCTGGCTCATGATGCCCTTTGTTGGGGAGCGTTGCGAAAAATTAAAAATTTTCCTACGGCTTCACCAAGATCCATCTATGAGTTCATCTAAGCAGCGAGTAGCGGGAGAGGTTTGCATCTACATACCACTTGTAGATCGCGTGCGGAAGCTTGCAAGGTGATGATGGTCGTACTCGAGCGTGATTGGATCACCGATGTCCAAGTGCTGAGCGGACAGCACCTCGCGTTCAACACACGTGCGGACGGCGGCGTCTCCTCCGTCTTGATCCAGCAAGGAGGAAGGAGAGTTGAGAAGACAGCTCCACCGGCGCAGCGGTGTGGTGATGGTGGAAGCGATACTCAGGCGGGGCTTCGCCCGAGCTCTTACGGAGGAGAAGTGTTGGGGGGGAGGGCTGCGCCTTGGAGATGGGTACGGCCCCCTCCTCCCCCTTTATATAGGCCCCCAGAAGTGGCGGCCCTGAGATCCAATCTCCGGGGCGGACCAGGGGTGGAGTGCCCCCAAGCCGGTGGGGCGCCCCCCCCTAGGGTTTCAACCCTAGGCGCGAGGTGGGCCTGAGGCGCCCAGCCCACTATGGGCTGGTTCCCTCCACTTCAGCCCATGGGGCCCTCCGGGATAGGTGGCCCCACCGGTGGACCCTTGGGACCCTTCCGGTGGTCGGTACTTTCTAGGAGACCCGAAACTTTCGATGGCGAAACACCACTTCCTATATATTATTCTTTACCTCCGGACCCTTGGAACTCCTCGTGACGTCCAGGGATCTCATCAGGGACTCGAACAACATTGGTAGTCACATACTTGACTTCCTACTAACCCTAGCATCACGAACCTTAAGTGTGTAGACCCTACGGGTTCGGGAGAACCTTGAGACATGACCGAGGCGACTCTCGGGCAATAACCAACAAGGGTCTGGATACCCATGTTGGCTCCCATGCTCTCGATGATTTCATCGGTTGAACCACGATGTCGAGATTCGATCAAACCATATGCAATTCCCTTTGTCAATCGATGCGTTACTTGCGAGACTTCGATCGTCGGTATCCCAATACCTTGTTCGGTCTCGTTACGGCAAGTCACTTTACCATCCGTAATGCATGATCCGTGGCCAACACCTTGGTCACCTTGAGCTCATTATGATGATGCATTACGAGTGGGCGAGAGATACCTCTCCGTCATACGGAGTGACAAATCGATCTCGATCCGTGTCGACCGCAGATACTTTCGGAGATACATAATGCACCTTTATAGTCACCCGATTCGTTGTGACGTTTGATACACCAAAGCACTCCTCGGTAACCGTGTAACACCCGGATCCGATCGCGGTGTCCTTGATTTTCGTCGTTGTTGCCATGTCATGTGCTTGCGTGTTGCTCTTTGCCATGTCATCATTTGCATTTTATCATGTCATCATGTGCATCGCATTGGCATACATATTCGTCTCATGCATCCGAGCATTTTCCCCGTTGTCCGTTTTGCAATCCGGCACTCCTATGTCACCCGGCGTCCCCTCTTCTCTCTTTTCATGTGCGGGTATTAAACTTTCTCGGAATGGCCCGAGCCTTGCCATGACCTTGGTATAGCCGATGAACCGCTGCCAAGTTTAGTGCCATTTGGAGTGCGTTTGGTACTCAGCAGTTAACAGAGGTAACCGTAAAAGCCCTCTTTTGTTTCCAGCCCAACACCCTTCAAAGTGGCCCAAAACCCACCAAACTCCTCTCCATGCTCTCGATGCGTTCGATCACGATCGCGTGGCAAAACCGCTCCTCATTTGGACTCTCCTAGCTCCTCTACCTATATATGTGATCCCTCAAAATCCGGGTCTAACCCTAGCTTCTTCCTCACTCCGCGGCGGACCGTCCCTGCCGCGGACATGTCGCCACGCCTCCACGCCCAATCCGCGTCGCCACGTGGGCATCGCCCGCCGCCCGCCCGACCCGCGGAGCCCATCCGGGCAGCGG